>VDFB02252616.1:6244954-6373906 GCA_007258455.2 Sequoia sempervirens | reverse complement strand
AGGTTGTTAACATCACTATTGAAATGTTTTAATTTTTTGACCTTTCAAACATTAAAAAGTACATCATTAAATTAATCATGTAATGGCATAAAAATTAAAAACATCATGAATTAATTATGTAACCACATAATTCATATAATTCTATCAAGAAATTAATATCAAATAGATAATATAATGAAGTAACTTGTACATTTCAATGTCATTGATCTTCTTCTTCATCCAACTCTTTGTCTGTATCATCCGATCCAGATTTGACATTGTAAGGATTGGTCATATCATCATCATTGTCATCAATATCAATTTTGATAATGTCATCATCCACACAGATTTCATCTTCATGAACATTAACTCCTACATCATAATCATCTAGTTCCTCCTCTTCGACATCTTCGTCAGGGACATCATCAACTAACCGTTGATCCTGATCATTATCTACATCATCTTCTAGTTCTTCGGTATCTTCTTCTTCCACCGCATTATACTTTACCGGCCTTCCTCTTGGATCATGTCTAACAACAAATGACCAACCCGGTTTACCTGGAACCTCTGAGTAAAATACCTACTCTCACATTGGCTTGAGAACATAGGGCCTTATTTCTAGCTCGCTCAATCAACCTTGTATTAAATCCATGGTAAATCCATTATCATGTTCAATAATCAGCTTCTTGGGATCATTTTTCATTCAATCGTAGCCTATGTACCATAGGATCTATCTAACAAAATTAATCAAGGACTTAAAGTCACACTCAAGTATATCATCCAAAAATCCCATAGTATCAATTTTTGAGACTTCGATGTATGTCGCTTCTAGATGAAACATTAGTCAATTGAAAGACTACAGTTATACCAGAATCACAAGTTTTCTTCATGTCACCCAACATTTTGATTCAAAATTTACAACCATTGCATCACATAGCCTTGTGGTGTTTCACTTGCAATATGTCAAACATGTAAAAATTATTGCAATATCATCAACTGATAAACATATTTATTCTTGGCCGAATGTATGCAAAGAAAATAATCTCAAGATATATACATCAATATAATTTAAAATAATTAAATAATATGGGTGATTAATATATTTATACGTACTTGTTTATCTCTTAAACCATATGCTAAATCAATTTCCCTTTGTGTAACATTGGAATCTCCATTACGATGAGTTTCTTTAACCAATGAAGCTACACCTTCCCATGTTAATGCGTGACCAGATTGTTGACATCGTTCAATCCATACCATCATCCAATCAAGATTGTTTGTGATGTACAAATGTAGTGCATCCCACTCTCGACCAACTGTACCAAAATAAATTGAAATTCACAATCGACGGATAATTAGTTAAATACCACAGTACACGACCTTAATTTATAATTGATGTATATTGAAGATTAAAAATTAAATAAGTACAATATACATAAAACCATATGTAAAATGTATTCCAATTAATCTCCATGACCATCTTATAATTACCTCTCACTTTCCTCAATCTACCTTTCCCCATCAGGTACTCCCCTTCAAATTTGTTAATGGAGTTGGGATCCCAAATGCAATCTACATGGATCTTTGCTGCAAACTTAGAAAGATATTCACTAATGTACACCATGGTCTGGTATACCATATATCCCTCCACCATAGAACCCTCAGGATGTGCTCTTTGTCTAACCAAAGCCTTCAAAAATTTCAAGTGCCTCTCAACCATCCACATTGACCTAGGTGTACAGGTCCACACACAATTCAATCTCCCTCAACTTCATGTATGAGGTAGTGTTCTTGTGCATTGAAAATGTTGAAGGTACACAATTTTGCATTTCACACATTAGACGAGGAATTTTTCTCTTCCAATAATTTATATCTTCTTTATGGATTTTTTTAGATGATAGCCATCTACAAGTGATTCAAGGTGCAAATATTAACAATATTTAACAAAAAATATACAATATATTACATAACAAGTAAAACAAATGACAATTATAAGATGTATACAATGAAATTGAACAAATATTGCTACTTTACCTCATGTATTTCCAAGATCATATATAACTTGCTTCACATTGTTGTCAGCTATTTGGGAGAGATAGAGGTAGAACGACCGCAACAATTATAAAATGATCTTTTCATTATTTTTCCAAAGTAGTAAACAATACACTAAAAAGTACATGCATTATACAAGTGTATAATATACCGTATCAATTACCTTTAATGAAGGTATTCCAATCATGCATTTTCATCCCTGGCCCAAATTCACCTCTCTTTGTTATTATATTGTTTATGTTCACAGCAAATCCTGTGGGAAATCGAATTTTTTGTATGACTTCTTTTCTAGCATTGCTGTGCTGCTCTGTTAATAACCAAGGAAAGGCACTTATATTAATTTGGTCTCCATCGCTATTTAATTGAATGACATTTTTCATTGCATGATTGGCTTCTGGAATGTCACTACAAATTTTGACAATTTTTTCTTTGTCATGCCTTCCATCCAATATTTTCCATAACATTTCATATATTCTTTCTGATATGCATTGTATCAAACAAATGCACAATTTGTAGCTGCTCATAGTAGGGCAACCTACTAAATTGTCTGGGATAACTTTTAAGTCCCTGTGGAAGCCGGTCATTAATGCCTTGACGACCTTTATGAATCATATAAGTTAAACAAATTAACAACGACAATCATTTTCAATTACAACATGAGTAAACACAACACAATATAAAAATATAAATTCAAAACATATCATATATGATAGATAAAAAATTTGATCGGATGTATAACCTTGACGATTGATTCTATTATATTCCAACTTCCATAGGTGAGGTGACATTCTTCGTGGTTTTGATGTAGTCTCCTCTTTCCCATTGAAAAGATGTTTTTCAGTAGTTCGATACTTATGATTTCTATGGAGAAAGTGCCTATACTCATCAAACACCTGCTTTCTTAAACTTGTTGAACGACGAGATTTCATCTTTGGACCACAAATTGGACATG
Source organism: Sequoia sempervirens (assembly GCA_007258455.2). Classification (NCBI taxonomy): domain Eukaryota; kingdom Viridiplantae; phylum Streptophyta; class Pinopsida; order Cupressales; family Cupressaceae; genus Sequoia; species Sequoia sempervirens. Next base: position 6,370,923 of record VDFB02252616.1, on the reverse strand, counting down.
CAAATTTTCCCTTTGTTTGAAGACCTGCAAGATGATATATAATTGGATTAAATATGTCAATTTTTATAATTATATATAATGAATAGATTATTTTAAAAATATTAATGATATCTACTTCATCAAATTAAATATTGTTAAAGTGCAGTCGAACGTTATAACATACCACAAAAATGTGTTAGCCCTGGGGCATCATGAATTGTCCATACAAGCATTACATAGAATTGAAATTGTCTTTGTGCTATTGGTCTGGAGACGTCATACATAGTGACGCCATTCCATAACTTTAGTAACTCGTCGATAAGAGGCTCGATATATACATTCATATCTTTCACCTGGTACTTACCTAGTTGAATGAACATAAAAATTATATAATTATTATAACCATTTTACTGCAATATATATAAATTAATGTACATGACTATTGAATGAAAAAATATAAGTCATTATGAAACAAATAAGACAAATGATATGGTACTACATTAAAGAAGATTGATGTAAAAAAATACCTGGAACAATCATTGACAACATTATGTGCTCCCTCTTTATTGGCATCCATGGAGGAATGTTATTGTTGATAACAAAAATAGGCCACACTGAGTAAATAGATCTCAGCTCTCCAAATGGATTGACACCGTCCGCTCTCAATGAAAGCCTGAGATTACGAGGTTCTTCTTTAAAGTGTGGCCATTTTTCCTCCATGTCCCTAAATGCGAACCATCTCAGCATTCAAGAATGTCATCTCCACTTCTATTCTATGCATGGTAATCCATCAATTGCGCTAAGCTTTCGCACCTAAATAATCATTGCATACGTGGAATAATGGGAATATAACGAAGAACCTTGCGAGGCACCTTTTTTGTTACTTGATCTATTTGATATCTACTGATATGACATTCCGCATTCTTGCAAATTCCTGTTGTTTATGATATATAATATGATCATTGGGACATGCATCTATTGCTTGATACTCCATTCCGATATCTTTCATAATGGCACATAAATCTCGGTATGAGCGAGGTAAAATATTTGATGGTGGTAACAAAAATTCACCAATCAATCTACAACAAAAAATATTTGTTCATATAAAGAATATTAATGGTACATATTTCATGCTTTATTTACTAGTGATGAACTAATAAAAATTAAAATAGATGAAAAAGATGACATTATGACATACCTTAACATCCGTGAGATTGCTATGTTTGATAAACCATTCATAACCTTCAAGTTCAACAACAACAATACAACAGAGAAGAGTTGTTTGGGGCCTTCATAAAGGGGCTGTATGCCTTGTCAAGTACAGGTAAATCATGAACATCATCAAAGTCATCTTGGTCATCATGATCATCTCTGCCACTAAATGTGGCATGGATCAATGTATTCGTACCATCATCTTCAACTGTGTTTTCTGGTGCATGATCATCTTCTTCATAGGATCATTAACTTCATCTTCGATATTCATAGCTCCATGTTCATCCACTTGCAAAACCACATTCTCCGGGCCGTGATAATCCATATCATCTGCCCTAGGGCGCCCCGCCTTTATAATAATGATAGACACAAATAAACCATGATCAAGATCAAGTGATATATATATATATATATAATGTTAAAACAATATAAACATTTACAAACTCAATCAATATAAACACATATAATGAACAACTTACCAATGGACGATAATCATGCCCCCCTTCAACGTGACCATGCTGCCTACAATGTTTCTCAGCTGTTGTGATTAAAAGTCATCTCATCTTAAGCCCTTGCACCATTGCAAGGACAATAAAATTTCCCATCACCCTTTCTTTTCAATCTAGCCCACAATCTATCAAGTGTCTCTTCATTTTGTTCTGGACTAATAGTATTTGACATGATTTTTCTTTGCCAAGCTTGACTATTTCGATCTTCAAAAAATATCAAACTCACACTCCAATAATTTTTATTCATAGACAGGTAACATAGTCTAATAATTTCGATATTTTACACCAAAAAAATTTGGCATGCAACCACCCCTGCAAAAGAGAAGATAGTCTGAAGTTAATGACCCCAAAAAACACTCTACAATGCTAATTCCAAAACTTATTAAATTCTGATTTTACTATGATTTCCAACTGTTAAGACTCCTAAAATCAGAATATTGAACTTGATCACAAAATTCCTACAATAATGGAGGTAGCGAGCTAGTAAGAGCAAGTGACCCATTCCTATGGAGCAATGAGTCGGAATCATCATTGCTAATGTCAATACGGATTTATCCTTTTAGTTAAAGATGCAATGTGTCACTTCTTATGACGAGCTTATCCCTAGGGCCCTCAACATTGAGAGAGCCCTAATAAAAAACAACAGAAGCATTGGTAAGGGCATGATTAGGGTACAAACCCTAGGCCTCCGTAGAAACATAAACAATAACTATAGCGGATTAGTGAGGTTGCAATACCAAAAAGATTGAGACAATGTAGGTAATAACAAAATCTTGCAATCTAAAGATTGTAGCCAATAACAAGCACACTATGTAGCTTACTGACATTTGTGAATGCAATCGATGGTAAGAAGAATGACAGTCACTTGAGATGTGACAATCAAAAATAGGCTAAGCAGTGACAAGATAATAAAGCTCAAACCTTGCATAGTAAAGTGGAGATTTTAACAGTGAGTTTCCTTACCCCCTTGCTGACCTTAAGGGTTTTTCAAATGCTTTTGGTAGTGTTAGACAAGGCATATGCCATTAGGGAATGATTGTCCAAATGAAGTAACAGTGGTAATCATAGGTTCAATGTTTCTTCTTAGCCATTAATATTGTATAATGGAGGTAGTGGATTATATGTTTGAGCAGTGTTTTGAGACTCACCAAAGATGGGAAAATAGTGAATAATACCATGTGGACTGTGAAGTAGTGTCAAAAAGGTTGAAGGATCTTAAGAACTACAATACTATGAAACAATGAGTCCCCTGTAGTAAGTAGGCAGTCTATAGGGCATAGTTTGATTTTATAGAAGGATGCTCATGAAAGGAATCTTCAAGTGATAGTGAGTGAGCTGTTTGAGATTGTACCGAGGGTGCAATACCCAGCCTTAAAGGAAGTTAGCAGCAAAGCAGAAAATGCAAGAAAAATCGAATCATACACAACAAACAATTCACAATGTTATCTTCCATAATGCCTTGAGTTTGAAGACAAAAATCTCATTGTATCTTCATGATGAAAGTGGTGAGCTTAATGGTCAATCACCGGCAACCATGATTTTAAAACATGCTATTGTGCTTATGGAGGCAACATTTTAAGCAAGGCAGTGAGTGGTGGTTTGGAACAATGGTAGGTATGAAGGACTTGCTTTATATGCATACTATGCAGTCTAGCTTAAGACAACGTTCTTAGAAGAGATTGAAGGTGGATTATGGAACTCAAGGGTTACCATGAAAAGGATTAAAGCAAAGACTGAGATCTATTTAAAAGCCACGGTCATGAAGATATTAAAGATGTCACATGCAAAAACCTAGTAGCTGGAGTAATGAATACAGTGCCAAAGAGGATAGTGTGCTGGGGCAGATTTAGGAGATCTCCACATTATCTAATTAGGGAAATACATCATTTATTTATTTATTTAATTAAAAGAAATCATTCTAAACCCTATATAGGATACATTGATACTTCAAAAGCCTCTCAAGGAATTTCGTGATTATGCAAATATATGTCAAGTAACATTCATAAGGTTTAGAAAATCTTGATCACTCTCTAGAATAGCCCATTAAACATGGGTTGTGCTTGAATGCACTACATAATTGATATAACACAACCACTCTGCATATCAACCGAGTTATAGGCTCTTTATTGCAGCAAGAGGTAATCACTCTTCGATCATGCTATAATTACATCCTAACCTGTTAAACTTGAGACAACCTGAATGCACCCAATGATGATTGACACCTACATTATACAACCTGAATTAACTACATTATATGAGTGCCTCCATTTCTATCACAACATAGCCACATTAAACTTGGGTCACACATGAATGCATCCTGTATTTGTTATAGCACAACTGTGCCACATGACCAATAGAGTTATGGATCACATAATTACAGTCACAAGAATCTGTTCCTCCGTTGTGATCTTATGGTGATTCCACACAACAAAATCTGGACATGAAATTCTCAAAACCCTTAACCTCTAAAAATGAAATATGATGAGATGTTGCTTTAAAATATGATTTTCAAACCTAGAACTACAAATCTAACTTCATAACTGAATTCTACAAAAAGACAATGACTACCCTCAACCTGGTGATATCTTCTTGAATTTTTTCTAATTTTTCCCAAGAAAATCGTCCTTAGTTCTCCACAAATTGTCTCAAGTAGAGCAAAACACTATCGCAATAAATCAAGCGCGAACTCACTTTTCTTTATGTCGGCCACAATTTGATTTTTTTTAATTTTTCATGTTTGTTGAACATTCGATGAAAATAATAGCCGACATTTCGACGAATGTCAGGTTTGTCGAAATTTCGACGAACGTCGGGGATAAAATTTCAAAAAAATTGGAAATTACACATCAAATTTTACAAGCACCCGATGAACATCGTATTTTACATATTTCGTTGATTTGTTTCTTCATATTTTGTAGTCAAATCTATTAGAATCGTCAGCCCAATCCACCTCCATGTCAACCAAGGGACCCACCTACATACCAGCCTCAAAATCCACCTCTGGCTTATCCACCACAGTAACCTCCTTTCCTAATCTTACTCTAGGTGAGTTGGTGACTTTGTTTGTTGTTTATAGCTTCAAATATCTGGTACAACCAAGTTGGCTCCCTTGCTTTATCATAATACCATGATCTACCTAAAGGATCCCGAAGGAGATTTCCAAAATTCTCAAGTAAGGATGAACAAGATCCTGAGGACCATATCCTAGCTATGACGACTATGAGTGCAGTTTTAGGAATTCAATATGAAGATGTGTTTGTAAGAATTTTGATTGAAAGTTTGATTGAGAAAGCTGATGAATGGTTTAGAGGATTGGAAAAGGGAAGCATCACTGGTTGGTAGGTTCTTAAGACAAAATTTATCCAATGCTACGAAACCCCAACTAATGTTGCAACTACCTTGCATCACTATTTCCAGATTATGAAAAACATAGCTGAAACAATGAGGGATTTTTTCCACCGCTTCAACTGGTCTCTCCAAAAGATTCCTGCCCTAGAAAAGCTCAACACAAAGATTCAATACCACATATTCATTTATGCTCTTGAACCAGATATATACTTACTTCTGAAAAGAAAGAAAATTCAAGGAATTGAGAAAGCTCAACAAGAGGCAGTGAAGGCTGAAGATGATTTCATTGCAATAGGAAAATGGAAGGTAAATTTAAGTATGAAGTTCGAAAACAGTTATAAAACCTTTTGTAAGATTCCAGTCAAACATAATCCTATTGTGGAGAACATGAATTTAACGATCCTTGATAATCTACATCAACGTAATGAAAAGCATAACCACCCTTGTGTTGATTTATCCTCAAACTTATGCACCTTCATTGAAATTGAAAGTGATTATAGCTCATCTAGTGATGATGAAGATGAGGAGCTTACAGTAAAGTCACCATTGACTATGACCTCTCCTCCTAGTAAGGTCTCTCCTTCAAGGGTTAGCTCGAGAGGTTTGGTATTGCCTTCTCTTCTTTCTCCAGAATATGAGTCTTTCCTTTTCAAAGAAGTAGAGAATAAGGATATATGCTTAAGCTTGGAAGGAGATGGAAATTTCAAGGGCAATGATCTTCAAAAGAAAGAATGGCAGTCAATTCATTTTAACCCTCTCTTTGATTTTTATGAATTCAAGATATATGATAACTCTCTTTTCATGAGTTCAAAGGATCAATTAATGTTAAAAGGAGAAGATTGTTTAGTCGAAGCTACAATTAATCATGAACAAAGACAAAAAGAGGAAAATACTAATCTCCCAACTTAAGGAGAAAATTAGGGTCAACTCCAACAAGTAATGAAATCTTCAAACACCATCTTTCTTGGCACACAAATTAGTTATGAGAAGTTCAAGTCTGCCAGTGAAATTCTTGAAGGCTGGGCAACTGTAAGTGAAACAATTGAGCATTTTGTTTTAGAATCTTCTCATTTTGAAAGAAACATTATACAATATTCAAAGGTTTAAGTGAAGTTATTAGAATCAACTTGTGAAATGGATGAAATTGAAAGAGGAATTGCAATTGATGGATCAACAGTGGAAACTAATGAGTATAATGTTGTACAAAATACAAACTGGTATCCTAAACCTTTAGACAATGTAATTGTCTCTATACAAGGTGACCAAGAGTTTCCTTTGTCTCATAATGTATATGTGGGGTGTCCAATTCGAGGGCTCTTTTCTTTTTGTTCAAAGTGTCAAGTGCAAAATGTGCAGGACAATCTTGGATTGGATGTTATTCAGGAAGATTCAAGTGAACATACACGGGGAAGCATTAATGTGAACCATTTGACTACCGAGGAGTACAATCAAGGATGGCTCCTTAAACAAAAGACTTTGTTTAAGAAGTCCTTACAAGGTGTTTTTTTTTGGTTTCATTTATTTAACAGCGATGGTTGCAATTTGGCAGTTGGTTGTCAATAGTTTTCAATTACTCAACATTGATTCGTACAGGTAGCTACTTCTCCCAACCTACCAATGGATTTGCATAATTATCTCAGGAGTCATTTGAGGTAGGGTTTTCCTACCATGTACATAGTTGAAATTTTGTTGTGTCAGTAGTCTAGATGTTTCTTTCCTGGTTTTGTCCTGTTTTTAGCTTGCTTCTATTGTTCCTTCTCCTTGACTCTGTGCCCAATGGATAAGGACTGGTTTGCACTTATGATTCTGGGTTCATTGCTTCATCCTTTGTAGTCCTTGTCCCTAGCTAGAGCCACTGTTACCCATAATTTTTCCTTAAGTCATTATTCAAGATGTTATCTCATTGTTTTTCCTGTCATGGACCAAATCTAGTTCTCAACGATCTTTTGTCACCCATTTCGAACTTGGTTGGTGTTTTGTTAGGTTTGTCGAACCTCCTATTTTATCACCTACTTTACTTATCTTTCATCGGATGGTGTTCTCTTATCACATCCAAACTTTCTTATCTTCCAAAGTGCATGTACGAAACCGATTTAGCCATGAGTCTAAGTTTGAAAACTTCACTCGCAAGTTATGCTTTGTGCAACATTTTCTAAGTCATTTTGAACCTAGGTGAGGTTTTGTTAAGTTATGTGAACCATATGTTTTGTTGCCCACAAAGAGTTATATTGATTAAACCAGATTATTGCTAATCTGGTTAATTGATATGTTAAATAGAATAAAGCTAGTAATTTTCCAAACACAACATAAACACAAACCAGCAAACCATACATGTGAAAACACAAATAACACCAAAAAGAGATATTTTATTCATATGTAAATGTTTTTACATTATGTTGGTATAGCTATAATCGCTTGGATTGAGTACAAAAACCAAGTTGGCGAACACAAAAAGAGGAAAAAAGAAGGTATTTCAGGTGCACAAGGTAAACATCAAGACCCAGATGCTCTCGATAACAACTTGTAGGTGTTCAATTTGAGTAGGTGAAAGAAAATTCTCATGTGACTAGAGGAATTGCACGAACAACCCCATGTCATTTCTCACTACTCCAGTGCACAATAGAGCCACGACCTCCTCCAGAGTCTCATTTTGGATAGTAGATGTGATGCAAATGGTGTCAGCTACCAACCCAGTTCAAGGATAGTAGTTGAGTCCATTTATCATCACCTTGACATGGTGATGGAACTCAAGATTCACCAAATGCTCCAATTCCCTCATGCTCCAGTCTTGACGGCCAAAAGTTCTGACAACGGTGTAGATAAATCGCTCCAACATGGTGGTGTTATGCAGATGATCTTGGCTCAGAAATGTCTTGCCCGGGATGCCTCAGAGCAGCTCTTCTTCCACCTCACTCTGCACCATGAAGACCTCTTTCAGTTGATCAAAAATGTGTTTGAACAAAGGATTGCACTCAATCTCTTCTAGAACAATATAATCATTCATAGAATTTCCATCGCTTTGGGAGCTCGCCATATTGGATGCAATTGATGGTGGGAAAGAAGTGACACTGCTTGAATTTATAGAATTTTGGTTAGACATGGGTACATTCATTCAAGATTGATAAGATGTGAATTTAATTGACATTTATGTTCATCTTTCCTTGATTGAATTACAACCCTTCATCGGAAAGCTCACACATGCTACCGCTTGGCTTCCTCATACGTTGCATTAAAGATTGATGAAATGTTTGGTCGTGTGGTGACTATTGCTTAGGCGATGATCAATTTTCTTTGCCAATATCTATTCTTGGCAAAATTTCCATTGTCTTATCAATTTCCTGATGAACGTTTGGATACAAGAAGTCACTAATTTAGTAACGACTTTAGTGTTCGTTCAATGGCTTTAGCCATGTTATAAATTAGAGCTTAAACATAGATGAAGGGACTTTTGAATCTTCCCGGATACATCTGGGGGTGTTCTCGAGGAGGAAAGATTTGAAGTTTGCAAACCTGAGTGTTATGTGTACGATATAGCTGTTTTCTTTGAAAAATGAGCTATATGTCTTTTATTTATTGCAGTTTGATCTATTCACATGTTACATTTGATGGTCATGATTTTCAATCTTTTTATTGATCATAAATGGTTGTGTTTTCTGCCTTCACGTTAGTCTCATATTTATGAGCTAGCGTTAGTCACCTTTTCTACTTTTTGGTTAAAAGCACATGTTATTTCTTTATAATAATAAATTCGTTGAAGACTTGTGAGGGAGTTGTACCTCGATAAAATTTAGAGAAAATCCACAAATGCAATTGTATTCTTTTTAGAGCTATTAGTGGATTTATATCAGTGTGAATTCGGGTTTAGAGTCATTACTTGATTTATCTATCAAGGCTTATTTCATTTGCTAACAATTATGTTGTTGCTTCACTAGTAATGCTAACCTAAAGTTTTAGGGGTTGTGTAGAGTTAAATTGTGTCTAAAGAGGAATCATGGGAGTGATTATAGTTCATGCCAACCTATTTTGGTGGTGTAAACATTTTGTTTCTTTCCACAAGGCATGCGTGTTGGTGTTTTGAGCTAATAAGTTATGTGGTGCATGGTACATCCAATTAGGGAAACCTAATTAATGGTTTTGTTGGTTGTGGTATATATAAGGTTAACTCCTTGTGTGAAAATGTGGTATGAGGCAATAGTGTGTGTGTGAGAGATTTGGTGCAAAAATAAGTGTGAATTGTAGTTGTGGTGAAGAATGAAGTGTGTTAAGTCAATTTTCTGAGCTTCAATGGAACTGTATCTTCAACATATGTCAAATGCATTGTTAACAGTTCATCATTAGCAATAAGCCACCCTTTCTTCTATCTCTTTCTATTCTATGTATTGAACCCTTTGGCAATGAGACACTGGCAGTGAGCCTTTCTCTCTTTTCTAGATAGTGAGTCCTTGGAGAGTGAGTCCACCTTTCTGTATCAAACATTGTAACCGATTATAATATACTGTGAGATAATCCTCACCATGATTTTTCCCTTTCTATGGTTTTCCACCTAAATTTGGTGTACTTGTGTTTTTTGTTGTGATGCATGATTTATATGTTCCTTTCATTTACTACAAGCTTAATGTGATGCATTGAATGAATATTTAAGTTGATAAAGTGAATAAGTTTCATTGAATGCTGATTCACCCCCACCTGCACCCCCCACCCTCTCAGTATTTCGGGTTTTCAACACAATGTGGGATAAATCCATATAATATAGTATTAACTATTAACCATGTTAGTGTGAAAAGATCTTTTATTCATCTAGTTTATATTTATCTATTTCTTAGGCCTAGTAGACCTATTCACACTAGCTTAAGTTTACTTTGTGGTTTAGTTGTCTCACCCCATATACAAATAACACATGCTCTTACACCTGTCCTAAATGTCCTACATGTGTCACATTTCTTGGAGGGTTAGTCAATGTTTTAATTTCACCTTCCTTTTGCTTCCTTGTCCTAACATACAAGGAGATCATTATACATTTACACATGTTTTAAGATAGCTTTGGCTAATTATTGTTGCATGCATTCCCTTGTCAATTTTTTTGAAATTTGCATTCATAATTTTGTCCTCCAATTCATTTCATGGTATTAGAGCATTGAATTGTAATTTCCTTATTTTTTAGTGATTCCTCTAGTAAGCCCTATCAAGAAAGTGTCTTGGAGCTAAATAGGCATTGTCGTTAAGTCTGAAAGGTTTGAGAAGTGAATGATAACCCTTCAATAATTTTTTTTTTCAATTTTTAACCCTGATACTTTGCAGTACCATATGGAATCCATATAGATCCATACTTGTATGTTTTTTTTTGTAAAAAATAAAAATAAAAAAATAACAAAGGGGGCCTAAGCTCAATTTACCTCTACCTATTTTAGATGAATTCAAAGATTGTCATAGGTTCTCTTTGGGGGTTTGCAACCTTTCGATCTAGGTTTTGGCCCAAATAATTTTTTTGGTATTCACTATTTATAGAGGTCGCCATAAGGTCAATTGATCTATTTACTATCAACAACATTTTATATTCTTTCATCTATTAAGTGTCACATCAAATAATCTACACCACCCTATACCACCATCTTGACTATCCTCTACCCTATTTAGTTTGCACAACATAGTGTGGGTTTCAATTTTTTTAGAGACATTCAATAGCAAGAAACTTTACAACTTCAAGCATTCAACACCACATTCTAAGAGCCTCAAATCACCCTTTAGTGTTACTTATGAAAATATAGCCATCCTTAATATACTATGATGTTTCTAGCATAAATATTTTGAAGAAAGGTTTGTAGCTCGCATACTCCCATGATGCTTCAATGCATAAGGTGCATTTGTAAATGGCTACCACCAATTTCAAGATTTTTTTGGGTTGAACCAAATGCCATTACTTTTGCAATAGAGAGAAAGTGGTTCATCTTAAAATTATGAGTTTGAGGATCATACAACTTGCCCTAACGACCTCAAATGATAACCCTCCATGCCACTCACCATATTGACACAATAGACAACAATTGAAGATTCAATTTGTGAGAGTTTCCACTACATATAAGAAATCAACAACCTTCAGAGTCTAAATAATCCCCAAAAATACAAGGTTTTCCCAACTAGATCATTCTTGATGCCAATATATCATTGGAGTTGGAAAAAATATTTTGTGAAGTGCTATGTGTAAAGGACTATTTGAATTGGCATTGTTGGAGTTGTAACGGGTGAAGCCACAAAGGAAGAGCAAGAATTTGGAAGAGTTGTTAATCCTTATGCAAGGCCATCGATTCCTTTATACTCTTTCATTACATATAACCCTTGACTCATGCTAAGACATCCCTACAATTTCTAACAATGATCTTCCTCATTTTTTGTAGGTGATGGTTCATCAATTTCCTGCATCCTCCATGTGGCTTTCTCATCTCCTATGTGAATGGGTCCATCGACGACCAAATCACTTGCAAATATTAAGAAATAACCCCTAAATGACTTTTAAGTTATTATATAACCTATTTTTCTGTGATCACTAGTGGTTTCAATTAATTTCACATTCATTGTTTGTACTATTTAAACCACTAACAGTCAAGCCTAATAGTCATACATGCATATGCTCACAAAGAGGGGCCCTTTCTTCCTTTTTCATAACTTGCAAATGGGGGGCATTTTATTACAAATTTATAGTTGATGGAAAGGTGGTTTCGTTGCCAATATAGTGGTGACATTAATTTATCAAAGTTATAAATTTTTAGGTGTTGTTTTAATCTCTGAAATCTATTTGGTTGTCTCAGTTGCGTTCTATATACTGGGTAAGCTTACTTGTTCATATTCAACATGGTCACAGAGCCATTGTTACTGCGTAGCAAGTACCTTAACCTGTATGTGGATTGGAGTGTTCAAGATTGCAATCCATACTTCTAGAAAGAACCTGAAAGCCTCGTTAGATTGCTAATGTTTGTACCAAGATACCGGTCACAATCTTCTGGTTTGAAGAGTGATTTGATGTTGCTAGTGGATTCTAAATGTAGGTTTAGCCCACAAGAACAAACATGGGATAAGGATCAATGGATTTTACTTCGTGAAAAGTTGTTAAATCTTATTCTAATTACGTTGAGAACAAGGAAAACAGAAGGAAAGTCCATACATTGTTTTCTTTGATTACCTATTCCTGTAGACACTCAGAGATTTCTTTTATTAATACACAGAAACAAATTATTTTTGCATTTCAGATTACCTGAGTTGAAGTTATTTGGGTAAACAAAATCTAAAGGGAAAAATGACGTCAGAGTTAGACAATGTACTCAAACCCTCCAAAATAATCTACACTGCCATGGGATGTGAGCATTCTAAAACACAAGTGCAACGGTATTAATGCATGTTTTAGCTGTAATGTCTTTATCAAAGGGTATGCCAGGACATAAAAGGAAGAAGATACAATATAGTTAAGTACAGAGGATATGAGGACTGCAAGTTCACAAAATATTAGAGGCAATGATGACTTCCAAAATTGTTGAAATGAATTGATAAATGATTTATTACAAAACAATAAATATAATTGACCACGTTCACCTAAAACCTCCTATGACAAAATCACATGAAGCATAAAAGAATACACTTCATTCTATAAACTACAGAGTTACAATCAGAAAATGGATAAGACTCAGGACTTAGGTAACTTTGTGCAATCTGTGCGAGTCCAGCCAATTCGGTTATTGCCATTGTCATGAACCACAAGATAACCCTGCAAAGATATGTCTGCAAAACCAAATTTAACATTAAGATAACTACTAAAAAGACTGCTTTAATGCTCAAGATAAAAGCCTTAGTGGCATCTGGCATGTGAATGCCTAAAGTTTCTGAACAAGGAATAAAAACTTCACAAAACACAACCTAAAAGAAGAAAATACCACATATACCATATAAAATTCCAATTACCTCCAATGACATTGTAGGATCCAATTTTGCTGCCGTCAAGTATCCCTAAACAGGCATTGCCTTTATTCTGGTCATATGCGAAGGTTAGTTAGTATGTTCGACTAGTGAAGAATTCATAAAATATTGAACAATAGATAGTTTGAACTTTGACGTGTTGTGTCTCGGCCTTAGTCACCTTGTTATAATACATATTAAGGAATGAAATTTGCATGATGTTAAAGTTCAAGCATTCTTACACTGATTATCAAATAACCCTCTGGAGATATTTCCAACTTTGTGTTTTTGGTATTTGGTGAGGTGCTTTTGAAGTTGAATGTTAGTGGTTTAAAGTATGATGTTACATCTGCAATGGATCTGGTAAACTCACAGGAGTTAGATGATAGGATATTAGCCTAATTTATATAATCTGTACAACATAAGAAATTTACAGTAAGATTCGTAAAAATGAATTCTCATGTGTGAAATATGAACAAATTAACAAATCCCTTCACCCGAATTTCCTTTTCCCTTTCCAACACAGTGGCAGGGTCTTATCTGATGAATCTTGTACCAACTGTTTTCCAATGCTTTCTTTGACCTGTATCAACCTTGCATTGTCAGAAATAGAAACTAATATATTAAATATGCATAAGGTTAAAGCTGTCTTTAAACACTTACTGCAAAGACAAGAGCATCATAAGCTTGTTTTGTGAAGTATGTATATGAGCTGCCAGTGTCAAATATTATGCCTCCTAGCCTTTTTTCATCTCCATCCTTCGCAAGAAGTTTGCTACCAAAGATCATCTGTGCAGCTCCCACGTGGTAGTATTTCCTGAGAAGTCAAAGAACAATTTGTGACTAGATGCTCATGGACTTTCTTAGAGGAGAAAGTGTCCAAGAATGTCCATTTACATGAAACTAGGATATTAGAGGTTGTCTAACTAGAGTCCAATAAGTGAAGATTGATCCTTTACCTCTGTTTTAAATACATTAATAAATTAATAATTGATGCCAACAAAATATATGATGACAGCATACACTGATTTAAAGATGACACAAGCCAAACTCCGAATTAGCGGTCAAAGCTAGTAGCTTTTATGTTTAAGCTTGATTGTTTTTTGTCTCTGTTCAAAATTTCAAAAGAATTAAGAATGTCAAAGCCTCTAATTTAAATTTGTAAGAAGCTAAAACAAGAAACATTTTGTCTCCATGAGTTAGGTGTATCAAAAAGACAGGCAGTGTACTTAGGGGCCTAGGGTTATGTTTTAGCTTCTTTTGTATGCTGAAGTGGCAGGACAGAGAATCCAACCAAAGAGGAAGGAGTATTACAAACAAGGAAGTATGCAGGAAACTTGAGGATTTCAAAAAGAGATTGAGACCTATATTTTCAGAAGAAAACAAAAGAAAGAGCAGCACAGTATCCCATGTTGAGGAGAAAGACACAGTATCGGCTTACTGCTGCTTTAAGTAGGAGGGTACCAACAATGATATTTTTGGGGTCCGTGGCCAGCTATCTCGCACTGTGTTGAGGTACTTGAACAATGATCTGTTAAGTAAGGAATGGCTATGGATTATTCAACAATAGTAAAGATGGTTGTGACCAGGCTAAAATTGTATACAGAATTGTTGTTGGATTATTTAGAAGAGCAACACAAATACTAAAACTTGACCAAAATAGTGAACCATTTATTTTTATGCTAAACTCTTGTTCATTTTAGTAGTTCCAAAGCCAAAAAAATAAAAAATATCAATGGAAGAATACACAAAGAAAATTAGCAATTTATAAATCAGGGTACAAATCACAAGAGTTGTAGTACCAAATTGAAATCAAATTAGCAACATTGAAGCACAGCTACTTGGATTCGCCCTTCCATATTTTTCATTAGAAGCAGAGGAATGCCAGAGGACTAGAAGCAAAAAACAGTATTAAAAAAAGTGTTTTGCAACTCTGCAAACAAATGCACACATTTTAAAATCATTCATGATGGAGAGGCTAACGCTCATTGGTGCATATTGATGGAATCAAAAATATCTTCTAGCATGTAAAAGCAATCAATCTCAACCTTTTAACTTATATTTCTAGGTTGAAAATAATTTGAGAAAGCTATGCAAGAAGAGAAAGTTTGTTAGAAATTAATCCAAAAGAAAGGTACAAAACAGAAAAATCAATCTACCAATAACCTAAGTTTTAGATTGTCCCCTAGTATTGGAAATTACCAGGAAGCAATAGAAACATTCAAAAATCTTGTGACAAATAGTCATATATTCACCATGCTTAAGGTAAGCCTGACAGGGCCTCTAAAGGAATTCCAGGATCTTAGAGAGCAGGAGGGCTGCAAAACCATAAAGGTGAGTTGTGATGGTATGAGTTGAGTCATGGTATCAGCACTGGCATTGCTTTGGAATATGAAAGCATATAATTAGGAGTTAAGGTAGCCTCAGAATGTTCCATGTAAGACTTGTTGAGATGGAGACAGAAGTAGGATGATACAGTGCTTCCAACCAATGAGATGATTTTTGTTTTCTGAATGGTTTCTGTTGGCATTGATTTCCACACCTTCTTTTGAGATCTAATGATAAAGACATAGTTACCATTGCCTGCCAGATCTTCCCCAGATTATTGGATGCATATTTTTCAGAAAATACCAAATCGGTCCAATGCAAATTGTTCTTTTAATTTTATTTTAAAATTAAAATTTTTGTTTTCTACAAATTCATGATTTAGTGAATTGGTCTGAGCTAATTCATGTTTCCATATTTGGTAATCATTGATTGAAATAGTTGTGCATCTTTGTGATTGTCATGTAATCTTTGACTGTGTTGCTTCCAATATCAGAGAAGCGCAAACTTGATGTTCATATTTGCTGGTGTCATGTGTCAAGAATCTTCAAATAATGCCAATTATTATAATTATAATTGGGGAATATCTAAAAGTTGTAACTTCTGAAAGTTAAATGTCGTAGGTGTATCAAAAAGATGAGGATGTGAATTAGGGCTCTGTCTTGTAGCTCATATATTGAGTAGACAGATGCTAGGAGAAGGGTGGATCAGATTTGGACAAGTGATTGGTAAAAACAAGGGAAAATTTTAAAATATTAAGACTAACATTTCATGAATGGATAACAAGTGCAGAGGAGGAAGATGACCTTCTTATGGTGTGAGTGTTTTCTCTCATCCTGAATACTGGTCAAATTGGAACCAGATATTGTAAACATTCCAAAGTCTAAAAAAGTCTTATTCAATTCCTAGTTTCTAACAGCTAGGATGTCACAAAATGTGAAGCCAAAGGATTCAAAGGCAGACAAATCTTATAAACTACAGTGTCAAAGAATAATGTCATAGTGAGATTATTTTACATGAATGTTTACTGAGCTAAAAATACTCCTTGTAATATAAACTTCAGAAATACAAAGATTCAGTGCCAATATTTTGATGAAGCTTTTGTGTTTTCAGGTTCATATTTAAGAATCAACTAAAGAATATCCTAACAGATTTTCAATTCAAAAAAATGAGAGAGAAAGAGAGGGGTTTTTTATTCCAACTTACATGGGTGGCCTGACCACAGGAACCCAGGTCATGGACGAGGTAGGCACATGATCATCACCAAAGAACATGTATCCCCCTTTCTTCCCTCCTCCAGCAATGCAGATACCTACGACATTCTTGATGAGGCCTTGCTTTTCCCATTGAGATGGGAGACTTGCTGTACTGCTGCTCAGACCCAAAACACCATCTGTTTTTTGTGTCTGTTTCAAAGACCCAACTTGGTCATATCCACACCTGTCACAGGAAAAAATAAAGTGACTGACAACCTCAAATTCTTTTCCATAACCTTTCTTTTCTTACAGCTAAGTAGGCGAAGAAAGGTCGCATTATCTCAAATTGCATTTTCTGTTTAGGTTCATCACAAATTATGACAACAGACCAGTTTTCTTTTTCATTATTGAGGGGCTATATTCTATGATAACAGGTATGCTGAATTTGTAGCCATGTGTAACATTTATGCTAAGATACACATGAAGTTGTAAATTGCCAGTGCCCTATGCATTTAATGTGTGTTAATCCCTTGGATGTTTAAGAACACAGTATTTGAGGTTATCAGCTTCTCTAATTTATGATTTGTCTCAAGTTTTCGCACTCTTTGTAAATGGGAGAAAAAAGTAAGGAAAATGCCTTACCCAAATACAGAACTAGTCCTGACGGCGGTGCCATTGGTCAGTTTTACCGCGAAATTGTCCCTAACAAGAACTCCCATAGAGGACCCAAGATCAGCATAATTAATATCATAATCACACTGCTGGGAAGAACTCTTACAGTCATATTTTTCATGACTCGCTGCCTGCACAGGTGCACACAGAGGATCCTTGCATGATACTGCTAAGCGTGGTTGTAGGTTGTACCATTGATGGGGTGTCTGCAGAAGACGAAAATAACCATTTGAATCAGAAACTGAAAAACATAAATAACGTTTATACCCACTATGGACTGCTACAAGAAATCATGACTATACCAATGCCAATGAGCATCCAAAGAGCCCAAACTCGCTAAACTAGCCATAGAATACATATAGCGTTCTGCAATTGCGTACAAAAACAACATATGGGTCGTGATTGACATTTACCTTGGCACAACTTCGGCAGGGGGCATTACACTGAAGCCATGTTAAATCACTGCCAGTGTCTACATCCAAAAAATATTCCTTCAAGGGATTACCAATATACGCAGTCACGTAGTAAATCCTGCAATTCAATTTGCATATTCTTGAGCTTTAAATTCGGAATCCAGAATGAAAATTAAATATTGGGGGTTTCGTTCTTTTTCCTTACCCATCGGGATAGACATTGCCTTGCACGCTAAACACGGTAGTCTTTGCTGCTGCTTGTAATCTCCTACCAATTCTCTGGGTGTCCTGTTCAACTAACGAGGAGACCTTGGATTGTTCATTCTTGGGATAAATTTGGAATACATCTGCAGCTCCCAAAGACGCAGGGATCAACACAAAAGCCAGAAGAAACAAGAGCGTTGTTATGACACCCATTTTCCTTTTCCCAATCACACAGATGTCTCTCAATTTTGCAGCTCTATCCTTAGTTGAATATTTGTTGAATGAAAATAAACGAGTTATGAATGCTGATGTTCGTTATGGAAGGCAGGCTATATAGGGGGGAAGGAAGGTGGTCCTAAGCTACCTTCTGCTTTCCAAGAAGCAGCCGACCATGCAATACTTTGACTGCAATACTTTGACGTTTATGTTTCTATAGTTATATTCCATCTATTACTTGGCCTTTCAAGCCGGCCAAATTGTTGATCCCCAGTTAGCGCTGTTTTTTTTTTAAATTATGAATTAAAACTGTGATCTTCTTTCAAAGGAAAAAGAAAACCCTTGCTTGAAAATGTCAATTTAGAATAAATATATTAAAATATATTTATGTAAAAATATTATATTTATTATAATTAGTGTTATTTAGTTCAGATTAATTTATAATTAAAATGTTTAATTGTTATCATTATAAAAATATAGATTCAGTTTAGAGAAAGAAATATTAATTATGAGATGTCTATTATAAATTTAGTTTGAAGTGTCTATTTAATTTATATCTTAAATTCAATATAAGTGCTTCAAAATTAATCTCCTAACTTTTTTAGATAGGTATATGGAAAATGTTTATGAAAGGGTTTGTGGAAAGAAAAACTTCTCAAGTAAAAATTGACGGGTAGATGATTGTTTTTTTTAATCAATCTATTAAATTTTGGGTAAATCTTTATACTTAATAAAATTGATAAACAGTTATACAATAAGAAAACAAGTAAAAAAAAAAATCTAAATTTGCTATTTCGTGTAAAAGTAAGTTTCTAAATTAACATATTTAAAATAAAAAATAACATATTTAAAACTAGAAAATGGCATATTTAAAACTAAAAAATATTAGAGATGGTGAAAATAAATTTCTAAATTAATTACCTCAAGAGGTGTTCTTACAGTCACAATGGAATGGAAGAGTCTGTATATATTTTCACATTATTTACTACACATTTAACTATATAATTATTTCAAACATATTACTTATTATTATATTTAATTGCTTACAATTTTTTTATTTACTAAAGTACATAATTATTTACTATTTTATTTATTAAATTGTATAACTATTTAAATAATTTTACTTACTATTTTTAGTGACATATTTATTTTGTTTTGATAAGTGTAGGAAATACTATATATTTATATGTAACTATTTATTTATAAATACATATTTTTTAAATTTTTTAAAATATGTAAAATTTTATTTATGAAAAAATACTTATTATTTAATTTAATAATAATGTATTTAAATAAAAACTATTTTATTTTATAGCTCTCACATCATAGTTTGTAGCTTAAGGGCATGTTTTTATTTTCTTAATAATTAGTAGACAATTCTTTTGCTTAGAATTTGAGTTGTAATTCCTTTTTATCCACCCTTTTTTTGAATATGACCTACAATATTATTTAAAATATAATAAACACATTCATAAAAAAAATAAAAAAATTAAGATTACAAGTTAATTTTCTCTTTATATTCAAATAAAAATCTTTTATATAATATAATATTAATAAACAATTATAATACACTCATCCAAAAGCTATTGGTGCCCACTATTTTTTTCCTAAAACAGAAATCCATCCAAAAGCTATTGGTGCCCACTACTTTTGGGAAGGACTTGTAATAGGATACCTTTTACATAGCTATTAGTATTGTCTTTTATCTCCCTAGAAGTAAAAGGGACTAACTCTGATAAAGGAAAGAAGCTTGCAATTCCTTTATTGTCAGCTCATTCTTGGGGAGTTCCAATAAGGCATTAGTAATATAAGAAGCTTCTTTTTGGTGGGATAATAGGTTGCACCCCATAACCAGGCATTGTTTTTACTCGGTTAAAGCAAAAGGTGTTTTGTTGTACGCCCACGTGTTTGGATGGTTGCATAAGAAGGTTCCGTAAACTTCCTAGGGAAGGAAGCACCTATGAAGAAATGCCTTGGGTCAAAGGAAGCATAAAGGAATAATCCTCTTTATTAATTCCAAATCTAAGGAGTAGGAAGAGGACTTTATGTTATTAATTTCAATATAAAATATGACTAGTCTACTCATTCAAAGTTGTGTATAGATTAATAATTCTAATGGGATAAGGTTATTCTTGTATTTGGAAGGGGAAAATTATATTTTATATAGAAAAATAAGTTGGTTAGGTAATTAAAGTAATGAGTTTAGAAATAAAAAAGGTGTGTTAATAATGTCAAATTTGATTTGCTAATAATTTTGAAAATATAGAGTTTTGATTAAATGATTCTTTTAGAATATGTGAATTTATTGTTTTTCATTATGGTTCATATTTGTATTTGTGGAAATTATTTGATATATACATTTAAATTTGTGTTTTTATAAATGAATTAACAGAAAATTGTTTGTTGAAATTTATTGCATTTTTTGATAGTTAAATCTAGTAAATGTTGGTGTTTACAAACACTTTTGGGGAAATTTCTAAATTGCAAGAATCTTGCTTTCTCTGATTAAACCTCTACTTAGACTAATTTAATGACTTTGGAGAAAGGATTGAGAACAATGAGCAAGTGTATGATAGAACTTGGTTGATGCAATGATGGATGAAGGATCTAACTCAAGGATTATCCAACTGTATATAACTAATCACAAGGGCTTAAACTCAAAATAAGACTTAAGTCTTGAATTAATGAAATGCACGCACAAACAAGTGTTTGGTTCCTCAAAACACTGTCCTATGGGTCAAACTTCAATCTGATGCTTGTTGATCTTCTATATTCTTACTTTGGAAAATAAATGATCTTTATAACTTGTCACAACTTCCTCTCCATGTAGAATTGATTAGCTTTAAAGAGAAAAAGGATGTAGTATCTTGGCACTAACAAAAAACATAATGCATTGCCCTAAGCACATGTAGCAAGAATCACGTGGTCTAATTTTAAATTATTTTTCTTGTAATTTCTCGTTGTGACTTGACATTCACTTAAAGGTAACATGTAGATGATCCTTTTTGGTGAGTGCAATAAGATGCATGCTTTGAAACTCAATGGGACATTAACCATGGACCTCACTAGAACTAATAACCGCATAAATGACATTATAAATTGGCACAAGATTCAAACATGTGGTGCTCAATTTAAATAGTGCTTCCTTACAAACATGTGGTGCTCAATTTAAATAGTGCTTCCTTAGGTGGACATTACAAGTCACATCGCATTAAACTTGAACAAAACACCTAGCAAAGATGTGGTATTATAGAATACACCTTTGTGAAGCTTTGATTTCAATTTGCAGGCGTTGTGATGAAAATATGTTATCATACAGTAAGAACACTATTTGTAATATATGTGCTTAAAATACAAACCAATATAAGAATTAGCCTCTATGTAATTCTCTAATAATAATGTCATGATACACCCATAAATGCTCTATAACTATTACTTTGATACAACACTAGCATGATTTTAAACAAATGAATGATTTAAATATAATATAACACACAAATCAAAAAAACATGTGTTAAGTCATTTCATAGAGGCTAGTGAAAACATTAGCAAGGTGTAAATTTAAAACTTCAATGTTCAAATCAACAATTATAAAAATGACTTAGGTTGAGTCTACCCCTATAGATCTAATCTAGTGTGACAAATAGGGGATCTAGGGATCATGATCAAATCTCTAGGGATGATTGGTTATGGGACCAATATGTGGTGATATCATAAGATGTATTTATGCAAGAATAAATCACTTGTAGGCTAGTTATTACATTAAGGACACACTAATCTAAGTGGACCCAAAACATAAGGGAAAAGGGCATGAGTATACAATTTTCACTACTATATTTTTTACCCCACTTTAAGGGGAATGGGAACTACTAGGAAAATGTATGTCAAAATAAATTAAGTAGTCAATATAAAATTAAATATATTTTAAATACTCAAATGATATAGATCTACTAAAAGTATATGGATCTTTCTTGATTTCTTATTGCAATGGGCTCTTCATCAAAACCTACAAAAAAGAAAAATAATATAATGAGTGGTATTTGTCAAATATTTAAAATAGGTTCTAACTACAATTTTCTTAACTAAGAACTATCCTAAAAAAATAATAAAAGTAAAGAGGAGAAGGGTAAAATATTTTTCTTGATACAAAAAGTGGTAAAGATCAACCTCACAAAAATTGTAGGAATCTAACTAAGAAAATAATATTGGTAAATATCCCCTTGACATGGTAATGAATATGAACATTTAACTACAAAATATAACTTTAAAAATGAATAGTAGTGACATATATTCCTTCCCACCAATTGGTTGTATAAAAAAATGCAAAGGATTGGATGAGAGGAGAAAAATATTAACACATGTAAAAATGATAAATATAACATCATGTTATAAGAATTTAAGGGAATGATTTTGTTAGAGTAAAAGGTATTTCCTAATTAATTATTTGTTTAATTATTAGGTTTTTTCTCCTCTAATTACTTAAGCTTACTTAGGTCATGTTCTTTTTATGTCTCAACTCATAGGATAAGGAAACATGTCATGATCTTGTTTTATCCTCACCTAGGGTTTCTAGGTTATCTTTATAAGGATTCTCTATTGTATAATCATTAAGATGCACATTAATTATGGGTAAAAACACAAGTTGTGTCACACTTTATAAAGGAAACGGCCAATGCTAATCCAATTTTTAAACTTGAATCACTAAAAAGTGGCATATATGTTTTGAATTTTGAAATGATGTAAACTAGTAAAATATGTATTTTTTAGTATATTTTATGTTTGTATTTAAAAATAAAAATTAAAAAAATTTAAACTAGTTTTTAATAAACTAAAACTATAATTTAGTTGCTAATAAAATGCTGAAAAATGAAGTTGCATGGGATGTCAGACTCTCTATAGTAATTTTTTTTTTTCTTTCAATTTTTTTTTGTGTATTTATAACTTGAAATTGTAGTGCATGTATATTTTTTTTTCCAATTTTGATAAATATATATTTTTAAATAAATATTAAAATGTGCGTGAATCAAAAAACAATTGTTTTCATCGGACACCAAATTTCATATTAAATATTTATCTAAAATGGAAAAAAAAATATCATCTTAAAATAGATTTTTTTTCTAGTGCATCATATTTTTTTCAATTTTTTTTAATAAGTTTTAGTATTTTTCCTTGGCATAGTAATCAACCTAATATTTTGTGCTAATAACCTACTTTTAGTAAAAATAATATATATAAATTTTGTTGGTAAATTGGACTCAAAGTGGTGCTCCATATATTTTTAGCCAACAATTTTAGTTGAAAAAGTTGTGGAAGCATCTAACTTAGCTAGAATGAATCTTACTAGACCATATGATTAACCAAAATTGATTTTTAGTTAGAAATACTTAAATTTAGTTGTGTTGATAAGTTGGTTGAAAGTGTGACACAACTTTGTGCTTTTACCCTTATAATTCATGTTTTTTTGGATCAATAGTTCTTGGCATCCATAACTTTGCTATTCTCTCTTTTTGTGACATGTGTTTGATTTTAGGTGATCCTTGGGAGTTGTGGAGTTGATTTTTCCCAACTTCAACATGGTATTAGAGCTTCATACATGTAATCCCCTCTCCTTTTGAGATATTTAATTTTAGCTACCATTTGGTGCATCTTAAACCAAAATAGAGTCTCCCATTAGATTCAAAGTTGTTCGGAAAGTCATATTTTCCTTTTGTTTGGCTTGATTTGGACTCCAAAGGTTAGATCTACAAGGGTTTGAAGCAGTTTTTTTTGCCTGCCTTTGGTCACATGGGTGGCTAACGCCTAGGCCTGGGGCTAAAATATTTTTCTTGTTTTTAGTAGTATTTCTAATTTTTTTGAATCTCCAAATTTGGAGGTTTTTTTGCTAAATTTGGTAGAGGTGACCTTTTACCCAACCCTGCCCCTCTTCACTCGGCTTTTCAATTTTGCACTTCATCTTTTAAAGATGATATCTCGACCATACAATGGTATTTTTTTAGTGTAATTTTCTTGAAATGGGGTAGAATTTCATGCTCTTTGTAGTGGTGTAGGTGGTTTTTAGTTTTGGCTTCTGGTTTTTCCTATAAATCAATTTTCTTAGTGTTTTGTGCAATCCTCATTTTGGAGACTTTAGTAGGCCATATCTTCTACATTCAAACTCCTTTTTGAGTCCCTCTTTTGAAAGTGTGTGATTTTTCTTGTACTTCATCATGGTGCTATCAATTTCCTCTTTTTTTTGTAGAGAATTGTATTTCAACATGTGCTCTTTTTGAAAATTGTGAGCTTCCAAATTGTAAGCAGTTCTGATACGTAAACACACTAAAATAAATTGTCTTAGTATTGTACATGTATTATTCGGATCTTGCACATCATATTATATCTTATTGTACTCACACTATGATATAAAGTGTCATGGAGGGGTTGTGTAGGACTTTTCTTTTCCCTCACACCTTTGCCAAGTGAGTGTCCCTTTCACAATAGAAATGAATCCTAATGATTCTTGCTTCATGTGTGTGTGCCTTAGTTTGCACACCCTTTTATTTTTAGGTAATTTCATGTACACATTCAAATATTCTTGATTCTTCTTCACGAACTTCTTTCTAGCATTCAATTTCAGTGGATCTATCTTGGCTCTCCCTTGTTAGCATTATGCAGGTTTCTACTATTGGTGTTAATTCTTCATTAGTTTCATGTTGGAGTGAGATATGCATACAGTAATTGTTCCTATGTACTAGGAGGATGTAGTGGCTAGTTACCCATGCATTTCGATGAGATGAGACATTTACCATATGGACACTCTTGCATTCTTGTTTCTAGAGGTGACCTTCCATTTTTACTTGATCATTATTCTTTAAAATTTTGGTACTTGAGTCATCTCTATTTTTTAGTTCAAAATATTTTCCCTTTGTTTTCCATCTAATTCAAGTAGCGTTGTTGGGGGAACTCATACAAATTTTATCTTCTTGATCTTGATTGTCATCATCTATTTTAGAGGAGGTCCTTCCTTTGATATTATAGCAGTCATTCTTCAACATGATTTGCAGCTTCTTCATGCTTCAATGTTGTTCTTCATGTTCATTCTTTGTTCCTATTCATTTTGGGACACTATTTTGGAGGCTTCTTTAGTCCTTCACTTGTATTTCTCTCTTTTGGAGAGGAGTTTTCTCCAATAGGGTTTTTCTCCTTTTCTTCGATTTTAAGAAATATTTTATTTGTACATGGGTACCTCACCAAACCTTGTTAGTTGAGACCCATCATGCATTCATATTTAGAGTTTTGATCTTCTCCCCAAGTTTCACTTAAGGTGGGGTGTTAGAGTAAAAGGTATTTTCTAATTAATTGTTAGGTTATTTTTTCTCTAATTATTTAAGCTTACTTATGTTTTTTTTATGTCTCGTGTCATAGGATGAGGAAACATGTCATGATATTGTTTTATCCTCACCTAGGGTTTCTAGGTTTGTTATCCTTTTATAAGGATTCTCTATTGTATAATAATTAATATGCACATTAATTATGATTCATGTTTTTTTGGATGAATAGCTCATGGCCTCCATAGCTTTGTTATTCTCTCTTTTTGTGATAGGTGTTTGCTTATAGGTGATCCTTGGGAGCCGTGGAGTTGATTTTTTCCAACTTCAATAGGTTTTAATACATAATCATGAAGGATCATGTAATAATAGAAAGGAAAGATTCCCCAAACAAAAGTAAATTTCAAGGTAACAATAGCCATAAATTCTAGATAAGAATCATGTAAGCACATGCATGATGTAAAATATTAGAGCAAGTCAAAGAGATCATAAAATATAATCATAGGATACAATAATAGTAAGGATAATATTTAGTCACCCAAAATAATATTTAATTAAATAAATACTTGTTATTTATTTAATTTAACTATGCCCCTTATCCTAATACTTAGTTAAATAAATAGTTCATTATTTGTTTAATTAGTTTCCCCATCCACCACATTTAATTAAATAAACCCGCATTTATTTAATTAAAGCTAACCTTCACCCTTATTCCTCTAAATCCCCTAACCTTGCTTAAGTTAATTTACCCCATCCTAAACCTCATTATCCCATTCTCCAACTTTTAACTCCACTCAAGTTAATAAACCCTTGGTTTATTAACTCAACCCATCTTCATTAATCAATTAATCCTTGATTAATTGATCTAACCCTAATCCCTAATAATCATTATCATTGTTTTCTAATTTTAAATTTCTACATCTCACCTACCCCCACTAACTTTTTACACAAGCCACTTATGAGCCATCCTATCTCTTACACAAGCTACCCTATTTCTTACACCAACACTAGTACACAAACAACAATAGATGACTAAATAAACTACTAAAAATTGTATATAAATGATTAAGTTTAGTCACATGACTATTAGTGGTTTATTTGTAGTTATTTATAACACCACTAAATTTATGACTAAACTATTTTAGTCATTTATTTAGCCATTGATTTTTAGTTATTGATTTGGTCATTGATTTAGTCATTGATTTAGTCGTTAATTTAGTCATTTATTCAGTCATGGTATTTATTTATTTAGTCATTAATTTAGTTATATATTTAATCATTAATTTAGTCATTGATTGTTGTTAATTGGTCATTTATTTAGTCATGGTAGTCATATTTAGTCATTAATTTAGTCATTACTTTAATCATATATTTAGTCGTTAATTTAGTCATTTTTATTTACTAGTTTTTATTAATTGGTAGTAAATATAGTCATGAAATGAATAATTTATTAAGTACCATAAATTTTATAATGCAAAACTAACATAATATTAAACTTGAACTAAAACATTAAAAAAAAATAAAAAATTATATATATGAACAAACTACAACATGCTAGAATTAAAAGATTGATTCAACATCATGATAAATAAAGGTAATATGCAATAAAAAATTTAATGCAAATATATATATATCAATTACAAGATGTCAAAGTTGTTTAAAAGTTTCCAACTCTTTCAAATACACCATGATAATTAAGATCCTTGAACAACACATTCAAAATACTGCATAAAGTAGTGAGCCAAGATGTCTAACATTAACTCATACATGATAAACATGTTCAACTATGTCATTTTCTGCAAATATTTTAGTGGTCGCCATGTGAAGGTTCTCTCTTTCTCTTTCAAATAAACAACTCCATCTATTTTGTCTTCATAAACAAGGGGTATTTACTTGTGCCTTTAAAATGTTTACATTTGTATTTTTTGTTCCTTTCAAGTTGACTCCCTAACTTTATCCCCTTCTTTGAGTTTATCAATACATTTCTGCAAAAAGAAAAAAATAACACATTATATTACATAGGTAATGATTACCCTTGTTTTCATAATAAAACAACCATTATTTACTTAAATAGTACTTGCATGTGTGTGTTAAAATAATTGCAAAAGGAAAATTTTAAAAATAATTGCAGTGGTCAATTTAATTTACTAAAACACCAATGATCCATTGCTTACAATGTTACTATTAGCTTCATGCTAATCAGATACAAAGACTACAAATATAAACACTATATTACCATGCACGCATACTAGACACATTAGGTTATGACAACACTATTACGCATAAAAAAGGTAGCTAATGCACAAAAACAAAGAATGCAATATGAGAGCACTACTACTACTACAAGGTGAAGGTGAAATACATTGAAATGTACAAAAACAATGACATTAAAGCTCTAAAACATAACCCCATGCATTCAAAAATGGGAAAAAATTAGATTTTAAAAAAAGGTAAAAAATTGTAGAACAAGAGATAAAAAATATTTTTTTAAAAATTAAAAGGAATTTCCATAACCTAGAGATATAGAGAGTAAATAAAATAAAGAGTTTAACTAATGAATTGTAAAAAATAGATTTATGTAGTTTATATTCATATCTTTGATTACATTGCATTGCACATGTTTCAAACTCAAAGCATTACTTCACATTGCATAACTAATAACTAGATGTTGATAGATGACAAAATTTCAATTACAATATAGTTTTTACAAAGTCAACATAAGTAGTTATGCAATTACTTCACATTGCATAACTAATAACTAGGAGAAGCTTCCAATTGCATTTGCTTTCCATGGCATTCTATGAGACCACATTTCTTTGAGGCATTTTTTCAAACAATTCACTGCCTTGTTGCTATGGCTAAAAGCCTAAAACAAGTGGTTTCGAACAAGCTATGGATGCTTGGAAAAAATCTAGGAAAAGCATAATAGTAAGCATGAGACAATAATAGTATGAGGCTCCATATGTCTTTCCCCGTCCCTAAATAAAAATTAGCACTATCGGCCTAATAATGCCTCATTGGCTGAACCCCCATTATAGCCTACCTGATGGCCCAATGAAAGCAACTCATAACCTAGTATTGGTGTAACAATACCCTATCAGGCTGACTCCTAAGGCGCTCTCCTCGATAGACCGACAAAGTCAACAAAAGTAAGCACATCGTTGTGACACATGAACATCAGTGGAACAAATGTTTGCATTCCCATGATGGTCCGATATAACCATGGATTATCAAGTGCATAATGTATATTGGTGGATTTGGGGTGCATCGGGGGTGACGTTATCTGGTGTCCCACCGATAGACCTAAGGAAAGTTGTTCACCGGTGGAGAAGGTGGCTATCAGTGGAAGAATAATCACAGTCTCATTGATACAACAATAATGATCATTACTAACTGATGTGACATCCTGAGGCATCGTCGAGATATTTAAAAATAATGTTCTCCCCCAATGAAAAGACTAAAGCAAGTGGTACATTTAAGAGCTCTAAAATGGAGTAATTGCAGGTTTTAATTCTTGAAGTGAATGAGAGAAGTGTGTGGAGTCAAGTGGCGGTGATGATTGATGTACACTAAGCATTTATGGAAAGGAATGTGAATGAAGTTATTAAATTCTTGAGGCATTACTTTCTCGATGCTCCTTTACTATGGCAAACAATAGGTGTGAAAATGGTGTATTGGAGGTGGTGGCTCTATCACTGCAGAGGTGATGGAGGTTGGTTTCACGCTTAAAATGAAGAAACAACTCACACTTTTATGGAGAAACATTGGTAAAGAGATTGATGGGGTGTTTCTTATACAACGATGAACAATTAGTGCAATCAGTGCATCTAATTCTAGGAAGAGGATTCGACCAGCTCATGCACATGTACAAAACTAATTTGGACATTTATTCACTCATAATGGCTTGGGGATTAGATTTGGGAGAGTCGATTGAAGTTGTGAAAAAGGTGATGAAGGCACTGGTTCATAAGGATTATCTAGAGGACATGGACTCACTATTGGAATGGATGATTCTGGGAGTTGGGATGGATATCAGTGAGGGAATTGAAAGTGAAGAGGATGAAGAAATAGTGAAATGTGTACCCTTTTTGAAATGGACAGAAGGAAAACGTAAAGCCAAATGGAGAGAGGGAGCAACACGTAGGTGGGAGGCTCTGAAATTGATTATGTAATTAATAGAGGTTGAGGCGCTGATAGTGAAGGAAAAGTCTGAAGCAAAGCAACTAGAGTTGGAGCAGCGACCTCAGAGGAAGAGGAAGACGAATGGGACCTCTATGGAAACTATGGCAAGTAGCTTGTTTATAGCTCTACAGTAAACATAATCCTTTGCCATGAATTTGAGTTTTTTGGCTGTTTGTAGTTAGCTTTTGGGAGTTTTACAAAATGTGGGCAACGTAAAGGATTTTTTGGTTTGCAAGGTAGTTAGTAGTTATTCGAAAAAGACAGTGAATGTAATTTTGAGTGAAATTTTTGATTCTAAAATAGTTGTTAAGGATTGGTAGTGAAGTCACTATAGATAAACTGTAAATTTTGAAAATAATGAATATATAAACTCTCAAGCCATACAACTATAATCTCAAAAAAGATTTTAAATAAGGAAATTAATAGTTTGAATGAAAGTAATCTATGTCAATTGTCAAACATTAATATTCTCCAGTTGTCACCTAAACCTGATTTAATAAGTAATAAGCACCTATTGCTAATCGTGCCTACCCACCAAAGTGGCTCATATAGGTAAGAATAACCTCCTTCTTGCAATAATTTTTTCATGGTCACTGTTAGTATGTAAAAATAAATTTGGAAAGAATAGAGTTGCAAAGATAGAATAGAACGAAGATTCTAAAGAAGCTATTTGCACGTTGTAGCTTTCTAACAATATAACATGACACTGAAGCTTATTCTTTATTTTTTGTTCGACACAAAAACAAGAATTGCGCCATGGGATAGAACATTGAAATCATTTTTTTTTTCAAAATAAGTTAGTATACTCAAATGTGAAAGGAGATGAAAGCATAGTCAAAGAAATGTGTTAAAAGGGTGCCTACATTTACGTGCGGTGTAGGTGGTAATTGTCTAAATTTTGAAGTTTCAAAATATAAATGTCCTTAGTTGATCAAAAGTAACTAGTAGATAAAGCTAACTAGTTCAAGTTATTCACTATCATGTTTACACATTCCCTAAGTATCTACTAAACAAATAAATCTTGCATAGAATGTATATATTTCTAATTTGAAGATCATATTTACAGTTTGTATATGAGCAAATTTGCACCCTAGGTGTAATTCCCCTTTTGGCCTTTATACACTTTAGGAAACCAAAGTCAAAGGCTTAAATTTACTTAAAACCACTGTTGGTGGTCCACGTGGAGCCTACTTTGTATGTCAATGGAGGCATTTCTGTCAGCGACGCCTGTGCGGCATGCAGATGTCTATGTGGTGCTCTTATGTCCCTGGTAGATTCTTGTGGTTGAGACAGCAGAGGCATTACTCTTCCCATTGGTAGCAAAGTTGATTGACTCCTTTAGCCAACCAACCTGAATATGGTCATTTTCTTCCTCATTCCTACATATTCACTCCTTGAACTTGCATTCCAACTCTTTAGCAAATTAGGCCCTCACTCTAGCACTCTCACAAGCTCACTTTCACTCACTTCCAAGCATTCCAAGCATTCCATTGTAGCAACATCACACTCCATCAATTCGGTAGAGCATGTTTGGGACCACGCCATTCACAATAGAGGCTTGAGTTCCTCTCATTTCTCTGCCAAGCAGCCTTGAGTGCTCTTGGTGGATGTGGTAAGCTTCCCTCTCCTCTCCTTTATCATTTGGTGAGTAGCATAGTATTGTTCTGTAGTTCTTTTTCTTTCTTTATGCATTTCTTCTTTATCTCATTCTTTTGGTTGTTCGTAGTAGTGGAAACACTTAAATAAGGGTTTGACTGAGGCAGGCCCCTATACATCCCCCCAATATTTTTCCTTCTTGTTGTGTGTAGGCGTGAGAGCTTTCTGAGAATCAATTGGTGAATGAATTCATTGCTGAGATTCTCCTCATCTTTATCACTCTTTCTTATTTACTTTATAATATTAGAGATTATTTAATTTACTTAGTTCTATCATTTTGGCCCTCTAGTTTGTTGGGTTGTTAGCTAGTTTTTAGTGACTTAACCTTGTCTTTGTCATTTTCTAGCCATATGAACGACAACGTACTTTTGAGATGCCAATGCATTGTGCTCTCATCCAAAGTCTGCGCTTTTGTCCTTGGATAGAGAGTCTCCTGAGATGCAGTGTTAAACCTAGAAACTAGCTTGCCTAGCCTCTTTCTGCATTTCGGGCTTGCTGAGTAACTAAGGGAACCTACGGTCCTCGTTACCCTCACCTTACATACCCTAAACATTGCACTTAGCTAAGGTAAGTTAGGGAAGCCTCTCACATCTTGAGCCTCCGTGACCTGGGGTCTTGCACATAGTGGTCCCCCTCTCTTACATTTTTGGTGAATCCAACATGAAACAACGTCTGTTCATTTGTCGGTGTTGAGGTTTCCCTCGGTTGCTTCATGATTGTTGTGTTCTCGAGTGTTGTGAAGGTTTATGAGCATCACAACCCAGTCCACGACTTCTAGGAATATCATGAGGAGAAGTGTACAACACCTCCCAATGGATAAAATGAAGGTCTCACTTGGTCTCTCTACGGGCCTCTTCTCTGGTCCTGCTATTAGTTTGGCTACATAGGAGCAGGTGTTGAGAAGTGAGATGGGGTTCACTGACGAAACTGATCACGTCCCCACTCCTCTTGCACCCCCCACACCATCATCAATGGATGAGCATGAGGCTATTCAAATCCCTTGTGAATATGTGTCCACCCTTACAAAGGGGTTGGGTGACCTTCAAAACCATTTGGAAAGAAATTTGAAGATGGCTAAAGCTACTCGAGTTGTTAGTGAACTAAAACATATGATGGATAAAGATCAAACAAGCCTAGAGCTTCTAAGTAGTCCCTTCAGTATCGCCAAAGCATGTTCCCCTTCGAGCAACTCTAGTTTTGCACAAGGAGTCACCTTCAAAGAGCACGAGAGATAGCTAGGAGTATCAATGCCTCCCACCTCTGTCTACATGGCTGATGTGGTCCCTTCCATTAGTATCCCTTCCATCCCTAATCAACCAGAAACTATCAAGGTGAATAAGGTCCTATTGGGCTTTAGCTTTACCCCTTCTGTCACCTTTGATGGTGGAGGTCTTGGTTGAATAGGTGGTGGAGGCTTTGGTAGTGGCGGTGGATTCGGCAGTAGAGGTGGTGCTGGTGGAGGTGGTTCCAGTGGAGGTCGTGGTGGTGGTTTTGGTAGTGGACCTATTGGTGGTCATGGCTTTGGTAATGGCTCTGGTGGATGTCACACCGGTGGCAATTCTAGAGGTGGAATTGGCGGTGGCTCTAGAGGAGGTTCCTTTGGCCCTTTATCTTCTAATGACCCTATTCTGAACACTCTATTTTAGAATATGGGTAAGATGCAGAGTCAATTAGCGATCCTTTCCCAAGCCTCTTCCCTACCTATTTTCCAACCGTTCTTTCAACATAGCCTGTTGTTAGTTGCCATATTGAACACTCCCTTCCCTCAAGGAATGGAGATTCCTAAATTTGAGAAGTTTGGTGGTAAGGGGGGTCCGTAGACACACATGTCTACCTTTAACACCCTCTGCACCGAATTCTTCCATCGTGATCCCTTGATGGCTAAACTATTTCCCCAATCTCTCAAGGACACAACACTCAAGTGGTACTGTTCCTTGCCTAATAATTCTATTTTCTTGTTCAACCAACTTGTTAATCAATTCCTTAGACAGTTCCAAGCAAACATTAGGTTGAAGATGACCTTCTCAGATCTTGTCTGATGTAAGCAAGGAGACAATGAGAAGATTATTGATTTCATAGTGCGTTATGAAGCGCTTCTTTCACAAATCTTGTATCAGCTGCCTGATTCTGACGTGCAAAAGGTGTTCATAGGGAACTTACAAAGGACTTGGCAAGAGAAGTTTCCCCTTATGAAATACCCTTCTTTCCTGCATTTGTGTGTAGCCTTATGAGAATACCAATAGATGGTTGCTCAGTTTGAGGGATCTTCCTTGCACTCCTATTCTAAAGGGAAATCCATCGTATCAATCGCTGGAAGGGGTAAAGCCATTGCAAATGTAGTAGCTACTATCGATGACAATGGCCTCAAATGCAACCAAAAATTCACAAAGTTGTCTAAATCTTACACTTCCATCTTGCAAAAGTTGTTGAAGGATAAGATCATAACTCTGCCAGTTCCTTATCTTGTTAAGGAACCCTATCCTAATTGGTATGATGGGAGTGCTTATTGCTAGTACCATCACATTAACAAACATGATACCAAATGTTGCATGCAGTTGTGTCATGAGATAAAAGACCACATCGAGGACAGTACCATTCATCTCGATGGGAAAAAACAAAACACTAACAAATCAGTGGTGAAAGCTAACAATGAATTGTAGATATACATGGACCAATTTCTATCACATTTTGCCAACATGATTGTCGATCCCACTAATTTTGTTCCTCAACTTGAGGCCTATGTAAACATGGTCATGGTAACTTCTACTATTCCACCCACATCTGGTTCACCAAATATTACATTTACAACACAGGATCTATCCTTAAAGATCAAGCCTTCACCTCTTTACATTCTCGCTCGCATCAATGGTAACATTGTGATGGGAGTCTTAATAGACTATGCGAGCTGTGTGAACGTTATTACTGAAGAAACATTAGTATTGAACTTATTGCAAAAAGAAAATTATGAAGAAAAAAATCTACCATCCATACCCACGATGGTATGAGTCTTAAACCTTATGGCTCAATCACTTTGTCAATCTTGGTTGGACCTAGGGTTGTTGACACAATCTTTGATGTCATCCTAGAGTCGAACCTATTTAGAGTGAAGCTAGGCATTCCTTGGCTAGCTTCCATGAATGGGGTCACATCTGTTATTCATAAGTGTTTAAAGTTTTCCCATGAGGGTGGCATGCATGTAGTGCATGATACCAAATATTATCCTTTGGTATCTCATGGTGGATATTCACTAGATCACTTTTGGCCCTCCCTGGTTGGTCTGCTTCCTTCGAGAATGGACCTACTTTACAAGAACTATGTAAAGTAAAAAACTAGGTGCAAAGGGGAGCCAAAGCTGACCCTTCCTATGATAGGAAAATCAGCTGCATCCTCTTCCTGAGAAGAGGAGGAGTTGTCATTGGCTCCCTCTCCTTCCTACAAAGGAAAAGAGAAGGCTATACTGTCTATTCCCCCTTCCCCAAAGAAGGAAGAGAATACCATAACGAACCCCCCTCCTTCTCATAAAGGTAAAGAAAAAATTACCTTCTCCTAGACTACCTCGTCCTCTCCCCTTTCCTAGGAAGAGTATTGGATGAGTAGACCCGGTGGTTACCCACTGAGTCCAATGATCCCTCCTTGGCGTAGACCCAAGATTAGGATTGCAGACCTCCCCAATGAATTTCCTAGACCATGGTACTACTTATACATCAGAAAGAAAGGTTCTCACAAAGAATTTGATCTGTGGCCTTGTACTAGTCCTACTCCTAAGGTAGTGAGTAGAAGGAGGCTCACTGTTGAGGCTCTCAAGTTGACTCCTCTTGTCACTCCTTAGCCTGCTCCCCCTACTCCTATATAGGAACCCGTTCCTCCACCTGAAATGACCATAGTGGATGTTCCTATTGTTGAGCAGGAACCTCCCATCCCTTCGCAAGCTCTGGCTTCTAACTCCAAGAGCCGTAGAAACTACCTTGTATGTGAGCAAAAGCATTGTCAAAAGGCTCTCTTGGCCGATCAAGCCACCTCACACCAGAAGGAGGAAGGAACGACCGCTCCTGTTTTAGGATCTCTTGCAACATCTCCTTCCTCCCTTCCTGCTATTTCTCTTCAGTTTGATCCACTCTTGGCTTCCATTGTGAGCACAAATTTTCCTAACCTAAATGGGTACATGTGTTTATTGCTCCTTTGGCAGAGCTACCTTTGCTGGTGTATGTTCCAGATACTCAACCCTTCCCAAAGCCTATGGATATGGTTAGCACTTTAGTTGTATTTGCTATAGTTCTTTCCTCCTCCTCCTCTACACCTCTGGCTTCGTCTGCGGGGAGTTCATCTCCTTCAACAAAGAAAGAGGTGGAGGTTGGCCCTTCTAGCAACAAAGGACATAAGAGGAGTCCACCTTCTTCACAAGGTGGCCTCGTGATGACTTGTTCTGTCCTTGTGACAAAACTAGTCCCAACTTCCCCTAAGTTTGTCACCACTCCCGAGTCATTCAACAGGCTTAGTGGCGAACCTCAGGCATAGCATATGCCATCCACTGAGAATAAGCATGATGCTCCCATGGAATGCATGTTTAATTCCATGTATGAAGTCTCAGCCCTGTTGGCGATCTTCGCAAAATCGCTGACCTTGACTCCACAAGAGCTCGGTGGAGAGGACCTCGAGGGGCCCTCTTCCTTAGCCCTTGTTGCGGGAGGCCCAGATGCCCCTCCTCTTAACATTCCACCATTGTAGGCTTTTCCTTCTTCCCCTTATGAATATTTAGATTGGGAAGTGAACAACCTCATGGATGATTAGTGTTAGGAGGAGGCCCCTCTTCTTGATCTTGTGTGCGCGTGCCTATGTTTTGTGATGTTTTTCCTCATACACATGCTATGTGTGCCTGAATGACCCTCATCACCCTTGTTGGTGCTTGGATACATGCATGGTTTTTGTGTCATAAACCTTCTTCTATTTTTACCATCATTCTTCCATGTCTGTGTTTTATTTTCGATAAATTAGGGACGATGCAAAGCATTGGGGGAATTTAGGATTCCCTTCCATGTTGACCGAATTTTTTATTTTTACTTTGTTTTTCATGCATTATTCCTAATCTAGTTGGGGATTGATGATCTTTCGTCTTGCATTATGGTTACCTATTATTATATGAGCTTGGACAGATCTAACCTCGCTAAACTAGATCCCCTTGTGCCCTTTGTATTTTTCTTTCTCTTCTCTTTTGTTTTCCCTTTATCTTTCTCTCTTCTTTGCTTAATTTTTCCCTCCTATGTGTGACAACGCTCTTCTTCAACACTTTGATTTTTAGAAAATGAATTTGTTTCCAATGAATCTTTTCTTGAAAGTATTCACAACAATTCCTTCCTTAGAATCACATTCTCAACTTGGAACCATAACAAAACATATTTTCATCATCACAAGTTCATAAAGTTAGGACTTGAAGACCTTCCTTTGAAGTGGGAACTGCTTTGACTTCCCCTCGCATGGGGGCATGACCTTTCTTTCAAATTCCTTGATGAAGTGAACATCTTTCAAAATGATTCCTTGATGATGAATCACTCTAAGGTGAATAGTTACTATTGAATTGTGTGTCCCTTGAGCAGACACCCCTTTGTTCTTCATGGCAGGTTCCTTAAGGACCCTTTCTTCAAAAGGATCTGTAATGAATGGAATTTTTCATGTCTAGCCTAGGGGCAACCTGACTAGGCTCATTCCATTTGCCCTTTTGCATCTAGCTTGGGGGTAGCCTAACTATTCCTTACTTTTCAAATAGTGTGTCCCTTGAGTGGACCCCTCTCCTTTTGAAGGGTTCCCGAGGGACCCCTTTAAAAGTTTCACAGTCTACGTGACCGACCACTTTTAGACATATTCTATCTGCGGGTAGACGTGTCACCTCTTAAGTCATGCTCTATCTATGGGTAGATGTGTTGCCACCTTAGAAATTTTTTTATCTGTGGGTAGATGTTTCGTTGCTTTAGAGACACTCTATCTACTGATAGACATGTTGCCACTTTAGACATGCTCTATCTGCGGGTAGACATGTCACCACTTTTGAAATGTTTTATCTATAGGTAGACGTGTCTCCGCTTCTTGACTATATGGAATTTTATTCCTTGGGGCTTCCTCCATGTGAGATATCTTGGGGGTTGCCTCCTTGCAGATCCTTGGGCTTGTAAGATGCCTTGTTCCAAGTTCATAGTTCCAAGCAGCTATGGAGTCCTTCACATCTCTTGCACCTTCTGGTACACTAGACCGAGTACTGCTTCCTCGATGGTTCAAGTATACTTTTCTAACCCTAATCTCTTTTTGATCTACTTTACTGAGCATTCATTAGTACTCATGCTCGCTAAAGTGGGGGATAAATGTATAAGAGAAAATTTGCACCCTAGGTGCAATTCCCCTTTTTTCCTTTATACAATTTAGGAAACCAAAGTTAGAGGCTTAAATTTACTTAAGCTTGCTATTGGCAGTCCACATGGAGCCTATTTTGTGTGTCGATGGAGGCATTTCTATTGAGGATGCCCGTGCAATGTGCTTACATCTCAGACAGATTCCTGCGGCTGAGCCAACAGAGGCATTACTCTTCCCATTGGCAACGAATTTGTAACGCCTCCTTTGGCCAAACGACCCAAATATGGCCATTTTCTTCCTCATTCCTTCATATTCACTCCTTGAACTTGCATTCCAACTCATCAGTAGATCAGACCCTCATTTTAGCACTCTCACAAGCTCACTTTCACTCACTTCCAAGCATTCCAAGCATTCAATTGCAACATCACACTCCATCAACTCGGTAGAGCACATTTGGGACCATGCCATTCATAGCAGAGGCTTGAGTTCCTTTCATTTCTCTCCCAAGAAGCCTTGAGTGCTCTTGGTGGAGGTGGTAAGGTTCCCTCTCATCTCCTCTATCATTTGGTGAGTAGCATAGTATTTTTTTGTAGTGCTTTTTCTTTCTTTACGCATTCCTTCTTTATCTCATTCTTTTGGCTATCTGTGGTGGTGGAAACACCTAAATGGGGGTTTGATTGAGGTAGGCCCCTATACAACCCCCCCCCAAAATTTTTCCTTCTTGTTGTGTAGGCATGTGAGCTTTTAGAGAATCAACTGGTGAACAAATTCATTGGTGAGATTCTCCTCATCTTTACCACTCTTGCTTATTTACTTTATAATATTATCTAAAAAAGAGATTATTTAATTTACTTAGTTATATCATTTTGGCCCTTTAGTTAGTTTGCTGGGCTGTTAGCTAGTTTTTAATGACTTAACCTCATCTTTGTTGTTGTCTGGCCGTATGGATGAAAACACACTTTTGAGATTCCAGCGTGCCGCACTATTGTCCAAAGTTCGCGCTTCTTTCCTCAAACAAAGAGTCCCTTGAGATGTAGTGTTAAACCTAGAAACCAATTCACCTAGCCTCTTTCTACATTTGGGCCTTGCTGAGTAACTGAGGGACCCTACAGTCCTCGTTACCCTCCCCTTACATACCCTAAACATTACACTTAATTGAGGTAAGTTAGGGAAGCCTCTTGCATCTTGACCCTTTGTGACCTAGGGTCTTGCACATGGCAGTCCCTCTCTCTTACATAGTCATGGAGAGTTACATGAGGTACAGGTTAGGTCTTTAGTTGATATATAATTGGCGCAAATCTAAGGTCTTAAGTTGTCCAACCCAATAATCTTTATTACAATCTTTAAATGACATAAAAGATTGAGGCTTATTCTTTGTTTTTCTCAATCAAACCATCTTAACCATATCATACTAAACGTCTATATTTAGGACCAAAAAATGTAATTTTTGAGAGTCCCACTCAATCTCAAGGCCAAAAGCATAACATATGGCTTAAAATAGGTACATACCAAAACATTTAAATAGTAAAGTGATATCTTCAACAAAACCCTAAGTACTTAAATCCTTCCATGGTTTTTTGTTGATGCAATTAAATTATCACAGATGATCTAAAAGGTCAAAGGGCCTTCATTTTTCTTGTAATTTGTAAGCCCTACAAATAATTCAGTTAGTCATCAGGGTAAATACATGACTGGAACATGGGTGAGGTAACATTCATCAAGGTGATTACATGACTGGAACAAGTGTGAGGTAACATAAGAACAAGTGTGAGGTAATAGAAGGCATTATACCTCTGTCCTCATCACCCAAATCAAGTTTTGAGGAAAGTAGAGGAATGTAGCCTACTCAATGCTTCTACACAACAAACTTTAATCTATGATTTCTTTATAAATGTTCTAAAAAAGAATGTCATATGACCACCAAAATAATTTCAACTATCAAAGTTATATGATCTGTCATCAACACCATCTCATCACAAAACCATCAGTTATAATTTAATCCTGACTGAGGAAATACATGTCTGGTACATCCTCTTCAATACAAGGAAGGTGACCTCAGTCATTTGTTCAAGCCAACAAGTACTCCACAAGCTCTCTCCTTCTAGCAAGTAACACCCCTTGTGTTCTCTCAATGGACCTTCTTCTCATAAAGCTTCAATATGATGGAAAGTTTTTGATGCAAATAAATTTGGATTTGAACAAATCATCACAAAATAAGTTGATTCAAACAACCAATTGATTCACAAAACTCTTCCAAATCACTCCTTTGCAAAAACTCTTCAACTCATCTAGTAGGTCTGTAGACCTATATTTTTTACTTTATCTCATAGTGAACCACTCAATAATCAATCTATCTACTCTTTTAGAAACCCTTTAAGGAAAACTATAACTTACCTTCAAAACCATAATGGGTCACTTTGGACCATCTCACGCAAAACCTAGAAACAACGTTGTCCTAATAGACCAATTAAGTCTATGTTTCAAAGGAGGTACCTCAAATTCCTTCCTCCAACTCCAAACAACCACTCATATCTTCTTTCTAGTCAACATAGGGCCCTAATCAACAATTTTTAGATGGGAAAACTCTCATCTAACCTCTGTAACTAAAAACTCTCACTTTACACTAGCTTGGGGTAGAGTTTATTGAAAAATGACATTACCAACCTCTCACAACTCTGCCACCACCTCCAACACTCTTCAGTATGCCTGCACATGCTTACAACATAAATTGGTCAACCATGACCTTATTAATGACTTCTAGACTCAAAACTCAAACTAACCTAAGACCTCCATGAATCAACATTTCACAAATACCTTGGTGGTCCTACACCAGTTTTTAAATGTTTAATTCAAGAAGAAATAGAGCTATTCAGATATACATGTCAAAATCAAATACATTTTTACATTTATGTATTGGTATTGCAAAATCTTTTACAAAGGCTTGAACTAGGGTTTTCCTAATTGGTGCCTCTAGATTCTAGGTTAGAATCTTACAAGACTTAAACAATGTACATACCAACCTCCACTTTATTGTCACAATGACCTCTATTATTATTTTCCCGCTCAATCTATCACAGTACCATTTCTAGGAGTCACCCAAAGGTCTCTAGTAGATGATAAGGTGTAATCAACAAGATAATTGTATACCTCTATCCCAACCATAAAGGTTTTTTGTGGTCAAGTAAAACCCCACCTTGAAACCCCAAACCATATAAACTTAGTGCTCCACAAAGACCCGTCCCCTACCTTGGTACCCCCGTCCCTATCCTAGAAATGTTTTGGGGACTTGGGGGACCTGAAAACTTCCCCCTGCCTTTGCATCTAACAATGACACAAACTTGAGCTCCAATTTTGGTACAAACCTACTAGTTGCATCTGCTGATTAGGGATAGCCATTTATTTTCTATGTTTTTGTCATTTTATAGTTGAAAGTTGAAGGCTTTGGGAATTTTGTCATAATTCTTATTTAATATATATGCACATTGACGATAAAATAATTTTAATTTTGTACTTTGTTTGTCAATTCTTATGTGAAATCTCAATTCAAGTCTAATGTTATGTATTAATCTTCTACAATGCCTATGATGAATGCTTTTTCAATGTTTTGATATGAATATTTGAAATTTCTCTATATTTTAAAAATTTCCCTATTTTTTATAGTCGTCCCCTACCATCCCCTAAAAAATGACCAAAAAGTACCCCTGTACCAAAAAAAGTCCCATTGTCCCCTGTCCTCGCCATCCCTGAAACTTGGGGGAGCATAGTATAAACTTGATTTTATGAAAAAAGACAGGAATATAGGAAAATTTGACTCTACAATGTTGAAAACACTAAATAACATCAACGATAGGAAAATAGACAATATATGCAAGATGTGGAATCATAGACAAAACATCTAAATTGTTTGACATAATGCCTCAAGGAGATGTCATCTCATGGAATGAAATGATTGATTGCAAAATGTGCAAAAAAATGGATTTTACAAGGAACCTCTCAAAATATTTTAATTAATGAAGCACTTTGGAACACATCCTAAAATTGTAAGATTTGCTTGGGTTCTAGGTGCATGTAGTCATGCATGTTTAGTGGATGAGGGTTGCACATACTTCACACGTCAGTAACCCTTATTGCATTACAATTTAGATATATAGTTGATCATTAGGTGTGCATGGTTGATCAACCATTCATATTTTTAGTTGGATCCTAAAAATGTTGCAACTTATGTTCTTCTCTAAAACATCTATACAAGGTTCAAATAGTAAAGAGATTGATGAAAGATGGAGGAATTAAAAAGATACCTAGATGTTATAGTTGGATATGCTCTGGTAGACATATATGCAAGATGTAGAATCATAGACAAAACACCTGAATTGTTTGATTGAATGCCTCAAAGAGATGTCATCTCATGTAATGAAATGATTTATTGTTGAATGTGCACAAAATGGATTTTGCAAGGAACCTCTCAAAATCTTTGTCCAAATTTGAAGATCTCTAATGTTTAAGGAGCGTTTTTCCCAAAACAACCTGACACATTTTTTGCCAATGCCTTGTTGTTCTTTATCACCATTTTACTTCAATTTCCTGGCTCTAAACCAAATCATGATGATCAGAAAAGAAATCTAAATCTTCTAAGTACACTTGTCTTCATGTTGGGTTATTTTAAAAAACATTTGATTGAGTTTGAAACACCCATTCAACTTTATTTGGTTCCAAACAAAATTTTCCATATCATCTGAAACAAAACCCCTAAACTCCATCTACTTCATTATGACAGAAATGGCTAGAAGACTTCACACACTAGGGGTTCATCAAACAATACAAAGAAATAATGCAACTAAGAATAGTTGCATAGCAACTGGAAATAGTAGTGTAACAACTAAGAACAATTATAATAGGTGAAATCCATGGTTAATATAACATTCTTCCTGACTATTGAGTATAAAAAAACATATACGTTGATTCAACATTCTATCAACAAATCAACTATGGTGTAGAAATTCTTGTCTGGGATGATACATGATTAAGTGCCATGGAAGTTGTATATTGTTGGGGAGCTCTTCTAGATGCATTTATCCAGTGTTCTCTTTTGCCAAGGATTGGTTTTGTAAAGTGAACTCTCGACGGGGCTTATCCGACCCAATTGAGATCTACTCTACTGGGTTTAAATTGATTTGGTTAGGATCCATTAGGCCAAAAAAACCCTTCTTCCATTAGATGATGTGTCTATGAAAATTTTCTTGGTGGTTCTTGTTAGTCTCTAATTCTAATTCTTGTTTGGTCTATGATAGTAGAACAAACTCATTTGAAAAGGACTACCTTATCAATCTATTGGTTGAATGTGTCTTTTGGTTCTAGCGATGCGTTGAAAGTTCTATTTTTTCATTGATGTGAGGATCTTCTATCGGCAGGATGAGGTCCCCTATTCCTACTGATAGAATATCCTTATGATGATGAAAAAATAGAACCAGCTAGAACTAGAAGACACGTCCGACCGATAGACCTATAAGGTGGGGGTAGTCAGTTTCATTTTTTGTAATGTGGTAAGAGTCATAGAGGTAACACTATGTCAAGTTGGGGAACTCATCTTGGAGGTCCTAAATGATTTGCCTCTTTTTTATAACACTGTGTTGGTAGTGCCACCTGAATCATAGTTGTTTGGTGGGATTCCAAACCTAGACAATGAGGTGCAGTTGTGGAAAGCTCATAGAGAGAAGCTACAAGCTACCATGATGATTTTTTCAAGCAAATTTATATTAGATTCTTTCTTAACGTGGCTTAAGATATATGCAAATGATATTCTCTCTACATATAGGCTTGGGGGAAAGTATTTGCTTGATCTTGTGAAAAGTGGCAAGGAGCTTGCAGAGAATGAGACATTGATCAAAGAAACATTGGACAATCTAGATGCATTTGAAGAGAGCTTGGAGTGGCTAAAAATGGTTTTTGGTTCAAATATTGAGTTTCCATGGAAATATGTGTGTAAGATTGTTTTGAAGCACTCAAAGAGTCTATGGGATGAAATTTTTGAAACCCTATTTATTAGTAGGATGAAACAAATAATAGCTGATGGATTTGCAAATCTAC
Source organism: Sequoia sempervirens (assembly GCA_007258455.2). Taxonomy (NCBI): domain Eukaryota; kingdom Viridiplantae; phylum Streptophyta; class Pinopsida; order Cupressales; family Cupressaceae; genus Sequoia; species Sequoia sempervirens. The sequence continues at coordinate 6,327,343 of VDFB02252616.1, read as the reverse complement.
ATGAGAGAGTTAAGGTTGGTAAATTCCTTGAAGCCATAGTTACATCTCTGGCAAGTTACAAAGATGTTGAAACCCATTTGCACAAATTAACTACTAGTGAGGGCTAGCTTGTCAAGAGAGGGGATCTAAAAAGTGTCAATTTACCTGGGTTGAGTTTTATATTTATGATGAAAAATGATGAAGAGTGGTTTGGTCGCCTTAACGCTTATTTTGGAATTGAGGTTAGTCAAATAAAAGATACCATAGATGAGGGGTCCAAGAATAATCTGGAAGACCTCCTAAGTTTTCTTCATGCACATAAATCTCCTTCAAGGATAAATGATTTAGCACCTTATTTGCAAGAGCAATGCTTCCATTTTATCTCAACATTGATTGTTGAGATTGATGAACATCTTGCACATCTTTTAGAAGCTCTCTATCAAGAAATGTAAAATGAGGAGATGCTAGAAAAAATGAACAAGGAGACACTAGAACCGACAATTATAGTGGAAAGGGCACTTTTCTTAGGAAGGCTTTTAGTTGCTCTCATTTTTCATTCAACTTCCGTTCCACTAGTTCTTGGCTCATCTCAGCTTTGGTTTGTCTAGAAAAAAGCTTCAGTTTGAGGGAAAGGATCTTTGAATTTCAAATATTCTAGTACTAATTTTGATTACCCTCTTCTATACAGTTCTGGAAGACAAATAATAATGAGAGGGGTTGGTTTGAAGCCTGAATCACAAAATTGAATAAATTGAGAAGAACTATGCACAATCTTTGTATCGAAGCTCATAGCATGTGGATATTGTGGACAACTGAAGAGCTTTCAAGAATTCTCACAAGAGATCTAAGGGAGGATGATTCTTTATCTATAAAAACTCCTTTAAAGGCTTGTATTCTCATTTGCATTGCATATTTTGTTTGTTGTGGCTTATGGAGTTAGTTTCATTTCCATGATTCATCTAATCATTGATCTCTTCTTGCAGTTTTCATGAGATTTCTTCTAGTTCTGATTTAAGTCATCATGGTTTATATCTAGTGTGTGCAACATGATTTCTAAACCTAAAAAGTGCAAAACAACAAAAATGCAAACGATAAATACACACAACACCACCTCAAGATTAGCCTAAGTTGACTTGAACAAAATAAAGATTAAAGTAAGAGATATACCTTGTCCAAGTGATTTTCTTGGTTGGCCCTTTGATTGTTGATGAGTTGTATGCTCCTTTATGGAAAATACAATGAAATGATATGAAAAGTGATCTAGATTTGATTATGAATGCAATGAAAAATTTGGGTATTTTGATAAATGAATGCAAAATGAAATCTTGAGGATTGAACAATCAAGGATGAGCTTGAATGAAAGTGCTTGAAATTTTTTGAAAGTTGGAGAGCTTGAATTGTGAAAATGCATGTTATGTTACGAATGAGAGAAAATATTTCATTTTAAGAGAAAAATCTCTAGAGAATTCAATGGCCAGGATTTTGCCAACATGGGCAAGATGAAGGGCTTTGGTGAGTTGAGGACTCACAAGCCCTCACATCTTGTCATGTGGAAAAGGAGGTGGAGAGAGGACATGTGAGGTGGAGGTACTTGCAAGTACCTTGGGATTAGGGGAATATTTCCTCAAAAAGGAAGTTCTTTGTCCCCATGTGGAAGGATGGTGACAAGTGAGAAATTTTAGAATTCCTCACTAAATATTACGGGGAAGAGAGAAGTGGTTGGGGAAATAAATGTGAATTTTAAATTCACATGATTGGGAGTACCTTAAGGATAAGACAAGGTCCTCATAAAGGAGGTCTTGTCTCATGTGACTGATGTGACATGTGAGAGAATTTAGAGTTTCCCAACAACCTTCATGGGGAAGAGGGAACATTGAATGAATAAATGTGAATTTTTAATTCACATGGGGAAGAGGTCAAGGCTTAAAAAAGAAAGTACTTATGAAAGGTTGACTTGGAGAACATACTAAAGATGGTAAGAGGATTAGATTAAGGTTGTGCAAAAAAATGATTAAGAAAATCAATGAAGGATTAGAAACAAGTGGTCAAATATGGAGGATGTGACATTAACATCGATTAGAGGTGTGCACATCCTAATCATGGATGTAGAGTGTTTTAGAGTTGTTGAAGCTTGAATTGTGAATGTGATGAATGAATGTGTTATGAGAGAAATGAGACCAAATCATCTATTTTAAGGGAAGAGTTTTTAGAGAATGAATGGCTAGGATTTAGCCAACATGGACAAGATGGAGGGTTGTGGTGAGTTGAAGACTCACAAGCCCTCACATCTTGCCATGTAGAAAGGGAGGTGGAAAAAGGACATATGAGGTGGAGGTACTTGCAAGTACCTTAGGATTAGGGGAATATTTTCTCAAAAAGGAAGTTCTTGTCCCCATGTGGAAGGATGGTGACAAGTGAGGAATTTTAGAATTCCTCACTAATCATCATGGGGAAAAGAGAAGTGGTTGAGGAAATAAATGTGAATTTTAAATTCACATTATTGAAAATACTTTGAGGATAAGACAAAGTCTTCATAAAGGAAATCCTTGTCCCATGTGAGTGATGTGACTTATAAGAGGATTTAGAATTTCCCAACAACCTACATGGGGAAGGGGAAAGTATTGAATGAATAAATGTGAATTTTTAATTCACATGGGGAAGAGGTCAAAGCCAAATGAAGAAAATACTTATGATAGGTTGACTTGGAGGACATACTAGAAATGGCATGAGGATTAGATTAAGGTTGTGGAAACAGGTGATTAAGGAGATTAATGAAAGATTAGAGGCAAGTGGCCAAATATGGAGGATATGACATTAATCCTGATTAAGGGTCTGCACATCCTAATCATGGATTAATTAAGCTAATCCAGATTAGAAGAGGATTATGGGGGATGTGACGAGGAGAGAGAAAAGAGGGAATTTAAAATTGACTTAAATTCAAAAAGGCTATATGACTAAGTTAAATAAATTGATATATTTATTTAATTTAGAGAGGAAGAGATGAAAGGTAAAGTATTTAATTATTAAATTAAATACTTTAAAAACCTAACGCAAAAGGGGAAATATTAATTAAATAAATCATTTAATTAATATCGATGAAATATGAAATAGACAAATAAAGGGGGCGAATTTGACCATGTGGGAGTGGTCAAATTTGGATGTCTACATTTTTCCCCTCTTTGAGATGGTGTTACGAAGTAGCATCATTTCAAAGAAGATTAAAAGATAGCACCAAGAAGAAGATGATTAGATTGGAAAAGATTCCCCAGTCATCAAAGGAGTGACTAGGAAGAAGGATGATGGAAGTGAAGATGAAGATTAGGGATTGAGGATGCCCCTTCAAGAGGACATGCAGGTTCAAGAGAACATGGGTGTGCTCTCGAAATGGATGAGATGATGAAAGGGTAGATGGGGAAGATGATGCAAAATGATGGATAAGAGAGGATGATAAGCGATAGGATATTGGGAAGCACAAATGGATTTAAGGAAAAAGGTGATGTTTCCCCAGTCAAGCTACAAGCCAAAATGGTTTGATGATGGATGGAGTGTTGTTAATAAGGGAATGATATATGCAAAAAAAAAATGAGGCTAGGGAAAGATACATCTTGATCATGATGATGAAAGTGTTATTGATGAGGGAAGGGTACATCCTGATTATGATGATGAAAGTGTTGTTGATGAGGGAAGGATACATCCCAAAACAACACGAAAGGATAGAGAAGGATACATCCCAATTATGATGACGATGATGATGATTGGATCAAGGCTGGGAACAAGACCAAGGGTGTGATTAGATGATTTGTGTTAGATTGAATGGACAAGGATTGGATTGAGATGTGAGATGGCCTAATGTGAAATGGAATGCAACATGAACATGAGTGTAAATAAGGGGTTGCATAGTGATTAAAGTCAATGGTAGATGTATCATACTTGCTTTAGTTTATTGGAAAGTACTTTCCCTGTAATCATTACAAAATTAAGGGAAGATGGGTGTGAAACTGCACCTGTCAAGAACCATAGGTATCCTAAGAAGAACAGAAGATGGATGGATGAATGTTTGCACAACCAAAATCATAGGTCATAGGTCAAGTATGAATGCAATGCAACAAAATTGATCATGAAATGCAATCCTAATGTAATTTTCCATTTTTGGAGCACTGATTTTTGGTATAGCATAAGACACTAGGTGCCAGGGTATGTAAACCAAGGTGAATTAGTGTCAAATGCATAAAACAAACGCAACAAATAAGAAGGGTATCCCAACACCCCAAAGTCACAAAGTCACAAAGACCTTGGTTGGGCCAGACATTGGGATAACCACAAGCACAAAAGGATGCCCCAGTTGATCTAGAGGATCATCACCAAAAATTTAAGTTTCTTAAAATTCTGTAGAAATGACATCATCAAGAAGAGGCTAAAATTTTGACTCCAACACAACTCCAACAAAGTCAAATGGAGCTACAGAGCCCAAGATATGCTCAGTCAAACCTTGGTCAACTTAGGGCCTAGGTTAGAGAAAAAAAGGGACAAAATTTGACATCATCAAAAGTGATCAAAGTTGGTGTCCTCACACAGAGCTTGTTGAGAGGTTTCCGACGACATTCATTTCACATGAATTAGACCTTGTTTGCTTGAGTTATGAGTAGTCAAAGGTCACAGTTGACTAGAGTTGACTAGGTATAGTGATGACATTAGCATGATGTCATCATGTTGACATGGACCACTCATACTCTAACACATTTGATTTACGTCATCTTGTATGGACCAATCATTGGTGGAAGCACGTGGCACCCATACACCACATTAGTGGGTACATGATCAACCACATCAGCAACATGTCATTAGCCACATCAGTGACATATCGACATCGTCAACATACACATCAACATCATCAACAAATGATAGCTTGACACATGGACCTCCATATAATGGACACATGTAAACTCCTTCATCTCCTTTGGCAATGGTTTGAGGTTGTTAGAATTTGTTAAAAAAATCTATGGGGGCAGTCGAACCCCCCCACCCTCCATTCGCTATAAAGCCGGTCAACCACTATGCCATGCACCATTCATTTTACCATATATAGCACCATTTGGTTTTGTTATGGAGTAGTTGAAAATTTAGTTTTAAAATGGACGACAGAGGGGATCGACCTCCTAACCACTTGGGGGTAAAAAGGTAATGCCATCGTTGTGCCATGGTATGGTTTCAAACTTATAACGAGTGTTAGTACATTTTGTTGACTCATTGAAACCGAATGCCCTTGATTTAAAAAAATTCCCTCCAAATACAAAATAATCAAACCTCCTAAATCCTTTTAAGGATTAAAAATGAAAAACCTCCTATAACAAAATAGCTAGAGAATGATAAATTAAGGGCTCTAAAACAAATTCAAATAATTTTTAGGGGATATTATTATTTTACTTGTAAAAAAATGGGAAATAGGGAATATTATGTAAATCAATTGGTTAGTAACCAATTTGATTAAATTTATAGAATAAAAGGAGGGGGGTAGGATGTGAAAGGCTAAGTGGTGTCTTGGGAGAATTATCTTGGTGGAATTTTGCTCGTCCTGTGCTTTCAAGGAGATCGTTCCACTCATTTGAGAGGGGCTTGAAGGTGTAGTCATTCTTACAACGAAACTCCATTATCAATTTTGTTTGTGTTTTCTCTCTCATTTCTCTCATTCTGAATTTCATCACTTTTGTTATTTCAGTTTATTAATCATGTTTGTGTGTTAATTTTAATTATATAATTTTGATTTATTTCATTGTAATAATTTATGCATTCAATGCAATCATCATAGATAAAAAAAAAGAGATCAAATTTGGTATTAGAGGTTTGTTTTGACTAGTATTGCAGAATTGGATGCTAACACACTCTAGGAAACAGTGAGGTGAAGGCGAGCTAGAATAATAGAATCTTTAGATCAACAAATGAAGGACTTTGCCAAAGATGGATGAAACTGAAGCTGGGAAAAGTACTGAGCATGAGCTTGATGATAAGTCTTTTTAGCGATCGTTTCTTGACATGAAGGCTATGGTGGAAGAACTTTATGCTGAAAAGAAGAAGTGCAAAAAGAGAGATTCTTCGAAGCGAGAAAGGAAGGAAGATCAAAAGGACAAAGTAGGAAAAGATCTAGAAGCTCCATCTCCTCCATCTTCCCATTCTTCTCCATCTTCCCCTTCTTCTTCTTCCTCTTCTACTACTATTAATCCTTTCAAAAGCAAGTCTAAGCCTATTATCAAACTGGATGTAAAATTTGAATTGCCTAAGTATTGTGGTGAGTTAAATAGCAAAAATTTATATGATTGGATCCAATAGGTAGAAGTGTATTGTAGGATTTAAGGCCTAACAAAAGATGCTTCTATGATCTAGTTGGTCACTCTCTGGTTGGGAGGTAAAACTCTTACCTAGTGGGAGAGTAGAAATTGGGAGGAAATTGCTCACCATGGTAAGGTTAATATGATTTGGATGGAATTTATTGCTGCCCTTAAAAAATAGTTTTATCCTTTAGGTTATATGCAACAATTAAAAATGAATTAGAAAACCTTTAGGCAAGGTAAGGGTTAGTTTATCCAAGATCACACCCATGAGTTTAGAAAATGGGCTATTGCTTTAAATGTTCCATTGTATACTCAAGATACATTACTTAAGTACATAGGTGGTTTGCATTCTTACCTAAGACATAATATTTTAATGTTGAGTCCTAATAATTTAGATGAAGTGTCAGTCCAAGCTACTCATTTAGAGTCAAGGGGTAAGAACACTTTCAGTGATAATTTCTCAAAGAAACCATCTAAGTCTGAGGGGAAGTCTAAGGGTAAAGACAAAGACAAAGATAAAGGCAAAGGGAAGAAGACAACTAAAATTAAGAAGGATGGTGATAAGCCCACATGATCCCATTGCAAGAAAGAGGGGCATGATGATTCGAAGTGTTGGAAGCTTCATCCCAAATTAAGGCCGAAAAGATACGAAGGAAATAAAGGCAAGCAAAACATTGTTGCGGTGATTCAGCAAGATCTTGGATCCAACTTTGAAGATGAAACTCAGATTGTTGCTACTGGGGTCCAAGGTAAAGGGAAGGTATAATTATATCTTCTAATGCAAATGTTTCTAATGCAAATGCAAGTACAAGCAAATCATGTACTCCTCCTAAAGTTGATAAACAAATAAATGAATGGTTTCATATTTGAGTTGTAACTAAGCACACTAAGATTGACACACTGTTTGATACGGGTTCTCAAGTCAACTTAATATATGAAGAGGTGGTAAAGAAACTTAATCTAGCTACAACATGTCATCCAAAGCCATATCCAATTGGATGGGTTTGCAATGATGCTCAATTGCAGGTAACAAAACAGTGTAAATTGAAATTTCCTATCACTACAAACTTTGTTAATGAGGTAGAAGTAGATGTTGTTCCTTTGGATATTTGTGGGCTTGTGTTAGGGAGTCCTTATTTATATGACAAAAAAAAAATCTTTTATAGGGGGAGAATAAGTATCATATTTTTAAGGATGGGATAGAATACATTGTGTGTGCACATAAAGTTAAGACCAATCTTGCACTAGTTAATGTTGGTTAGATGAAAAGGTTGGTCAATTCTAGTAGGAAATTTGTGTTAATGCTTGTAAAACCCAAAGAGGATGAAAAAAATAAAGCATTTAAAGGGTGTGATCCTAAGCGTAAAAATGAGATGGTCAAAATAGTTTCGTCTTATGATGACTTATTTCAAGAGCCAAAGGGGTTTCCACCTAAGAGAGAGATATAACATGAAATCTAGTTGTAGCAGGATATGACCCTTCCAAACATCGACATGTACCATTTATAAGTTTTACAGAATGAGGAAATCAAAAAGCAAGTTTAGGAGTTGGTGGAAAAAGGATTCATCCATCCTAGTACATCTCCTTGTGGTTCTCCAATTGTGTTGGTTCCAAAGAAAGATGTGTCTTGGAGAGTGTGCATCGACTATCGAGCCTTAAACAAGATAATGGTAAAGAATAGGTATCCTCTTCCCCGAATTGGTGATTTACTTGATCAATTGAAACATGAAATTTACTAAGTTAGAGTTGCGTAGTAGATATCATCAGATAAGAATTGCAAAAGATGACATTCGGAAAATTGCATTTAAGAAAAAACAAGGACTTTATGAGTGGTTGGTCATGCTCTTCGGCCTTTGCAATGCACTAGCTATATTTATGAGAGTCATGAATGATGTCTTTCATCCTTTTATTGATGATTTTGTCATAGTCTATTTAGATGATATTCTTGTATTCAGTCGAACTTGGGAAGATCATGTAATTCATGTAAAGAAAGTTTTTGATGTGTTGCAAAAAGAAAAAAATTATGTAAAGATGTCTAAATGTGAATTTGCAAAGACATCTCTTGTGTACTTAGGCTATGTCGTAGGTGGTAGTCAATTGAAAGTAGACCCTGTGAAGGTTGAAGCTATCGTAAAATGGCCTAAACTAAGTATAGTCACTGAAGTCAAAATTTTCCTAGGTGCAATCTAGTACTGGAGGAAGTTCATTGCAAACTTCTCCTACATTGCATCACCATTGCATGCATTGACTAGTACGAAGATAGATTTTTAGTGGGGAGGTCCATAGCAGAATGCCTTCAACACTTTGAAGGAAAAGTTGAGCACAACACCAGTTCTGGCTTTACTAGATTTACACCAATAGTTTGAGATTGAGACAGATGCGAGTGGATTTTCCATGGGAGTGTGATAATGGAAGGAGGTAAACCAATACTCTAAAACCTTTCCAGGTGCAGTAATTAACTATCCTACTTATGATAAGGAACATTATGCATTCGTTCAGAGTGTTAAAAAATGGAAACACTACTTAATGGGGAAATAAATTGTAATCCATACTAATCACCAACCACTTCAGTATTTGCATTTACAATCCAAATTGCAACAAAGTAGGCACTTTAGGTGGATGGGTTTTTTCAATAGTTTCATTTGGTAATTAAGTACAAGAAAAGTGCCCATAGCAAAGTAGCAGATATGCTATCTAGACCTCTTGTTATGAATGCTTTGAATATGCTTAAAGGTAGTTCCATGGTACATGAAAGTTTTGAGGAGCAATATGCTAATGATGAATACTTTAAGGAAATATATTTATCTCTAATTGCAGGAAAACATGTAGAAGAGAAAGATTACTATGTGCAGGATAAACTATTGTATCACTTGGGAAATTTATGCATTCCAAAAGATGAGCAAGCACAGGTAATCAGAGAAGCTCATACCTCATTAATTGCAGGACATTTTGGGGTAAGAAAAACAATTACTCAACTGCAAAAGTATTGTTACTGGCCTCATATGCAAGAAACTATAACTAAGTATATTAGAGGTTGTGTCATGTGTGCAACAAGTAATTCTAGTAATAGGAAATTGGGGTTGTACACATCTCTACCTGTACCATCCCGTCCATGGGAAAGTGTTTCAATGGATTTTGTCAGGGGATTACCTATGTCTAGGAAGGGACATGATTACTTGTTTGTAGTATTTGATTAGTTCAAAAAAATGTGTATCTTAATGCCTTCTAAAAAATAGGTCATTGTTGAACTGACAACTCAAATGTACTTCCAATTTGTATGGGTTCTTTTTGGGTTACCTCCTTCTATTGTATCAGATCGAGATTCTTGATTCCTAGGGGAATTTTGGTTTAAATTTGTTGGGGACTCATGGACACCAAACTGAAGAAGAGTACAACCTTCCATCCACAGACCGATGAACAGATTGAGGTAGTAAACATGACAGTTGTGCATCTACTCAAAGTTTATTACAACAAACATCCCAAGTTGTGGGATGAGAGTATTCATTATGTGCAACATGCTTACAACAATGAAACACACTCTTGTACAAAGAGGTCTCCTTTTGAGACTTGCTTTGGTTATGTGCCCAAAACACCAATGGATTTTTCTTTTGGGAAAGTTGATGTTGAAGATGGACACCATGATTCAGAGAAGGCTTTGAATTTCATCTAGAAAGTCCAAGCAATTCATTAGGAAATGGAAGCACAGTTGGAGAAGAGTCAAGCCAAATACAAGGCTCGACATGATAAGCATCACAATGATCACAGTTACATATCAACAAGGAAAGAATGCAAGGTGAAGGAAGGAAGCTCATGAAAATTCAGAATGGTTCTTTTGAGATCTTAGAAAAGATCAAAACCAATGCCTTCCACCTTAATCTTCCTCCATACATGCACATATCAACAATGATCACAAACCAGAATGGTTCTTTTGAGATCTTAGAAAAGATCAAAACCAACGCCTTCCACCTTAATCTTCCTCCATACATGCACATATCAACAATTCAGAATGGTTCTTTTGAGATCTTAGAAAAGAATGCAAGGTGAAGGAAGGAAGCTCATGACAATTCAGAATGGTTCTTTTGAGATCTTAGAAAAGATCAAAACCAACGCCTTCCACCTTAATCTTCCTCCATACATGCACATATTAAGCATCACAATGATCACAGTTACATATCAACAAGGAAAGAATGCAAGGTGAAGGAAGGAAGCTCATGACAATTCAGAATGGTTCTTTTGAGATCTTAGAAAAGATCAAAACCAATGCCTTCCACCTTAATCTTCCTCCATACATGCACATCTATTCAGTTGTCAATGTTGAGAATCTAAAATTCTACAAGCCTCCGATGATACTAGTGAAGACACAGACATTTAGGTTCCATCAGTTGATGATCTTTCACTAGAGTGCATGTCAGAGTTGCCAAAGGATGTCATCCTAGATAGGAAAACTAGGACTTCATGAAGAGGAGTAGTTGAGTACCTCAGAGTGGGATTGAAGGGGATGAATCCAAGCAAGGAAAAATGGATGGAGATTTGTAAAGTGAGGGAACTTTACCCTAACTTACCTTTTGAGTAACCAACTTTCGAAGGTCCAAAAGCTCTCTAGTGGGGAGGACTAATCTAGAGGATCTTCACCAAAAATTGAAGTTTCTCAATTTTCTCCAGAAATGATATCATTAGGAACAGGCAGAAATTTTGACTCCAACGCAGCTCGAACAGATTCAAACAAAGCTATGGAGCCCAAGATATGCTTAATCAAACCTTGGTCAACTTAGGGCCTAGGTTAGAGAAAAAAAGGGTCAAAATTTGACATCATCAAAAGTGGTCAAAGTTGACATCATCATGTAGAGCTTGTTGAGAGCTATCCAATGGCATTTGTTTTGTGTGAATTGGACTCCGTTTTCTTGAGTTATGAGTAGTTAAAGGTTACAGTTGACTAGATTTGACCATGTACAATGATGATGTCAGCATGACATCATGATGCTGACATGGACCACTCAGATTCTGACATGTGGCATCTGCATCAACTTGTACAAACCAATCATTGGTGGACACGTGGCACTCATATGCCAGGTCAGTAGACACATCATCAACCACATCAGCGACACATCATCAACCACATCAGTGACACATCATCAGCCACATCAGTGACATGTCATCAGCCACATCAGCGACACATAGGCATCGTCAGCAGACATGTCAGCTTCATCAGTGAATGGTAGCTTGACATGTGGACCTTTGTATGGTGGACACATGGCACCTCCATCATCTCCTCCAATGACGGTTCGAGGTTGCTGGAGTTTGTTAAAAAAATCTATTGGGGGGATTTGAATTCCCCACCCTCCATTCGCTATAAAGCCAGTTAACCACTATGCCACACGTTGTTCATTTTACCATAAATAGCGGTCATTTGTTTTTTTTATGGAGGAATTGAGAATTTAGTTTTAAAACAGATGGTGGAGGGGCTCAACCTCCTAACCACCCAGGGGTAAAAAGGTAATACCACCGCTACGCCACAGTGTGGTTTCAAGCTTATAATGGGTGTCAGTCATTTTGTTGACTCATTGAAACTGAATGCCCTTGATTTAAACAAATTCCCTCCAAAAATACAAAATAATCAAACATCCTAAATCATTTTAAGGATTAAAAATGAAAACCTCCAATAAAAAAATAGCTCGACAATGATAAATTAAGGGCTCCAAAACAACTTCAAATAATTTTTAGGGGATATTATTGTTTTATTTGTAAAAAAATGGGAAATAGGGAATATTATGTAAATCAATTGGTTAATAACCAATTTGATTAAAGTTTTAGTATAAAAGGAGGGGTTTAGGATGTGAAAGGCTAAGTGGTGTACTGGGAGAATAATCTTGGTGGAATTTTTCTCATCTCGTGCTTTCAAGGAGATTGTTCTTGCACACTTTGGAGGATTTTTTCAAATTTTCTTTGTACCAAGGAGAATCTATGCTAGAATTTTGTAATCATTATTCTAGAGAATTAATCAGATTGGTCCACTCATTTGAGAGGGGCCTGGAGATGTAGTCATTCTTACGATGGACTCTATTTGTGTTCTCTCTCCCATTTCTCCCATTCTGAATTTCATCACTTTTGTTATTTCAGTTTATTAATCATGTTCATGTGTTAATTTCAATTATGTAATTTGGATTTCTTTCATTGTAATCATTTACACATTCAATGCAATCATCATTGATAAAAAAACCAGATCACTAGCGTAACACGACCTCAAAGATCTTGGTGGGTACTACGCTAGACAACCAAGAAGACAACAACAAAGCAAAATATCAAGATATGCCTCTATGTTAACCGATCAAAACACACCATAATATCATAGATCATGGCAACCTTGCCAAGTTGTGATAGGGAGCTCAAATGATAAACAAAATCCCAAAGCATCAAAAGATCACAATCAATTTCAAATGTCCTTTTCCATAGGATCGAGAGGATAGATGGGATTGATGAGGTCTATTAGGAAGGATGCATCCTATTGAGACCAAAGATGGATACTAAAAGATCGAAATGACATAGGAAATTCCAAAATCGATTGAATCTCATGATATGAGTGGATCTTATTTGTGAAGAACCAACTAGATAAGGACATACTTGATGACACGATACAGGACATGAGACACAAGGTACAAGACTGACACACCCTAATGATCTAGGGGCTTGGGGGTTGATCAAAGATTAGCCTTGCCTACGTGAAATTGTAGAGCCCTCATAGTTCAAGAAAAGACAATGGATAAAATAAAAAAGAGGACAATGGAGACAAGTGATGGAAAATAATGACTAGACTAAAGAAAGACAAAGCCCCAGGGGTGGATCAAATGATAAACCTTGCCTACATGAAAGTGTAAGGGTAATGTAGTTCGAAAAGGACTAATGACTGACTAGGGATAACAGTGGAAAGGGGACAATGGAGACAAATGATGGATGACCAAAGTTGGATGGACAAAAGGCCTAGGGGTGAATCAAATGATTGACCTTTCCTATGTGAAAGCATAGGGCAATGTAGTTCGAAAAAAGACCGACGACTAACAATGGAGAAAGGATGATGAGGTGACCATGATAAGTGGATAAAATGATGGAATCAAGATTATGAGATAAGATAGACCTGGTGGATTGGATGGGATGATGGTGATTTCATGAAGCTCAGGGATGAGATTGTTATCCAAATCATCAAAAGATGAATTGGGAGGATGATAAGTGACAAGAGACTGGAAATATGTGCGAAAGAAGTGGGAGTGATGACGATGAGATGGATGGCATTGGATTGCATGGGGAGAAGCCTATAGCCAAATACTAATGACAAGGGATTATTAGAGGGGATGAGGATAGATATGAATGGATAAGGAGATAAGGATGAGGAGATGAAAAGGATTGTTTGGATTGGTAAGGAGATAAGGATGGGGAGATGAAAGGGAGTGTTTGGATTGGTAAGGAGATAAGGATAGGTAGGAAGATAGGGATGGGGAGATGGAAGGGATGCTATGATGGAGGGATAGGAAGATAAGGATGGGGAGATGGAAAAATGATTTTTGGTTTGATGGAATGGATGTTATGATGGATGGATAGGAAGATAAGGATGGGGAGATGGAAGGGATGTTGTTATGGATGGATAGAAAGATAAGGATGGGGAGATGGAAAAGGATGATAGAATTGATGAATGAAGTCTCCAAGGACTATGTCACAAATAAGAAGATGCCCCACTCTAGATATGTAATGTATGATGAGGTAGGAGGGATGTAAGATTGAAGGAAGGGAAAATAAGGGAGTGAGATGGATATGGATAGGATGCATGGATAAGGAAGGGAGATTGATGGTAGCATGATGTGTGGACAAGGAAGGTAGATGGATGTGGATAAGGATTAGGATAGTGTATTGGTGAGGGGAATGTATGCCAAGAGGTGTCCAAATCATGTATAGATGAGATCCCTTGCCTATATCAAGATCACAAGGAGGATGGAGGGATTGAGATAAATGGGATAGGACAAACAAGATGTGTAAGATAAGTGGGATGGAGGAGATGGGTGAAGGGAATGCAGTTGCCCCAAAGTATGGAAGTAAGCTGGATGGGGGAGTTACACATGACATTTTTTTCCAGGTTTTCATCATTGTACTTATCTAAGGCGCTTGTTTGCCAATTTTTCACCATTGGACGAATTATTTCTCTTTACTTTTTTTTTTTAGATTTTTGGATAGTAAGCAAATGGATAAGGATATGGATGTGGATAAATGGATTTAGAAGACATGTGATAATGAGATGGATGAAGGACTCAAGCATCAAGTTCCATATAAGGTAATAAGAGCCCATGTGTGAAGTGACTATTGGATGTTGGTACAACCTTATTAGGATAAATGGATTATGCAAGAGAATGGATTAATGGGGTTTGATGTGGGAGATATGTGGGATAATGGATGGGATACTGGAAAGTGTATGGATGGAATGATGGGGTGGGAATGTGATGGGGAGATTTTTTCAGGACCAACATTGGCAAATATGGTGGTGGATGTGAAAGGATAGGAGGATTATTGGATGCATTATGTGGGGATAATGGAGGAGTTGGGGTAGTGAAGTTGGGGACATAAGGACCCAAAATAGATTTAGGAGATGGAGGGTGTGTATTATTAGCTTTTGGATTAACAACTTTGGATGTTATTACATATTTTTCATTTGAAGGAATTGCATCTTTTTTCTTTGGGATCCACATGCTTTTGATTTTTGCTTTGGTGGACCATTGTGGCCTATGGGTTTGATTTGGATTTTGGATTGGATTTTCTTCTCTTCAACATGTCTTTTTAAGGGGAAATGAGGAGCTTTAGATTCATGTGGATGTTTAGATTTATGCATTTTTACTTTAGCATCCAAAGTTCTTTTAACAACAATGGGATGGGTGTGAGCAGATGAATGATGTGGAGGAAATATGAATGGAGTGATGGAGGTAGGATTTTGGGGATGATATGTGGATGGAGGATGTGTAGGTATGTGCCTTTGTTGATCCTGATTAGGGAACATGAGAGTGGGATGTTTATGACAGGTGACATGGATAGGTGATTGGTGGATAAAAGGATGAATAGGATGAGATGGAGGAGGTGATTTTGGGATATAAGGGCCCAAAATGGACTTAGTAGTTGGAGGATGCATGATGATGGATGGAGGGACATAAGGACCCAAAATAGATGGAGTAGATGAAGGATGGGAGATGGAAGATGGAGGGACATAAGGACCCAAAATGGATTTGGAAGACAAAGGAGTAATATGGATTGTTTTTTTGAGGTGATACGATGGAGGGGGGATAGCAACAAATGGCTTGGTGGAATGATGGGAAGGGCCTATTATTCTTTTGGAGGAGGCTCATTAAGGACGTATAGAGGGTTTACCGACATTTTTGGATTGCAAGTCCTGATAGATATATCCAAGACCTTGTGTACGTGGATTTTCTTTGATCTAGATGGGCTCTAAAATACCTTGCTCATGAAGGCCTAAAGCTTTTCCTTGATAGTTCATGCTCTTGAGTATTCAATCTATAGTAGGATTCTTGTTATTTTGGAAGAATGATGTGATCCCATTATTAGGTGGAGGAGGATGGGTGGCGTATATGCTTGGTTCCTCTTCTGCAAGAAAACCACCATGGACGAATGTAAGAGTACCAAGGGGATTAAACATGGTGTTGGAATGGTATGGGTAGGCGACGATGGAGGATCATGAGATGGAGATGATGGGGAAACAACATCTTGATCGGGAGGAGTGAGTGGTAAAGTATCAGGAGAGGGATTAGGTGATATGATAGGATATGGATTTGTGGCAGTGGGTGATAAGGGATCATGAGATGAAGTGATTGGATCTTAAGTGACAAGGGGATCATGGGCTGAAGTGGATGAAGGACTATGATCTTGAGGTGGACCAAATGGGATGATAGGATCTTGATGTGGAGAAGGGGATATGTTGGTATGATTTAGATCAAGCTCTTGTCATGACTCATATTGTGTGGGTGTTATGATGATAGAGTTTTTGGAGGACTCCTTAAGTGGGGGAGATGGGAGGATGGAGGATTCATGAAGTTCATGGGAATGGATTTTGGTGATACTAGGAGTGGGAGGAGAGATTGGATTTGGGTGTCTGTAATGGATTGGGTGGATCTAGGAGTAGAAGATGGTGATTGGGTTTGGTTATCTTTGATGATTTTGATGGCTCTCGAGGTAGGAGATGGGGGTTCAATGGATTCAGTGGGTTTGAAGTTTTTAGTGGTTTGGGTGGTGATAGGGGTGGAAAAAGTAATGATAGGTGTGGGATGGAGAAGGGTCAAGAGGATTGGAAAGCTTACTATAAATGATAGCATCAAGGGGATCTATTTCATATACCTCTTGATCAACAAGACTCTCATTATCATCATCAATGTAATTAGGGTTCCCCTTGACTACTATTTTTGGTTGCATTGGTGAAGGATAAGGATTCATGATGTTGGATGGGATGGATATGGATTGAAAAGATGGGAACAAACATTTAGAAGGAAAGAAAAGGTGATGAAAGGATAAATAGGATGGATTGGAAGATGGAAGAATGGATCTTAAGATTTTTTTCGATATCAGAAGATCATGGATGTAGATGGACTAAAGCTCAAATTGGGATTTAGGTTAAGCTCAAATTGGGATTGGATTAAAGCTCATATTAGGATTGGATTGAAGCTCAGATTAGGATGATTGTAGGATGTGATGGGATTGATTTTAAACCAAGTTTAGGGATTTAACTAGATGATGTAAGGTGTTGACAATCAGATTTTTTTAGATTTGGCAGTTTTTAAAAATTGTCAATTTTTTCCATTTTCGAAAATTTCACAGACATACCTTTGAGAGTCTAGTTTTTTCCCAAAAAATTCCTAAAACTAAGGTAGTATGAATTACCAACTAATATCCTAAATCTGAGACATACATTGCAAGTTATTTACCAAAATTATTTTTCAAAAACTAGAAAAGAACACTAAATTGTGATTTTGAGGGTCAAGATGAAAGTTTCAAGCCCCGAAAATGTGCTGGAATGGGGACCAATTGACTGAAGGTCTATTGGAAATCCCCATGCCACCTCATAATGCAACTTCTCATAAAATTTCAGCCCAAATGAACACCCGAGTCAAAAGTTATGGTCACCCAACTTGGGGACAAGGTCACCCAACTTAGGTGCAAGGTCGTCCAACTTGGGGGAAAGGTCACCCAACTAGGGGCAAGGTCACCTAATTAGTTTATGGACTTATGTAAATTAGAAAAAGGGTCAAACAGACTATTAGAACAGGAAAATGGACCTTTAGAATAGGGGAATAGACACTTAGAATAGGAAAATGGTCTATCAGAATGGGTGAACGGACACTCAGAATAGGGAAATGAATTATTAGAACTAGTAAATGGATACTCAGAATGAGCAAATGGACCTTCGGAACTAGCAAATGGACACTTAGAATAGGCAAATGGTTGCTTGGAACAAGCAAACGGATGCTCGAAACGGGAAAATAGAAGGCGGGATTGGCTGTTCAAAGTGCAAAATTGCCCAAGTATGAGGCAGGGTCACCCAACTCAAAGACAAAATCACCCCTTTTGCTGAAACAGGTGAATGTGCTAGCTGCTTGACTAGAAAAATGACAAAGGACAGAATCGCCCCTCTAGAGGTCAAGGTCGCCTATATTAGGGGTAGAATCACCCTTGTTGAGGGAAAAGTTTCCTATTGAGTGAAGGATGGGATATTTTGACAGGAAAAACCTGTGAAATGACTCAAATAGAAGGCAAGGTTGCCCCTGTGGATAGCAGAGTCACCCTTGTTAGAGGCAAAATCACCCCTATTAAGGGCAAGGTCACTCTTGTCAGTTGACCTAGACTTAACTTGGATAAAAATGGCTATGGAAAAGGATAAAAAACACAAAAAATAGTAAGAAAAAGGTAAAGTTTGACTCGACTAATAAAACATGCACTGGTTTTGCACAAAAAAGATAGTTCAAGCAGTACAATCCTAAGATTAGTAAGAGGGTATGGCCAACATGGTCCTCTAACAAGGATGAACAGGGTGAACTAGGGAGTTCTCGATATATGCAGGGTATGTGAGGCACAATCATGAACACAAACCTATCATAGATGTGAGTTAGAAGCCCTAGTGAGGTACTAGAAACTTGGACCAACTCTTCACGTCTTATCTAGGTATCACCCTAGCTTCAACACTTCGCCAGACATGACATGACTGGATTGGGGTACAAATTTGGCTCTCCCCCCTTTATATACCCCATAAGTACACATGGTTTGGATTTTTCCTTGGGGTGATGAAATCCCCAAGAAGGTCCCACTAAAAGAAAACATTAGACATTTTCAACTAGTCCCCAAGCTCGCATGAAATGCATGGGGAAAGCTTGAATGATCTAGTGCCTCCTAGGTAACACAAAGGACTAAGTGGACTATGATTTCTCTTCACCTAGGATTTTTGAATGGTGAAAGGGGATTAGATACATCAATAGTCCACTTTCAAGCACAACAAATAGATATATTGACTCCTAATTAGATCTATGTGCCTAACTAGTATGAAAAACAAGCAAACAAACAAGACTAGCTACACTGGGACCAATCATTTTGCAATAAAATGTTAGTAGTAGATATTTGGCCTTGGAAAAATGTGAAACAACTACACAAATGTTATTAAATCCAAGAATTCACCAAAAAAACAAGTTAGGGGGTCAGAACTAAGACAAACAACAAGAAACAAACTCTAGAAATAACACTTTAAGTCATTGTTTACCTCAAAATCACCTCTGTCAAGGGCAAAATCTGCTCTGTTGAGGGAAAGGTCACCTATCTTGAGGGAAGGGTTGCCTATCTTGAGGGAAAGGTCGCTTGTATTGAGGGAAATATTGTCTATTTGTAGGAAGTAGGCTCACCCAACTCAATATCAAGGTCACTTGTACTTCAGGAAATAAGGAGAAGATTTTCCCCTGTTTCACAAATGGGCGATTCTACAATGGAAAAATCACCTCAGTTGAGGGAAAGGTCTCCCCTATTGAGGGAAAGTGTTTTCCTCCTACAATGATTTAATAACTAAGCCCTTACATCCATGATGCAAATATTGGACATCTAACTTGAATATCTATTTCAATCATCATGAAGGTGCATTTAACTTGTCAACCTAGGGACGTGAACTTGAAATGCGTTAGCATAGTATGTGCACTAGGAACTCAAACTATCCATTTCATTTTGCAACTAAGGAACACACAATGCTAAAAGTAAATTTCTTAAAAGGGAATACCATAAATACCAATCACCAATCAACAACTACATAAAACTAAAATGCATAACATGAATGAAAATTTGAGCAATAAACAGGGCACTACTTTGCTTGCTTTAGTTGTAGGAACAGTCACAAAATGGGATTCTAGTGGCTGCAGGAACAGTCGGTGCCAGATTTCTAACTAATTACTAAACAATAAGTAGTACTAAACTAATACTAAACTAAGAAGACGAATTACTCACTAAGTGGGCTCCCTTGGATAAGTATCCTCTAAAACTAATGAGAACTCAGATGCTTGAACTCAGGACTTTATTTTATTCACTCTAAATCATGAGTAAAAAAGAGTAATGTATCTATATTACTAAAAAATGGAGAGTGCAAGTACAATATCAAATTGTGCAACTTCTTGAGGAAGGAGCATTAGATATTTATTTATACTATCAACTAAACAAGGTAGTCAACTCCATGACTGGGAGGATGCCATTTAGGGAAAATAGAGAAAATCGAGCGATGGCAGTTACACGTGCATGGAATATGGTTAGACATGTAGGTCGAAACACAAATTTAGCACAACAATAATTCCCACACATGCTCAATCATTAAAGTCCACTACAAGGCAGTTCCATTCGATTGCATGAAGAATCTTCTGCCATTGACCTCCTTTGACTTTGAGCGATTCCTTTACTGGATGTTATGGTGCATGCCCAACTAGCAGTGTCTTCTTCAACTTTGCATATTAAATCTACATGGCAATGTCAGTACACACAATAACTACACATCTATAACCACCTTAAGAAAAATTCATTAAACACATACAAAATCAATATATATATCCACATAATATGCCAAATGTCAATAAAACTTGTAGAGATAGGATTTACGCCCAATGTCTATGGTTTGAGGGAAAAATTATGAAAATATCAATATTTAACATCAAATTCCATGACAAATTCCAACAAATAAACTATAGATTCTACCCAAAATTGGACCAAAAACTAAGCTCATCACTCCCCCCAACCTAATGTTTTGCTGGTCCTCCAGTAGGGGAAGGGTTGTTGTTTTGCTTGGTAAAGGCTCTGAAATTTGCAACTGATAGCTATCCAACATCAGTGGCTACTTTGCATGAATTAGGATCCCAATAGAATCCTCCTAATCTATCAAATCTATTCCATCTCTATTTTTTTGTAGCAATGTCATACTAATAGAATATGAAGTTTAGCACAGGCCACATAAGCATGGGTGGTTGGAAAGTCAAGGGAAGTCATGATCACCCCTATGTTCTCCCAATCTAAATATACCTATCAATCCTTTTTAGCTACAACATAATTTTGGATACAATGAGGCTCAACTTACTTCAACTCATCAATTAGGCTATTCCATCTTTGTGATAGACATCTTCTCATAATTTTCTCTTTTGCTGCTCTCTTTACCTCATACTCACTATAAATTTCCTCAATGCAAGGCATAATCCTATTGCCATAACTAGATTTGAGAAGCATTCTATGCCATTCTCTGTAAATATCTCTTGGGTTGCTTGATTCATCCCTAATAGGCAAAGGGATGTTAGACTCCAATTGCTTATGAGCATCATGTTGTTGTCCCCAAGTAATCTCATTTTGTACCCAAGACATAAATGCGTTGAATTGGACATCCCCAACATACAACAATGGGTTTCAATCTTGGTCTTGAGTTACAACATAATTATGCAAATAAAACTCACAAAAAATTCTCCATTTCAGGTGAGGAAATCTTATAAGCATTGAAAAATTCAATAGGGGTGTCAATAAAAGGATTCAAACTCGAGGCAATCCTTGAAAACTTAAAAGAGAGATTTCTCTTTCAAGAGTAGAGCATAAGCCTTTGGAGGGGTCCTACATTCCAAAATCTATGGTGGACCATCAAGGTTGCCATATCATCCACCCTTTGCTTCAGGGTGGCAATTTTTGCATCCTTATCTTCAATCTCTTCATCCCTCTTTTGAATTTCCTTCTTCCATTCTTCCTCCCTCTATATTTCTTTTCATAAATTCAAGATTGTCATATGTACTATAAAATCAGGAGGATTATGAATTCCTACCAGTCTTTTTGTTGATGGTGGCTCCTCATATGGCACTATCTGCATGGACTCGGGTTGTCTAGTTATCTCTAGCTATAGGGGTACTATTTCTTCTTCCACTTTTTGTTGCAGGGGCCCTCGTTCTTGTTTTTGTTGTGGCTGCAAGAATTCCTGCTTTGGTTCTGGTTGTTGCTATAGGACTTCCTGCTCATGCTGAAGGAAATCCTGATTTTCCTAAAACTCTTCTACATTGTTAGCAAGATTAGTCAATGTTATATTTGTTGCTCTCCCAAATATGTCTTCTTCTTCGAAATTCTCCTACCCCATTGGAGCTTTAGGGTCCTCATGTGATGTCTCCCCAGGCTTAGGGCTTTCCTGTGGAGGTGTACCAATCACTGGCCCAACTGGTCTTAATTTCATGGGAGGTCTCTTACATTTTTCTTTGGCTGCAGAATGAATAGTGTCATCCTTCCTCTTCTTAGAAGTTGACACCTTTCTTCCTGCCATCTGCCTTTTGGCCTTTTCTTTTCTCATTTCTACTTCTCTCTTCTATGCCCTAGTTTTCATTAGGGTTTCAAGTGGAATGTCATCATCAAAATTTGATGAAGAGCTTTCTTTTTTCTGAGTGCTATGTTCTAGAAGAACTAATTTCTATGGTTTCTTCTGCTATAGGAGGATTCACATTAGAGCCAACACTAGAGGTTGAAGCACCAAGAGGATATTCAACCATGCACAATCTCTTGCTAGACCTATGGGGTTGAGGTAAAACCATAGGTTGCAACTACTCAAGTCTAATTTGATCAAATTTATAAATTCTTCCCAGGT
The DNA here is from genome assembly GCA_007258455.2 of Sequoia sempervirens. Lineage (NCBI taxonomy): Eukaryota > Viridiplantae > Streptophyta > Pinopsida > Cupressales > Cupressaceae > Sequoia > Sequoia sempervirens. The sequence goes on along the minus strand of VDFB02252616.1, from coordinate 6,304,888 downwards.
CATTGTAGATACATCATGCATAGACTTTTCAACTAGAAATTTAACTAGAAAATGGTGGGAAATAGAATTATCCTTACCTTTTTGGGTCTCCTCTACCATGATTGAGAGAAGATTGTATAACATGTTAGGCACATTCATCCTCTTTTTGTGTCTCATGTGATTCAAAAGCTTGAAATGCACAAAATGCAAATTTGACTGGCGACCCTCACAAGTGATGTATTTGATAACATAAATGGCTATCTCCTTCCATGGCTTAGGCAAAGACATTCTCTTTGCACCATGTTTATCTATGCTCAATGGGGGGTTGCTCAATTCTATAAATTTTGCCCTAGCTGATCTGGTGTCTTTGGAGGTAGGGTAATTTTCACCATCAGCTAGTAACCTTGTGACCTCTGCAATTCTTTCCTCAATTGCCACAACTTCCAACCCTTTTATTGTAACTTTTCCTTCATAAAATATCTAGGTGAATTCAAGGAAAATTCTTTCATCAAAGTCATCCAGCTTTAGGAAGTAATTTGACCATCCATATTTTCTAAATTCGGCTAGGCATTTTGCATCCTGCGATAAAACATCATGCATTGTGGTTTCATTTCGAATTAACCCACCTCACATTTTCTACAATCAAACAAATGCTCTGCAATTTCTTTCTTGCAATACCCATCTAAAAATCAAGTTCACTTTCCTACAATACTTGCTAAATTTCCAGTGCTAGTATCGACTAAATTTCCTTTTCTTTTGTTTCACTTTTTTGCTTGCAACTCAAGATTATGAAAGGTTCAATAATGGAAAGAAAATGATCATGATGGGGAGAAATGGTGGCTGTAGTTAATGTCACTTCACACATGCCAACCATCCTCTCACTCAAATTTCAAATTGGCTCATTTTAAATTTTCTGACATAGCCTAGCATAAATTGACAGATGGGAAATATGTTTGCATCTTTTTCTTCCCCCCAACCTAAATTTGGACATGTGTCCGCTCATGTGAGATGGGAGTGGTGATTGACAGGGAATAATGACATGTTATGTGAACGTCTATACTAACGTACAATGATTAAATGAATGCACTTAAAAGATGGTTAAAAGATAGAAATTAATGCACACATACCTGAATGTGTGGAGGATTTGTTACAAATATTGTGGAGAAAGTACCACTCACCTTTTAGAGAATAAATTGAGCAATTAATGAAAATAAAGTGGAATGAGGTGAGGTGGAATGAAGTGATGGAAGAGAGAGAAAGGTGGTGATGGATGGGAAGATGGATGAAGAAATGGACTTCCATGTAAGTGAAAGTCTTTATTATGAGAAATACGTACTTTAATTAGCTAGAAGGAGGGACACTGGGTCCACTTTGGCTGTAGGAAGCTTAGGTGTTGAATGTTAGGTGAATTGTTGCAGGAACTCTTCTTTGGAAGTTGGCTTGTGATATAATCTGAGGTGATGACCATTGAAAAGTAATTTGAACCTGACAGGGTCAATGGTTGTAAGTTGAACAACTCCATTAGGAAAGACCTCAATGATTTCATATGGTCCTAGCCACCTTGTCTGCAATTTTCTTGCATTGTCCTAATATCTTGAGTCATAGAGTAGGGCCCAATCTCCTGGTTGGAATTTCTTGTCCTTGATAAGTTTTTCATGCCACTTGATTCTCAATTCTGCACTACTTATGTATGTTGTAGGGCTTCTCTTCTTATCTCATCCAAAGCATTTATCTACATGATTCTTTCTTTCTATGACTCAAAAATATCCATCCCCATATCTACTATAGTTTGCATTGTCTTATATTAAAATTCAACAGGCATCATAGTTGTCTTTCCATACAACAACTCAAATGGAGTGAAGCTTGTAGTTGTTTTCTAGGTTGTCCTATATGCCCAAACAGCTTCTGGTAATCTGTTTTCCCAATCCTTTCTATGAATAGCTACTATTTTGGTCATAATGGCTTCAATTTATTTGTTGGTCACCTCAACTTGGCCATTAGCCTAGGGGTGATAAGGAGTAGACTTCTTGTGCCTTATGTTGTACTCATTAACTAGTGTTGCAACAAGGGTTGATGTGAATTGATCTCCTTGATCAATCACTATTTCTCTTGGGATTCCATATCTTGTGAAAATATCCTCTTAAATAAATTTTGCAACCTTGTTATCTCGTACATGCTCCATGGCCTTAACTTCTACCCATTTTGTCACATAATCAATGCATACCATTATATAAGATTTACCATTTGATAGGTCAATGGGTCCCACAAAATCCAATCCTCACTTGTCAAAGGGAGTGATTAATACCTAAGGGAATAGTGGCATCTCATTAGATCTGATTGGTCTTCCCATTCTTTGACATCTATCACATTTTCTAGTATACCTTCCTGCATCCTTGTGGAGTGTTGGCCAGTAATACCCTGTGTTCAAAACCTTCATTGTTTTCCTCTTGGCTGCAAACTTTCCTCCACATGGTTCATTGTGACATGCATGCAAAATGTCAAATGTCTCATCTTCTCTCAGACATCTCCTCATGACATGGTCTGGTCTAGTATAAAACAAACATCCAACAATCCAAGAGAAAGGAAAATATTTTTCAATTAGCGCCCTTTTCTTTTTTGCAGAGAAGTGAGAAGGAACTCTACCTATGACCAAATAGTTGGCTATGTCAACATACCAAGGTGTTTGTACACTGAGGGAGAATAGATGCTTATCAGGAAAAGAGTCATCTATGAGCTAATTGTCTTCTAATGTAGTTAGCCTTGAAAGAAAATCTGCAACATTGGCCATTGGCCTTCCCTAGCTTATCCATAATGGTTATATCAAACTCATGCATTAACACTAACCATCTTGCCAATATACCTATGATCAAAGGTTTATTCATGAGATATCTAATGGCTACATGATTAGTGTGCAAAAATATTTGGTAGCCTGTTATGTAATGTCTGAATTTGTTCAGTGCATAGATTACTGCCAATATTTCTTTCTCTATCACTGTATAATTGAATTAAGCTCCTTGTAAATTTTTGTTGACAAAGTAAATGGTATTTTCAACAGCTCCTTTTTTTCCTAAGACTGTTCCTATGACATAATTTGATGCTTCAGTATGGATGTGAAAAGGAAGCTCCCAATTAGGCCCTTTGAGTATAGGAGCATGAGTCAAAGCTACTTCATGTCAGAAAATGCCTTGTCACAGGCTTCAATCCATTGAAATTCAACATTTTTAGTGAGAAGAGTATACAATGGTGCTGCTACCTTGCTGAAATCCTTGATGAAATGCCTATAATATTCTGCATGACCCAAGAAAATCCTAACATCCTTCTATTTTGCAAGTGTGGGAAGATTTGTGATTACCTCAATTTTTGTAGGATCTGTATACGCATAAAAATGGTCATGTCTATAATCCTGGCAATTAATTAAATATTTAATATTTAATTAATTTTTCTAAAGTCCTCTACATATGATTAAATTAATTTAATTTAATTATATTGTTCATTCATCTTATTCTTTTTCCATAATTAAATAAATTTATTTTATTTAATTATTTTTATATGTCCACTTAATCAATTAAATAAATACATTTTATTTATTTAAATTAATTATCATTGTTTGAATTTAAATTAAATCTTTTGATTTAATTAAATTTAAATATCCTTTTCTTCTATTTTAATTTCTTCTTCTAATTAATTAAATGCTTCATTTAATTAATTTCATAAAAGTGATTTAATTAAATAAAATCTTATTTAATTAAAAATATCTTATGCTTTCTTTCCAAATCACAATTAGGTATTTTCAATTGTGCAATCTTCTCATATCATAATTAAATATTTTATTTAATTATGAGATCTTTTTACTTTTTTCAATAAAACCTGATTAAAGCTTTATTCTTATCACCCACTCTCTTATGCTTTATTTAATTAAGAAAAGCTGAATGTCCTCCACAAATAAATAATTGATTTTTTTAATTAATTATTTATCAGCTTTAAATCTTTCTTTTATTCTTTTAAAGAAAGATGATTTCTTATCTTCTTTTCTTTTTTCCTCTTTCATAAAAATAGAAAAATCTTGCTTTTAGGTTTCTTCTATTTTCTCTTCAGTTTCATCTTTCTTCAGCCATTCGATATGCTAGGAATTATCACAACCGTGAAACAAGACATCCAATCAGAATCATTCAAAAAGCTCTATAAATAGCTGTGTGAATCCAAGCATTGGTAATAGGCAATTAATTAGAGTTTATGCATTTAGTATTTAGCAGCATCATGTTTATTTCAAGCTTCTTAGTTCAAATCATTATCATAGCTTAATCTTGCATCATACATCATATCAAAATCTCGTTCTTTAGGAAGACAGTTTGTTGAGCCTAGCCTACAATCTGAGAACACAAAGTTGGAATCGACAAAAACACTAAAGATAGAGGACAATATGACGCTTTCGAAGGAGCCATTCGCATAAGAGTTTGTTTTTTTTATCTGTTTCCTTTGATTTAATGTTATATTGGTGTGTTTGATTTATTTAATCATGGTTTAACACTCAAAAATTGATCACATAGGATCTACTTGAATTCCCTTGTGGGAGATGTAGTGGCCAAGAACTACATCTTCCTACATCATCATGAAGTAATTTTCACTATTTAAGGACAAGTTTTGGTCTTCAAATCTCTGTAGGATTCTCCTAATATTTTCTAACGCTTGATTAAAATTGACACCATAAGTGGTAAAGTCATCCATATAAATTTCCATGCAATCATGAGAAATGTATGAGAATATGCTAATGATTTCCCTCTAAAAAGTTACAGGTGCATTGCATAAGCCAAATGGGAGTACCAAATAGGCATAGGTCCCCCATAGATAGGTAAATGTGGTCTTCTTCTGGTTCTTTGGTACAATTTAGATCTAGTTGTAGCCACTAAATCCATCTAGAAAAGAAAAGTATTATTTTCCTGCAAGTGTATCCAAAACTTGATCAATGAAGGGTAAGGGAAAGTGGTCTTTCTTGGTGTTAGCATTAACATCCCCATAATAAAAAAAAACTCACCATTTCCCTCCTTTCTTAGGCACAATCACTAATGGAGACACCCACTGACTATTTGAAATGGGGTAGATAAATTTTGCATCTAGTAATTTCTGCAGTTCTCCTTTCACAATTTCTCTTAGTGCAAGGTTAATTCTTCTCTGTGGATGCCTTATTGGGGTGCAATAATCTCTAATATAAATTCTATGTGTACAAAGTTTAGGGTCAAATCCCTTCATATCATGATAATCCCATGCAAATGCATGCTAATGGGTCCTTAATAGGTTTGCCAATAACAATTGTTGTTCTTCATTTAATTTACTATTAACATTTAGATATTTTCCTTCTAACACCTATACTTGTGTAGTTAACTCTATCATGGCTGCTTCATTAACACACGGTACCTTTAGTTCATATGGAAGCAATGGTACATACTTGTTGCTACAAGAATTCTGTTTGCAAGAATAGTGGTTGCACGAAGAGCAAGCAGAAGTGTCTTGATTGGAGTAGCAAAATGAGAAGATGATGCTTCCTCCACTTCACAATGGTTCTCAATGATGTTACCCAATACTTCATCCTCATCTTGGAGCTACATGAAAGAGTTGCTGTGTAGCATCATAATTTGTGCCAAAAAATTAACTTTCTCGGCCTCTTCACCAACATGTGCTCATACAGGATTATCTTCATCATGAGATGGCTGAGCAAGTGGATAAATAACAAATTTTTTAGTGCTCCTCCCATATGAAATGGTCATGTCACCTGACTGACATCCATTGTATGCATCTGTAGTTGCTAACCAAGGCCTTCCAAGAATAATAGGATACCTACCTAGTGTAGCTTTAGGAGAAAGAATCATAAAGTCTGTTGGGTACTCCTAGGAGTCTAGAACTACTACAAGATCCTCCACTACACCATCAAACTTAACAATAGAGCTATCAACAAGCTACAGGATAGTAGGAGTAGGTATCATGCATGCAATTTTTAGTTGTTGCAGGATGTCTTTGATCAATACATTTATTGTTACCCCTAAATCAATTAGAGAATTTTTTACTTGGACCCCGTTTATAGCAACTACTACCACAAGACTACCTGATTCATTATGCTAAGCGATAGTTACTTTTCCCAACATGATTTCAGCTAGTTGTCCCACCACATGAACTGTAGTTAGGTCCTTCTTTTTCCTACCTAGCTTCTTGAGATATGCTTCCTTGATTTATTTTTTGTAGATCGAAACATCCTTTATGGCCTGAAATAGAAGTATTTGGACACATATATGCTTCAACTGATCCAAGATATCAAAATTTTTATCCTCCTTTTTCTTCCTTCTACTTGGAAACTTCCAATCTCTGAGGAAATGGTGGTTCTTGTTCAGTCTATTTGACTTGAGCTGGTGTAGGACTTTTAGGTACACTTGGTTGAATGGGATCATTCTAAGGTTCCTCTTCCTCTTCCATAAGAAGTTTAGTGATAATGGGCCTGGAAGGGGCTAGTAGAGTAGTTTCTGAATGCAAGTGGATGTCACTTACACTGACAACAAATGCAGGGAATTGATTTGAATCAACAGAGTATGCAGGCTGCTACTGTGGTTTGTTATTTGGATTGGGTGTGGGCTGAGTTCGTAGCTGAGTAGGTTTAGGTGCATTTGAGCTTGGATTAGCAGGTGGAGGCATTATAGTAGGATGATAGGGCTAAGAAGGTGGCTACATGTAACTGGTTGTTTGGGTAGGCCATTGATGTCCTCCTCTCCATTGATTTGTTTGTTGCCAATTTTTCTGAAGGTGGCTACCAATTCCCTTGAAATTGTTGCTAATTCCCTTGAGGTTTTTGCCACTGAGGTGGAGATCTTTGATGATTGGGCCAAGCATTTGAAGGGTTACTCCAAGGCTTCAATAGATATCCTCCATAACTAGGTGGATATGGGGGCTACCATTGGTTACCAGATGAATAGGAATTAAAATATGGCCCAACATAGAATAGTGGATTTGGTGGCATACCTTGTCTTGGAGCGCAAGGCTTCCTTTGTGCAACATAGTAGACTTGGTCTTCTTCAATCTGGATTGGCTTGAACTTAGGTGGAACTTGCTTGCTTTCAATATTAGCTACCATCTTGCATTTGTAGTCCTTCCTTTGTTTGTAGTGGGGGAAATACTCTATCAACATTGCCCATGCCTCCTCTTACTTCCTCTTCCAATTACTTGAAGTCTGCCAGCAAATGAGTAATCTCCATTCTTGAAATTGCATTGGTAGTTGGCTTACCCATGGAAGATTGGTAAGCTCTCCCTTTCTTTGAAGTTGTTCGAGAGTAATTCTGGCATATTTTTTTGATATTTTCCCAAGGAACTTGGAAGATATCACCTCCTCCCATGATGTACAAGGCATCAATGCAGCTATCATTGACTCCTCTTAGGAAAAAAAACTTTTGTGAGTCTTCATTAAGTGTATGGTGTGGAGATTTTTATAGGAAGAACATAAACCTTACAATGTAATGTTCCAGGCTCTCATCTTCCTTTTGTTGCATCCTAAAAATGTCACCTCCTCTTATGTCGCTACCCCTACAATATTCCTTGTATTTCTCAAGGAATTTTGTCTTCATGTCTTCCCAAGTTTCCATAGTATCTCTGCCTAGGCTTCTGAACCATCTTAAGGCAACCTATTTCAAAGTGGTAGGAAATAGCTTAAGCCTATGGAAATCAATAGTATAATCATAACTCCTGTAGAGTATGTCAAAATCAAATCAAAAGGTATTAGGATCTTCTGTGACAAGTCCATAAAACTTGTGGAGTGTTGAGGTAAGAATTTTCTTGATGTTGTCAACTTCATTCTGATGGGTAATGGGGAAAGGAAAAGTTGGTTGGTTAGGTCTATTCCTATTTGCATCACCCATTCCTGCTTGATTAGGAGACTTCAAAGCTAGTCAGATTAGGATATTCATCAGCAAAAGGGTGTGGATCTTCTTCTTCTTCTCTTGGTAGGTTTTGATATTCAACTAGCTGGAATGGATTAGGATTGTTAGGAAGGAATCCCCCATAAGCATCCCTTCTCCTTCCTCTATGCATGCGGTATCACTCACTATTAGTTAGCTCACACAAAGAATTGGTAAAGAATATGGGGGGTCATTACCTCCTAAATGAGGATATACTAAGAACAACTTCCAAAAACACTACAGCAAGAAAAACTACCAATGACTCGAAAAGACTCCCTAGTTTGACACCATCCCTGGCAATGATGCCAAAATGTTGGCCCCCTACAATGATTTAATAACTAAGCCCTTACAACCATGATTTAGAGATTGGAAATCTAACCTAAATAGCTATTTCAATCATCATGAAGGTGCATTTAACTTGTCAATCAAGGGACGTGAACTTGAAATGGGTTAGCATAGTATGTGCACTAGGAACTCAAAGTAGCCATTTCATTCTATAGCTAAGGAACACACAATGTTGAAAGTAAATTGCTTAGAAGGGAATACCATAAATACTAATCATCAATCAACAAATATGTCAAACTAAAATGCATAACAAGAATGAAAATGTGAGCAACAAATAGGGAACTACTCTATCTGCTTTGGCTATAGGAACAGTCATATAATGGGATTTTAGTGGCTGTAGGAACAATTAGTGCTAAGTTTCTAACTAATTACTAAACAGTAAGTAGTACTAAACTAATACTAAACTAAGACAACAAATTACTCACCAAGTGGGCCCCCTTGGATAAGTATCATCTAAAACTAATGAGAACTTAGATGCTTAAAATCAAGACTTTATTTCATTCACTATAAATTGTGAGTACAAAAGAGTAATGTATTTATATTACTAAAAACTAGAGAGTGCAAGTACAATATCAAATCATGCAACCTCTTGAGGAAGGAGCATCATATCTTTATTTATATTATCAGCTAAACAAGGCAGTCAACTCCATGACTGGGAGGATGCCATTTAGGGAAAACAGAGAGAATGGAGCGATGGCAGTTACACATGCATGGAATCTGGTCAAACATGCAGGTCTAAACGTAGATTTAGCACAATAGTAATGCTCGTTCATGCTCAATAATTAAAGCCCACTACAAAGCTGTTACACTCAGTTGCATGAAGAATCTTCTACCATCAACCTCGTTTGACTTTGAGTGATTCCCTTGCTGGACATTATGGTGCATGCCTAGTTGGCGGTGTCTTCCTCAACTTTGCATATTAAATCTACATGAAAAGGTCAGTATGCACAATAACTGCACATCTATAACCACCTTAAGGAACATTCATTAACCATATGCAAAATCAATATAGATAATCCACATAATATGCCAAATGTCATTAAAACTTATAGAGATAGGATTTAAGCCTAATGTCTACGGTTTGAGGGAAACATTATGAAAATATCAACATTTAACATCAAAGTCCATGATAAATATCAGCAAATAAATTATAGATTCAACCCAAAATTGGACCAAAAACTAGGCTCATCAACAAGGTTAGCCCTGTTGAGGGCAAGGTCAGCCCTGTTGAGGGCAAGGTTGCCCCTGTTGAGGGACATGTCACCCCTGTTAGTTACAGAGTTGCCTCTGTATAACCTAAACCTACAAAAATTTAAACACCAGAAAACATGAAAGTACTAGACTCGTTTGTGGGTCTCACTGGGCATGCAAAAAATGTGTCTAGCGTGATTTCTAAACCTAAAAAGTGAAAAACAATAGAAATACAAAGGAGAAATACACACAACACCACCTCAAGATTATCCTAAGTTGAGTTGAACAAAATAAATATTAAAACAAGAGATATACCTTATCCAAGTGATCTTTTTGGTTGGCCCTTTGATTTTTGATGAGTTATATGCTCCTTGATGACAAATATGATGAAATGATATGCAAAGTGATTGAGATTTGATGATGAATGCAATAAAAGATTTGGGTATTTTGATAGATGAATGCAAAATGAAAGCTTGAGGATTCAACAATAGAGGATGAGCTCGAATGCAAAATGTAGAGTGCTTGAGAGTTGTTGGAGCTTGAATTTGGAATGTGATGAATGAATGTGTTATGAGAGAAATGAGACCAAATCCTCTATTTTAGGAGAAGAGTCTTTAGAGATTGAATGGCTAATATTTAGCCAACATGAAAAAGATGGAGGGTTGTGGTGAGTTGAGGACTCACAAGCCCTCACATCTTTCCATGTGGAAAGGGAGGTGGCAAATGGAAATGTGAGGTGGAGAGAGGACATGTGAGGTGGAGGTACTTGCAAGTACCTTGGCATTAGGGGAAGATTTCCTCAAAAAGGAAGTTCTTATTTATTAGACTCAGGGAACACTGAGAGGGGGGGTGAATCAGTATTCATTAAGATTTAAACTTTAATTCTGACCATAAACCATTTACAACACACAAACATAAATAAAGATGCAAGCACATGAACAAGATAATGAAAGCACCATAACAACAATAGTTTTATGTGGAAACCCTTTTAGGCGAAAAACCACGGTGGAGATTAATCCACAATTTATACTCTGTTAAAATTATGAAGAAAAGGGAATGCATATGCATTCAGGCACACTGCCTAGAGCACACTACTCAAAATAAAGAAGGATCAATTCCTTAAAAAATGTTTGTGATTACAAAAAAAGGTTAAACTGAAAGGATAGCATCTACATATGCCAAAATATAGTTCTAGTTAAACTCATTTATTAGATTCTGGACCTGCTGACTTTTGGACTTCACTCTGCTCTGCTCTAACTCGCTTCCATAAAATATTAATGCGCAAGTGAAACTGTGAATAACTCACTCAATCACCCTTTTGATATTCACACATACATTTTGTTTTCTCTTTTCACACACTCACACTTCAAAATGAATTACCGATCTCATGTATATACCTGCTACCAAAATTTCAATTACTCCAAGTCGACATCAACAACATATGAAATATTCTTCACATGTCAGCTCAAATCATGAGCAATCTTTGATGTGCACCCATAGAAGTTGACCAAACTATAGCTACGACCCAAAACAAAATAACCAACACAATAAAAAATTAATCAATTACTCATACGTATGCGACATGCGACATTCACTAGGTCGTCCACAATGAGTAAATAAACAAAAAAACATCTTATCGGATCTCCAAGCTCGCACACTGATTAATGCAACGTCACAAAACTTACCAATAATGTGACATATATGCTTAAAAAAACATCCTGGGTATCCACAACACAAAATGATGATCTGATGAAGCATATAGATCAACTATCTGACCAAATACCCTATTCTTTCTGCTTTCTATCGATAGAACACTATTCTCTACTTTTCTTGCCGGTATGAATAAATTCTGATCTATGGACCGGGATAATGACTTTAGTTTCCATCAATTACAACACTAGAATCCATATTCCAACAATCTCCCCAATCCATATGCCAACTATCTCCCCCTTTGGCATTAATGGAAACACTTAGTGAAAAATGACTAAGTGTCAAAACCAAAGATACACTGTCAAAATTTCAAAACTTTCAAAACACAACTTTCTTTCAAAACACTGTCCCCCCTTAAAATTTCAAGGAATTTTTCAAAGCACTCTCTCCCCCTTTGACATCAATGACAAAGTTTCACTACTTTCTCTCTCCCCCTTTGCTAATTAGAAATAGGATCAAAATTTGAAGAACTACAATTGCTGCACAAGTTAGAAAATGATCTTTCATTTCCGAAAGAAATTTCTTCCAAGCATCTACTACAATCCCAATGATTATGATTAAGCTGTTATTTTTTGATGTCCAGTTGATGATCTGATTGAGGGGTTCCAAAATTGTAATTTCTTCTTCTAACTTTTCTCCTTTCCTCAGAACCTTAATTAGGTGCTCGATTCTTCCTTCAATTAAATCCTTAACTTTCTAAAAAGTGTCCATAAGAGTGTTTCTAGGAAAGTGAACTTTTGCATGCTCAATCTGCAACTCCTAAATCCTTTTCTTGATTTCACCATCCTAGTCTTGAACCATGTTATAATCTTGACCAATTTTTTTCAACTCACTTTCAATCTTCTCTAGCTTCTCCTTGTATCTCCCAACAACATGAGGCCAATTAAGACAATAATTATAGATGTTATTTGCAGAGTCAATGCATTGCCTCAACACATTCATTTTCTTTTTCAATTTGGTAAGGGATAGCCTAAAATTCTCCTTCAAATGTAGAATTATTTCTTCCTCTTTCCTTTCTTGAGGCTCAGAGGCCATAGCCTCACTGATACATTCAATCATTTCTTCTGGAAGCACATTCTACAAAATTTCCAATCCAATGTTGTTATGCAAAAAGTAACTATCTAGAGCACTCCCAATCAAGTCCTACTCATATGAGGGTCCATCTAACAATATGTCAACAATCTTCTGCATTCCATCTTCCTTATGAACAATCTACAATATGTTTTTTTTAATAAAGCACCTTCTTCATCGCTTCCTTCTGCTATTATTACATCTGGTTCAACTAATTCTAGTTCATCTCTTGGAGTGTATTCATCAAAATTTTCATCTGGTATATCCACAATTACCTGTTCTTTTCCTTTTCCTTCAAGTTTTGGAGAATTTTGTGCCAGAGGAGTGTCATCAACAAACTCTAGAGCCCTTTTTTGCTTCCTTTCCATCTTACCAGAAGATGATCCAACTTCAAGTGCTTTTACTAGAATGGAAATGCTAACTACTCCAAACTTTCCTAGCAATTCTCTAAAGAAATTTGCATATTCTTGCTCACAATTTTCTAGAAAATATTAAAATGTTAAAAAATTTGCTTACAAACCAACTCATTTTCCTTCCATACCACATTATCATTTTGAGGCAAGCAATTCAGAAAATACATCATGATACATATGACCAAAGTACCAAACCTGAAGGGGTAATCTGCATGTTTTTTTAATTGTGCATTCTCCATCAATTTTTCTTTTAGCAAACTGCACAGGTCGAAGTCCTGGTCCTACATTATCATTTTTTGAGATATGTAAAATATGCCTGCTGAGGTTGTTCCTTCCCTATTTCTAAAGAAAATTTTGTATGAAATCCCATGTGCAATGTACCTCATTATTGGATCTTTGATTGTTGAAATTATTAGAGCCCTTTGATCTCCTGTTACTCCGGTTAGAGTTTCGACTTCAATGTTCTGAATCGACTTATTTTTTGGAATATCCCTAACATTGCATACTCTAGTTAAATTTTTTATCACCTCTTTTGAAATGAGATAGGGTTTATCCAGAGTGAGAGTGTCCTCATTCAATCTGTTCAAGATAAACCTAACAACTTCTTTGTTGACAAAGTAAGGAAACTCATTCCAAATATCCAGACTCCTATGTTTCACACCTTCAAGGCACTTCAATTCATCGACCAAAAACATATTTCTTATATCTCTGATCTTCCTACTACTATATTCATCCAAATTCACAATTCCTTTGATTTGTTTCATTTTTCTTTTCATACTGAACAAGTTTTTCTTTTGAGCACAAAATTAGGAATTCAACAAGCCATCAAAAATACCTGATGAATTCACCACCAAATTTACTTCACTCCTTTGAAATTATGCTTCAAAGGTTGTCCTTCTATTCTCCTTCAGTGCGAGGTGACAAATGAGGGTTCCAAATACCCTTTTATAACTTCACGCACCTAACCTCGCACCTAACCTTTTTTCTGCACTAAATGTTTTGCCCTAGGAGTTCTGGTTACCCTATTTTCTTAGACAAGAGAAGAATTCATTTACAGACATTCTAGATCTCAAATTCCTTCAAAAATGATCATGGACACATTTTAAGATTGATGACACAACTATTGGAAATTTCCTGCATTTTGGTGCCAACTACAGATAGGGGGACAAAGGATTTTTCTTGAAAGACTCCCCCTAGGCCAATAGCCTGAGATTAATTTTTCAGAGGAATTACTGGAGACTGATTATGGTACGGGCTTACTTCCTTCATCAGATTCACTCTTCTTTACCCATGTTTTCTTCATCTGATCTCTTATCTCTTCCACATTCACTTTTCCTTTTCCTTTGTCATCTTTCTGTGAAATTCTTCCTCTGTATATAGAACCTCTTCTATCCATGTTTTTGTTCCTACAGAATCTTGCAATGTGACCAAATTTGTTGCAATTGTAACACGCTAGATTTATTTGTATAGACCATTCATTTCATTGATTTCCCTTTGACCTGCATTGATTAGCAACATGCCCAATTCTTCCACAGGTGTAACATTTAGCATTCCTTATGCTGATAGACATACTTATGCATTCAATATACTTATGACCAAACTTTTGCAACTAAAACAATGATGAGGAAATGATGGACTTCTTGAATTTATTTTACTTCTACACTATGAAGCCATATGACCAAATTTATTGCAAGAAAAGTAGTAGCTTTTAAACTTTTGAGCATTGGGTTGTCTTATCAGATATCTTCTACCTTTGTTTGTCTAAAATTCTTATGTTCAGACCTGGAGCTTTCTCCTTTCTCTTATCCAATACCTTGCTTATCATTTGCATCCTTCTATCCTTTAGTAAGCTCATCAAGCTTAGCAAAAATGATCTTGAATTTCTTCTTGTACTCATTTGCAGTAGTGAGTTCATCTCTAAGAATAACTGTCTTTCAAGCTCCTGTTCATTATTTCTGGATTGTTGCAGTTCAATTTCTAGCTAAATGAATCCACTATTAACTCTGTTGCATTCCTCAGATTTTTCTTTTAAGGACTGGGCCAGGTTCTCCTCATTCTTCTTCATTTCTTCAATCTCCTTAGTTAGCTCCATCGCCATAGATTCCATCTCAAGCTTTAGAGTAGCATTATTCCTAGCAAGTTTTTCACATTATTCAGTTATCTCTTTTAGTGTCTGATTTAGGTGAACATCTTCCAAGATTTTATTTTCTTTCTGCTTTAGCTGATCACAAAGTTCCTTCCTCTTTTCTCTTGACTCATTGATTTTATCCTTCAATGATTGAATGAATTTTTCACCATCCACAAGATTTTTTTTTAATTCCATGACTTATGCTTTTGACTAATCAAGATCATCAAGTGTCACCATAAGTTGTTGTTGAAGACCACTAGAGTCCATTGCAATTCAAGATCCACCTCAAGCTGTTAAACTTTTGTAGAGGAACCTGGCTATGATACCAATTGTTGGACTCAAGGAACACTGAGAGGGGGGATGAATCAGTGTTCAGTAAGATTTAAAATTTAATTCTAATCATAAACCATTTACAACACATAAATAGAAATAAGGATGCAAGCACATGAACAAGATAATCATAGCACCATAACACCAATATTTTTACGTGGAAACCCTGTTAGGGGAAAAACCACGATGGAGATTAATCCACAATTTATACTCTATTAAAATTATGAATAAAAGGGAATGCACTGTTGGAAGTTGAATTACTCTAAGAGGGGGGGTGAATCAATGTAATGTAATATTAAAATTTTAACCTTGATGTGAAAAACCTTGAGACAAATACCACTTTGATTCAATGATCTTTAACAAAACAACTTTGAGACTAAACTCAAACAATGCATTTGTGTTTGCAACTTAATCAAGAACAACTCATTGAACACATTAAGTATGTGTTTGAATTGTTTGATTTTACTATAGCAATTGAACCAATTGATCATATAACATTGAGCATCAACAAGACAATAATATGAAATATGAACATCCACATTTATTAAATCTTTTAGATAGATTGTAACAATGAAAATGTATCTGAGCATTGTATGAACCACTTTAACAAATGATAGAATGAAAACTTAAGCAAGATAAGTGCAAACCACAGAAAAGAGAGACACAAAATTGTGTCGAGTGGAAAACCTTTTAAGGGAAGAAAAACCACTCCAAAACTCCTTAAATGCTTAATTCTAATCTATTTACAATATATTTTCCATAGCACCAACTCTGTCATAATGTTGGAGCAACAACTCAACACCAATTTCTGAAGCATCAACTTCACAAGTACAAATTGAAGAACCCACTTGAAGTTAGAACCACCAACTTCATAGGAGCACCAACTCCTCTATTTTTCAAAGTCTCAAAAGATAATACATAATTTTCAATAATTCCCACTAAAATATTTGTAATCAAATTAGAGATATAAACCTTTTAAACTCTCTCTTTACCCATTTCAAATGCAAATGATATCACTATAATAACAATATTTTCTGTGCTCAAGAACCCTTGTTCTCAGCCATACATATTTTGACAATTGAGAAATGGCTTGCAGCCATATATTTATGCAATAAAAAAATAGTTAAAATGGATTCCAAAAGGAATAACTAAAGAGTCTTCACTTAATCATTTCTGAACAAAGAAATCTTGATTATTAACAAAACATCTTCAGCCAGACTCCTTAACAAATTATTCACAAAATCTACATCGTTAAACTCTTTTTTTTAAAAACCCACATTAACAAAAATATTGAAATAAAATGATGAAAGAAACTAAATGAATAACCCAAGCATTGTATTACCTGATTCACTGAGGATAAGACTAACCCAAGAAAATTTTTAACCGTAACTACCCAAATGCATACTTCATTAACTGGCGGCACCATTCTTTCACACTCACACTCCATAAAGTCGACCATGTTGTAAATCTAGCTCTCCAAATAGTTCTCAAGCTCAAACCAACCATTTTCAAGTCAGCTAATCAAGAAAACTTGTTTGCAAGTATTTCAATGATGGCTAGGGTTTCACCCTCACAAAAATGATAATCACAAACTTGTTTTACTCTAAACTCAAGTGCATAATGTTTTCGAAGACTAATGATTAACATCATAATGTGTTTGAAGTCTGCAAACAAAAATTTACCATGGAGGCCGACAACATCATAACCAACCGAACTTGCCAAGTCACACTCCCCACATGTTTATTATTGTCCACATGTTTCATGAACACCACAATGTTATATTGTGCCTTTGACTGTCAAAGATAAAGTCTCATATACTTTATGCTAAGCCGATAAAACATATCACTTTAGTTCCCAACACCATGTATGGTGTAAAGTATCCTCATCAACCTTGAAGCCCATAGAAAAAATATATACCAGAGGAGAGTAATGGCATATTGTGTTTCAGCCAAGGTGATTGCTAATAGAGCAATGTAAACACTATAATCCAAATTTCATGATAATTTACAAAGACACCATCTATTTCCAAGAGACCCGGTATCAAAGTGATCTCTTTTCCATCTTGATAAATATCAATGAAGCCAAGATCAAACAGAAAAAGATCAACTGAAATAATATGCCTATTGAATATACCAGAATCTAAATCACCAAGAACATGAACAACTTGAAGCATAAAGATCTTGAGACCTGTCAAGATAATAATGACATATATATCTGAAGCAAATGCATACCATGTCAAAAGTCAGTACCACCAAGTAAAGAATTGAAAATGAAAGAGCATGCCATGAACCAAAATCCTGAATCACCATAAACATGAATACCAAGAACAAGAACTCTGATTGATTATCATCTGAGATACCAAGGACTTCACCAAAATCACGAACACAAAATTGAAAGTATAAATCACTGTCCACAATGAGAACCAAATGCACCCAAATGCACCAATCCAAATCATTGTCCACAAAATAATGAATATGCCAAACTGAATACAATGATAATCAATGCAGCAAGTACCATAATACCAATCACTAATCAGTTTTGACATCAAGGAAAAACAACCACAATAAACAATTGAAAGCAAACATACACATGCATTCAAGCGCACTGCCTAGAGCTCACTAATCAAAATAAGGAAGGCTCATTGCCCTAGAAAATTTTTGTGATTACAAAAAAAGGTTGAACTGAAAGGATAACATCTGTATATGCCAAAATATAGTTCTGGTTAAGTTCATTTATCAAATTTTGGATCTGTTGACTCCTTTTGGACTTCACTCTACTTTGCTCTAACTCACTTCCATAAAATCTTAATGTATAAGTGAAACTGTGCATAACTCGCTCAATCACCCTTCTGATATTCAAACATACATCTGCTCTCTTTTCGCACACTCACACTTCAAAATGAATTATTGATCTCATATATATACCCACTACCAAAATTTCAATTACTCCAAGTCGACATCAACAAAATATGAAATGTTCTTCACATGTCAGCTCAAATCATGAGCAATCTTTGATGCACACCCACACAAGTCAGCTAGACTATAGCTATGACCCAAAACAAAATAGCCAACATAAGAAACAATTAATCAATTACTCCTTTTACATCCACAACATGCGACATTCACTAGGTCAGCCACAATGAGCAAATAAACAGAAAAACATCCTACCGGATCTCCAAGATGGCACACCGATTAATGCAACATCACAAAACTTACCAATAAGGTAACATATATGCTTAAAAAACTATCCTAGGGATCCACAACACAAAATGATGATCTGGTGAAGCATATAGATCAACTAACTGATTGGATACCTTGTTCTTTCTACTTTCTGCCAGTAGAACAAGTTGTTCTCTACTTTTCCTATTGGTATGAATAGATTATGATCTGCGGACTGAGATAATGACTTTAGTTGCCATCAATGACAACACTAGAAGCCATATGCCAACATTTTTCCCATGTGGAAGGATGGTGACAAAGGAGGAATTTTAGAATTCCTCACTAATCATCATGGGGAAGAGAGAAGTGGTTGGGGAAATAAATGTGAATTCTAAATTCACACGATTGGAAGTACCTTGAGGATAAGACAAGTTCCTCATAAAAGAAGTCCTTGTCCCATGTGAGTGATGTGACTTATGAGAAGATATAGAATTTTCCAACAACCTTCATAGGGAAGAGGGAGCATTGAATGAATAAATGCGAATTTTTAATTCACATGGGGAAGAGGTCAAGGCTTAAAAAAGAAAGCACTTATGAAAGGTTGATTTTGAGGACATACCAAAGATGGTAAGAGGATTAGATTAAGGTTGTGCAAACAAATTATTAAGAAGATTAATGAAGGATTAGAGACAAGTGGCCAAATATGGAGGATGTGAAATTAATCCCAATTAAAGGTGTGCACATCCTAATCATGGATTAATTAAACTAATCTAGATTAGAAGAGGGTTATGGAGGATGTGACAAGGAGAGAGAAAAGAGGGAATTTAAAATCGATTTAAATTCAAAAAGGCTAAATGACTAAATTAAATAAATTGATATATTTACTTAATTTAGACAGGAAAGGAATGAAAGGTAAAGTATTTAATTATTAAATTCAATACTTTAGAAACCTTAGGAAAAAGGTGAAATATTAATTAAATAAACCATTTAATTAATACCGATTAAATAGATGAATGAAGGAGACAGATTTGACCATATGGAAGTGGTCAAATTTGGGTGTCTACATCTAGATATATTAATAACCAAATGAGAATAAAGCATCTAGAGTAAAGAGCTAAATTTAATTCTTTTAGTCACTTCAAACTCTTTATTGACCAATAAATGGAAAAGACTAACATGTGCCCTTCAACCCTTCTAGTCCATATTAATCATGGAGATGTAATATGTAAGTGTGTAGAAAAGTATCAAAGGGGAGCCAAAAATTTAGAGATTTTCATAGGGCCTATGAATCAGCTCTTGTTGTTTTTATATGAAAATTTTGATGTTTGTTTTCTATTTATAATATCTATTGGCGTCATTTGGGAACTCCTATTTTTGGGAATTCAGTAAGAGTTCTCAAACAAAGTAGGATGAGATCTACTATGCAACTAAACTACTATTCCATTGCAATATAAATGTTAAACCCCTACCATCCCTGCACTACCTTCATTGTACTCTACATGGTTGATAGAAGAGCCACTTTTCACTTTATTATTGTTCATCTTTTTTCTTTACATGCTACTCTATTTTTTATGCTCAACATCAAAAATGATTTACATGCCCCCTCAAAAAGTGGAAGCTAATTTTAAGAGTTCAAATTCTGAAATTTGTATAGACAACTCAATCTACATTTCCCTTAATATCATTTTTATAGATAAAAGTAAGTTCTCTTGTGAACTATGCAATTTGATAGTGGAAACTTTGAAAAGAAAAGATCACTTTTAACATCTCATAACAAAAAAGGAAAGAATAAATAGACCTCGATTCCAAGTTCTCTATATAAATCCTTAACTTCTGCAACACAAGATGGATATGCTTTTCCATAATTAGTCTAAAAAAGAACATAATCACTGTTAGTCAACAAGCAACTAGTAAAATTATTAAAAAGAATGGATCATATGGCCTGACCATGTACAATTTTGAAAAGTAAAATTAACTGACACCATGGAAATTGACTTACCACAAGATTCTATACAAATTTTGTCTGATGCAGAAAAACTGCAAAGGTTGCAATCCAAAATCAAGTGTCGCGCTTTACTTCTCCCCTTTGGTGCTCCATTTTGGCGGGCTACCTTGAAAATAAGGTTTCAACTCACTACTCCATTTTGGTAGGCTACAATTGAAAATAAATAAGGTCCTCACGAAGGTTTTAGAGTATGTTTATTAAAATGAAAATTATGCTTATAAAAAAAATTGGTCCTTTTTCCTCTTAGATTATTTGGTTGCTTATTCTTATCTTTTATTTGTTCTCTTCCTTTTGCTAATATCTTTGTTTTTCAAGGCTTTTGGGTTTTATTTTTTTAGGTTCTCTTATGGTTTTCATTAATTTTTATAATTTGGTGGTCTTTTGTTAATTTAGAAGAAACTTTGGTATTCATATGATGACACCACAAAACAAAATATTTATTCCACAAAAAATATTTATTAGTAATATTATTTGTAATATTTTATTATTAATTATGGTGGGTTACAATTGAAAATAAGGCCTTGATGAAGGTTTTAGAGTATGTTTATTAAAATGAAAATTATGGCCAAGATTTTAATAATGAGCACATTTATTTAGTCATTTTTATTTGTCTGATATTAGTCATTTATTTAGTCATTAAGTTGTCATTTTAATCGATGACCAAATTAGTCACTTATAAATGACCAAATTAGTCATTTATTTTCCAAATACTAAAAGTTTTAGTCATGTGACCAAATTTTTTACTCACATAGTCATTTATTTTCCAAATTCTACTAGTGCAAATTTAATGCCTCTTCATAATGTGTGCTCACACATGTGTGAGAACACCTCCCCATTTAACCCCTATCCATCTTGTGACACTTGTCACAAGGCTATTAAATTTTCATTCCTTGATCCAAACCACATCCTTCTTTAAATATCAACCCTCCATTAACCAACCAATCCTAGCCCTTGATTTCTTTCACCAAATTTCTGATTAATGAGGGCTTGACTCTCATTCTTTGAACACACATTCATCCCATATTTATGCTATCAAAAAATCCCTCTAATCCATCTTCATCACACCACCATCATGCTAAAATATTGAGCAACCACATCCCTCTCAATCATTGGAGCAAATCTCAAAGAAATGGGTGCCTCTTGTGAGCTCAATCCATGAAGAGCAGAGGACTATGAAGGTATAATATTATTTGTTTTTTCATTTATGCATCTTCATATATTTACCTTCTTATTCATCTTTCCCATCTTCATTTTGGCATGCTCAGTGGCTTCCCACCCTTCATTCTAACGTTTCTTGAAGTTTTTGTAAGTTTTGAAGTTGCAAGGACTATTTTTGAACAATCACTATGGAAATACACCACTGTTACACAAAATGGTGCCTAAGTGAAATATTGTGGAACCTAAGTGCTAAATTTTGGTGCATAAGTTCAAACTTGTGGCAACTAAGTTCAAAACTAAGGCGCCTACATGCAAAATTGTTGCACTTCTACTTTCTGAGACTAATTTCATCATTCTAACCTAGATCTAAGGTTTTTTTGGCTTCTAACATCTTCTTTTTCAGGTATTCATTGTCCCAACACTTTTTTTTTTGCATCTTCATCCATCATTTTCATGCTTAAACTAGGTGTTTTAAAGTTTTGTGAGACTAGGTTTTCATACAAGCTTTGTAGGTCACCTAGGATCTTTTTCATTTTCAGCTCATTTTCATTGCATTAGGGGGATTATTTTGGCTAGATATTCATGTTTTTAGGTCTCCCATATATTCATATCTCCATTTCCCCATCTGGGTTGGTCCAAAACTTCATTTTCTAGTACATTCTACAAAGTGGCACCTCTATTCAAAACTATTGTACCTCTATTTTAGGGGACATATTTTGGGGTTTATCAGGTGTTTTTGGCATAAAAATTTCATTCTTAATTCATTACATGCATTTTTAGGTTGTTTCTCAACTAGGTATCTGAAAAACATCAATTTTTCACCCTTGAAAGCTATCTTTTTGGCCCAATTTGTAAACGGTGCCTCTATTCACATGATGGCACCTCTATTTTAACATAAGTGTAGCTTTATCTGCAAAATTGTGCCTAGGTTTTAGAATGCATCTTTAAGTCTTCTTTTAGTTTTTCTTTGCATCTAATCTTTGTTTTTGGATACTAATGAATGTTGTAGGACTCTAATGATCATCTAAGGCACAAATCATCTCATATTCATACTTATCTTTATGCTAACAATATTTTTCTTTGATCATCTTATCATTTAACCACTTTTTTTTCATTTTTTCGATTGTCAAAGACAAACATAATCAACTACTAATATGTGGTTTTGTAGGATGTTTGACCAAGATTTTGTTTTTTCCACTAATTTAGGCACTAAAACTAGAGTAGTGGGTTAATTAATTTGTTTGTTGTGCTTGTAAGGGTGAAATAGATGTATTCTCTCCCTTTCACTTAGCGTGATCTTGGGGATCATAAATCTGTGCATCTCTTCATTTTGTTTAGATCAATGTTTTAGGTAAACATAAGGTTGATAGTTTTGTGTGTATGCTCTCCCCTTGTGCTTTGTATGACCTTGGGGATCAAAAACACCTAGCATAACTTTCCCTTTAGGAGACCTTCCTAGGGATTTCATCACCCTAAGAGATGATCTTAACCGTGTGTACCGATAGGATATATAAAGGGGGGAGAACTAAAGTTGTACCCCAATATAGTTGTGTTGTAATTGGCGAAGCTCCAATTGCTTAGGGTGATTCTAAGTTAGAAGTGAAGGGCTAGTCTAAGCTCTCAATACCTCACTGAAGCTCTTGACCCATGCTTTTGATGGACTAGTGTTCACAGTTTGAGCCTCATGTACCTTGTGTATATAGAGGACTCCCTAGAAAAAAATTGTAAACCTAGAAAGCCATCAAACATAGAATAGTGTGGTGCAAGGGATGTGGATCGTACCCTGAAGTTACTTACCATGTACCCCCTTAGGTTGAGATAGAAATCCTTGTGGTGAACTATGATAGCTCTTGAGCAGAGAGAGAAGGTGATCCCGTGGCATCCGTTGATGACCCTGTGCCAGTGGATCTCTACCTATTCGCCTTCGTAAGAAAGGGTGTTCCACCCGAGTATCAAGGAGTATTAACCCAAGCTTGCTTGGGTGGTGGTCCCACATTATTCTATAAACCTACTTGAGCTTAGGGCTTGTAATCAAGTGCTTGAAGTGTTTTTCTTGTGAAATACCAATAAAAATGAATTAGCCAAAGGGTTGAGGATTGAACATACACTATGAAAATCCATGAAACTTGGTCACTTTGTTTGTTTTTGTGCTTTCAATTCTATCTCTTAGTTAATCAAGAAAAGCCTTCACCTCATCCAATTCTTCCTATCCTCATCATCCCTCCACATCCTAATCATACCATCTTTTCCAT
Source organism: Sequoia sempervirens (assembly GCA_007258455.2). Taxonomy (NCBI): domain Eukaryota; kingdom Viridiplantae; phylum Streptophyta; class Pinopsida; order Cupressales; family Cupressaceae; genus Sequoia; species Sequoia sempervirens. The sequence goes on along the minus strand of VDFB02252616.1, from coordinate 6,281,217 downwards.
CTTAACCATCCCTTTTTTTCATAATCACCTAATCCTAATCATCCCATCCTAAACATCCAATTCAAACCAACCATCCCATCCTAGTCATCATAACCATCCCTCATATAATCCTAACCATCTTAATCACCTCATCCTAACCACTTCTTCCTTCCACATCCTAATCATCCCCATCCTAATTATTCTAATATCCCTTCTAAAAGTAAGCATCACTCATCTCATCATAATCACCTCATCCTAATCATCTCCCTTCATCCTAATCATTTCATCATAGTCATCCTTCATTCTAGTCATCTCTTCTAATCCTAATCATTCTTTTCCATCCTAATTATCCATCTTAATCATTCTAATTATCCCACTCATCTCATCTCAATCATCCATTTTCATATCATAATCATCCCATCCTAATTATCTTTAATCACCCTATCCTAATCACCCATAACCATAATCATCCTAATCATCCCTTCCTAATCATTTATTATCATTCTAATTATCACCATTATAATCCTAATCATCCATATTATCCTAATCATACCCAATAATCTAATCCACATCATCTATAAATCATCATGTACTATTCTAGTCATCCCATTTTAATACATATACATACATACATACATATATCTATCTATCTATCTATCTATATATATATATACATATATATCCCTAATAATCTCACCTTAAGCATCCCTAATCCTTCTAATCATCCTCGTAACTCCCTCTTAATCATTCATAATCATCCTAACTATCCCCCTAATCACCCCCATTTATCCTAATTATTCCATCTTAACCATCGATCGTCATCCTTAATCCACATCCTTCATTATCATCCTTAATCTTTATCATCATCATCATCATCATCATCTTAATCCAATCCCCCTTATCAACCTAATCCCATTCCAACTAAATCCTAATCTAATCCATCTATCATCATCCAAATTTAATCAGCCATTATCCATCTATCCATCTCAATCAAGCATCTAATCCCCATCCTTAATTAAAAATCATCACTTGAATATAAAATTTTGGTTAAGGTATTAATATCCTTCATACCCCATATCCTTTCACCATTATCCAAATCATTCATCTAAGGATCCTATCCTTAATCCAATATCATCCATTTCAAATCTAATCCCATAATCAAAAATCAATACCTTAATTTTATTTCATCTTTAATCCAAACTTGTTGAAGAACATTAGCCCATCTTAAGTATAGAGAATAAAATCAAATCATTTTAAGGTCTTGGAATTTTATCCTAAGTCTAATCTCATCCTCCATAGTCATCCTCATATCTTATTATTCTAACCCCCTATCCATTCCTAGTCCATCATCATAATTTCCAAAATAAGTCCCAAACCTTCCCTTCACCATGTCTAACCATTCAACCTATCCTCCATCCAACCTAATCTATTATAATCCACCTTCACCAATCCTAACCCAATCTCATATCATGAACCCATATCCTAATCCCTATTATGATAGTGAGAATATTGTGCATCACCTTGAATCTATGATCATTAGCCAAAATTCTCCAAGCTTCCACTAATCACCCATCCAAAGTCCCCCTCAAATCCCACCCATATCATCCTCATGGGATCCCATCACTAATCATCTGTTAATCCACTACTTTAATTAGGATAAGGATGCCATGCTTAGCTATCTCCTTGGCATTGGTTCTAAAATTCTACCCTCCCCACCTTCATCCCATCCCAACCCATCCCCTCTTGCTTGCCATCCCCCTTCCTTTGACAAGGGAGACCAAGCCTTTAGCCAAAACTCCCCATCCCAAGAAGAAAGAAAAATTGCACAATGAAACATAAGGAATACCAAAATTTTTAAAAATAATAATGCCAATGTATTCCCCCACTTAGAAATTGATAACACCATTGTTGTGAGCAATTTTCTTTAAAGTAGTAAATAATCAATGCTAAACAATAAAGAAGACATGAGAGATTATTCGAAAATCCCTATGTCATCATATGTTTCCAAATGAAGCTACGTCATTAAAAAGAAAGAGGAAGGGGTTGCCCCCAAAAGGAAATCCCAAACACATAATGGATCTACAGATTCAAGGTCAGTATGTCTTTGCTACAATGTGATTATAGAGCTCGAAAACATCATCATTCCTTAGAAATTGATAACACCATTGTTGTGAGAAATTTTCTTTAAAGTAGTAAATAATAAATGCTAAACAATAAAGAAGACATGAGAGATTATTTAGAAAGCCCTATGTCATCATATGTTTCCAAATGAAGCTACATCATGAAAATAAAGAGGAAGGGGTTACCCCCAAAATGAAATCCCAAACAGATAAGGGATCTATGGATTCAAGGTCAGTATGTCTTTGCTACAATGTGATTATAGAGCTTGAAAACTTCATCATTCCCCATATACTTGTAGAATAGGAAGAATAAAACATAAAGAGTGAAAAACAAAGAAAAATATCTTGGGTCAACATGGAAGATACCTAAATGTCTTGATGCCTTACGTCATCCCCAAAAGGAAAACACAAGACAAAGAAAGATAAATATTTATGACATATAGAAGAATGTAGATAAAAATAGAGGAATGCACATGAGAGAGATACATAAAAAAAAATAGTATGGGGGATCACATTATGCACATGCAATCACATTAAGAACATGAAAAAGAAAGCAAAGAAAAGACTAGTAAGGAACATGCAAGTGAACCTATAGCAGGTCATTTGCATCCCAATCTTGTTCAGTATATGTTGAAGGTGGATAACTAGCCAAAGGGACAACATAAAGTGCCAAACTAGGAAAAGGATATCTAGTGAAGGACAAGGATGAGTCAAGATGATTGATGAGAATGAGCTCCTTGCAAAGAAATTATTTTCAATGAATGTTAAACATGCAATAGTAAGTATGTTATTATCCTACAACTATTACATGGCAAGGAGCAAAGTGTATGCTTTAAGGGACTATCTCTATCATATTAAATTTATCAAGGATCCTCATTAAAGCATGACACTCATCAATGCTATGTCCAAGAACTCTATGATATTGAAAATGAGACATGTTTGTGTTTTTATGTTTTAGATTTGGATTTTCTTTTTTGGGTGGTAATGTTAAGAGTCCTTTATTAAGAAGTATGTGTAAGTGCCTTTCAATGAGAGACATGGGACAAGGGAATTTTAGCTTCTTTATTTTGTAAGGCCTTTGTGTGTCCTTGTTGAAGGAAAAGGACCTAAGGTGATCCTATTATCCTTGTGAGACATTACTCCATCATTATGAAGGAGGACATTTGTATCCTTAGAAGATGTGGAGGGATAAGGATTTTGATATCCTAGTCCTTTAGTACCTTCACTAGGAATTTTATCTAAAAGTTTGTGAACTTCATGCTCATTATTGATGTCACATCCTTGTTTAGTTAAGATCTTAAAGCCTTGGCCATAAGTCTCTTGTAGGTTGATGGGTGTGTTGGTCACTTTGTTAACATAAGATGGATAGGTACACACTTAATTAGATGGTATAGGTTCATTCATTGTTGGAAATTTAGGCTTGGTTTATGACTCAATTTCAGGACGTAAAAGACCAAACATCTCAAGTGGTGGAATGGTAGATGGTGTTGGTTGTTGCATGGAAGGGTAAATGTATGCATTTCTTTCAATATTTCTAAGGCAATTGTTTATGAAATTTTTCATGTTGTCATTATCTTCTCTAATGATGTCAACTTCATGAGGAAATTCATTAGGAGTTGATTGAGATTGATTAGGTTCCACTGCATTAGGATAATTTCCAAAAACAAAATTTGAAACATCAACTAAAGATGTTAAAGACTTCCATAGATTACTAATGCACATGTCCATTATGAAAGGGTAAAGTAATTCTAAGATTTTTAGATTGATAACAAGATATTTTTCTAATTATGTTATTGTAAGGTAGGGGGACTTCCATGTGCAAGGCCCATGTAGGGAAAAGATACAGAAAGTTTCCCTAACTTACCTCTGCTGAATGCGATGTTTAGGGTATGAGGATGAGGATGATGAGGACTATAAATTCCTACAATCACTTTACAATCTTAAGTTTTGAGGAGGGCTAGGCAAGTTAGGTTTTAGGTTCAACTCTGTGCCTCAGGGAACTCTTTTCCCAAGGATGAAAGTGTGGTGCATTGTCATCTCTAAGTTGGCATTCATATGACCAGACAACAACAAAGACAAGGTCAAACCTGTTAAAAAGAATAACGACCCAACCAACTAACTAAAAGGCCAAAATGATATGATTAAGTAAAGTACTCTCTAATATTATACAACAAAAATGCAAGAGTGAAAAGGGAAAGGATAATCTCACCAAGAAATTCAATTTCCAACTAACTCTTCGAAAGTGTGTACTCCTACACACAGAAAGAGAGAAAATGTTGGGTGGATGTATATGGGCCTACCTCAGTCAGACCCCTGTTTAGGTGTTTCCACCTCCACAGATAGCCAAAGGAAGAAAGATAAAGAAAGTAATATAGTGAAAAGCACAAAAAGTACTAAAAAATATAGTAACATGCTAGCTTAACCAAGTGATAAAAGAGAAGGAAGGGAATCTTACCACCTGCACCAAGAGCACTCAAGGCTACTTGGGGGAGAAATTGAGAGTACTTGAGCCTTTGCTGCAATGGTGTTTCATTCCCAACTTGTTCTACCAAAGATGAAGTGTTTTATTTGCTGCAATGAGGTGTATGTATGTTGTTTAAGAGCTTGAGAGTGAATATAAGAGTGTGAAGTGAGCTTGTGAATGGAGTGAAGAGTTAGAATGCAAGTTGAAGGAATGAAGAAAAATGGCCATATTTGGGTTGATCAGCCAAAGGGGGCATTACAACTTGACTCCCAATGAGAAATGTAATGCCTTTGTAGGTGCAACTACAAGAATTTTCTAGGGACATAAGCATGCCACACAAATATCTACACGTTGTGCAGGTGTCCCTGACAGAAACACCTCCACTAACACAAAAAATAGGTATCAAGTGGAATGCAAGCAACGGGATTAGGTGGAATTAAGCCTTTGAACTTAGTTTTTCTAAAGTGGGGAGGGAAAAAAAGGGGGATTTACACATGGGGTGTAAATTTGATCCTATACAATTTTCCCCCACTTTAGCAAGCACAAATAATGATGAGTGCTCAGTAAAGTAGATCAAGAAGAGTGTAAGGTTAGAAATGTATACTTGAACCGTCGAGGAAGCAGTACTCGATATAGCGTACTTGAAGCTGTAGGGTAGGTAAAGGACTTCATAGCTGCTCAAAACTATGAGTTTGAAAAGAGAAAGCGCCTTACAGGTGCTTGGTCCTATAAGGAAGGAATTCCCCAAAAACTCTAGCATAGAGGAGATCCAAACGAAGTGCCCTACAGGTTCTTGGTCCTATAGGGAAGGTATTCTCCATAAAATCAAGCATGAAGAACACCCAAGGAAGCACCCTACAGGCTCTTAGTCCCATAGGGAAGGTATTCTCCATGAAATCAAGCATGAAGAACACCCAAGGAAGCACCCCATAGGCTCTCAGCCCTATAGGGAAGGTAACCCCCAAGATCTCTTGCATGGAGGAAACTTGAGAAAGCACCCTACAGGCTCTTACTATTACAGGGGTGCCACCCCCAATATCTCTCACATGGAAGAAGCTCAAAGGAAATCACCCCACAAGTTGTCAGTCCTGTAGGGAGGTGTCCCCCAAGATCTCTCACATGGATGAAACCTGAGAAATTGGACTCCACAGATTCAAGAAGCGGCCATGTAGACAAGTGAGTAGATAGTCGTGCAAACCGTCGACAATTTGGAAAAATTCAAAGGGGTCCCTCAGGAACCTGTTGTGAAGAGGGGGTCCACTCAAGGGACACACAGTTCAAAAGTAGACGTTCTCCTTCTCATATCGATCCTTCATCAAGGAATCACTTCATAAAGGAAGAGAATTCCCCCACGCGAGAGGCAGGTCATAGTCACTCCCACCTTAGAGGAAAACACTCAAGTTATTTCAAAAGGATCCTTGATTCTAAATGTTGTTTTTGAAAAGGGATGTTTGTAAGGATTTCCAAGAAACGATTTGTTGACGATGAATGCATTTTCTGAAAAATTGAAATATTTAAGAAAAAGAATTATCACACATAAGAGGGAAAACTCAAGCAAAGAAAAGAGAAATCAAAAGAAAGGGAAAGAAAACAAATTGGCATAGGGTTACCTTGATATTTTGGGGTCAGAACTGCTCATGAATAAATATAGATATGTATATTAATAGTATATAAATGAGTTGATCAATCCCCTACTATATCAAACCATGTGAAGAATGCATGAGAAGAAAAAGTAACAATTAAAAACTGGGTCAACATGTAAGGGAAGCCTAAATGCCCCCAACGCTTTGCATTGTCACCAATTTATCGAAAATCAAGCACAAACATGGAAGAATGATACAAATAGAAGAAGGTTTACGACAAAAAAACCATGCCTATATTCATGCACCAACAAGGGTGATGAGGGTCATCCAGGCACACAAAGCATGATCATAGGGGAACACATCACAAACACATGCACACAAGATCAAGAAGGGACCTCCTCCTAAAATTGATCAGTCAAGAGGTCGTCTGCTTCCCACTCTAGATCATCGTGGGGGGAAGGAGGATGAGCCTATAGTGGAGCAATGTTAAGAGGAGGAGCATCTAACCGTCCTGCAACAAGGGCCAGGGAAGAGGGCCCCTCAAGGTCCTCTCAATCGAGCTCTTTTGGATTCAAGGTCAGAAACTTCTCGAAGATCGCTGACAAGGCCAAAACTTCATCCTCAAAGTTAAACATGCACCCCACAGAAGTGTCATGTCTAACTTCAGTAGATGGGGTGGGATGAGCATGAGACTCACCACTAGGCTCATTGAGTGACTCAAGAGTGGTGATGAACTCAAGTGAAGCCTAGGCTAGTTCTGTCACTAGGACAAAACAAGTCAACACAGGACCACCTTGCAAAGAAGTTGGGCTCATCTTATGCCCTTCATTTCTAGAAGGACCAATCTCCACCTCTTTCTTCATTGAAGGAAATGAACTCCCCACAGACAAGGCTAGAGGTGTGAAGGAATAGGAGGAAAGCACCGTGGCAGATATGACCGAGGTTTTAAACATATCCACAAGCTTTAGGAAAGTTTGGATAATTGGAATGGACATTAGCAAAGGCAGCTCCACTGAAGGAGTGATGAACACCTGTACCCCCTTGGGGTTAGGTGTATTTGCACTTGTAGTGGAAGTTGGAAGCTTGGCATAAATGAACTAGAGAGAAGAAGAAGGGAGGGAAGAGAGTGACACTACAGGAGGCCTTGAAGCAAGGGCAGCTATCTCTTCCTCCTTTCTTTGGGAGATAACCTACTCAGCTAAGATAGCCTTTCACCAGTGCTTACACTCATGCACAAGGATGTTTCTTCGGCTCTTAGAGCTGGAGACTAGAGGCTATGAAGGAGCTAAAGGATCCTACTCAACCATAGGAATGTCCACTATGTCCATCTCCAGTAGAGGAGAAAATTGAGCAGCAATAAGATGAGTCAGCTCAAGGGCCTTGACAACGAGCCTCTTCCCACTTGCTGCTTTGGGCGCAGGAGCAGTAAGATGAAGCATAGGTCGAGACACAGAGGAATCTCCTTGGGAGACTTTCATCCTATCATATAGAATGGGTCTAGGATTTGTTGCAGAACATGAAGCTCGAATGTAGGACGCTTAGGCTTTCATCAAGCGGGCACCATATGATTCTCCTACAGACAAGGAGTAAAACCTAATGGTACCACAATAGAGCAAGAAGAAGTGTTAGAATGACTAGTAGAAGAGGAAGAAGGAAGATCATGATACCGGTTCTTTTCTTCCTTCTTTCGAGCCTTATTGTCATCATTGTCATCCTTTAAGAAAGTCCTATGTGAAATCACATAAGGAAAGGGAGGGTATCAAAATCTTAGCCTCAAATGCCCTTTCTTATAGTTCTAGTATGTTTGATGCAAAAGGTTTGTCCTAGGTGGGAGAGGACCAACAAGCACAGGGAAGGAGTAGTCCAAGGAGTAGCTTCCATGTGCAATTGGTGGTCTATAACCATTGTTGTGGATTATGTGTACAAAACTATTGTGGATAGATTTTAAACATTTATGCACAACGAAGGGTACCACGTTCACCATGAGAACACCCAATACAATGTTCCCATTGATCCTCGCAGGAATATAAAGAGGAGATGGTTCTTTGTTAAAACCCATCAGCAGGTCATGTGAAGTAAAGGTTATGCCAGTACCACTTTCCACAAGATATACAGAGGGGATAGGTTGATGCATGATGGAGGCCATAACACACAATAGACAATATTTCACAGAGTCCCAAAAGGTAAAAGGATAAGACAGTGACTCAACCAAAGTTTCGTCATGCAACACCTTTGGAACCTTCCAACTATACCAAATAGGGGTTGCAAGTTGGGTTGTAAGGAAACAACCTCACAAAACTCACACCTACAACACTCCTAGAGTATGAGGAAAGGAATTGTCAGTATCACAAAAATAAAACCAAGATGGTTCACATCAAGTTCACCAAAATTTAAGGTAGAGGGACTTCCATGTGCAAGACCCTAGGTCATGGAGGGCCAAGATCTGGAAAGCTTCCCTAACTTACCTCAGCTGAATGTGATGTCTAGGGTATAAGGATGAGGATGATGAGGACTATAAAGTCCTACAATCACTCTACAATCTTGATTTTTGAGGAGGGCTAGGCGACTTGGTTTTCAAGTTCAACTTTTTCCCTCAAGGAGCTCTCTACTCGATGATGGAAGTGCAGTCTTTGGATGATAGCATGGTGTGTTGTCGTCTCTAAAGTGCGTTGGCATCTGTACGGCCAAACAACAACAAAGACAAGGTCAAACCTATTGAAATGACTAACAACCCAACTAACTAACTAAAATTCCAAGATGATATGATTAAGTAAAGTACTCTCTAATATTATAAAGAAAAAATGCAAGAGTGAAAAGGGCAAGGATGATCTCACCAAGAAATTCGGTTGTCAGCTGACTCTTCAAAAGCACGTACTCCTACACATAGAAAGAGAGAAAATGTTAGGTGGTTGTATAGGGGTATACCTCAATCAGACCCACATTTAGGTGTTTCCACCTCCATAGATAGCCAAAGGAAACAAGATAAAGAAAGTAATATAGTGAAAAGCCCAAAAAGCACTACAAAACAGTGAAGTGCTAACTCAACCAAGTGATAGAAGAGAAGGGAAGCTTACTGCCTCCACCAAGAGAACTCAAGGCTGCTTGGGGGAGAAATTGAGATTACTTGAGCCTCTGCTGCAATGGTGTTTCATTCCCAACCTGTTCTACCAAAGAGGGAGTGTTTTATTTGCTGCAATGAGGTGCTTGTATGCTATTTGAGAGCATGAGAGTGAATGCAAGAGTGTGACGTGAGCTTGTGAATGGAGTGAAGAGTTAGAATGCATGTTGAAGGAATGAATTTGAAGAAGGAATGGAGAAAAATGACCATCTTTAGGTTGGTTGGCCAAATGGGGTGTTACAACTTGACTCCCAATGAGAAGTGTAACACCTTTGTAGGTGCAACCATAGGAATCTACCAGGGATGTAAGTGTGTCACGTGAGCATCCCCGACAAAAATGCCTCCATTGACACACAAAAAAGGTGCCAAGTGGAATGCAAGGAGCAAGATTAGGTGGAATTAATCCTTCAAACTTGGTTTTTCTAAAGTGGGAATGGAAAAAAAGTGGGATTTACACATTGGGTGTAAATTCACTCCTATACAATTATGTAAAAACCTAAAAAATGATGTTTTGTAAATGCAATTTTGAATTCACAATGTACTGAATTTATCAAATGAAGATTAATATGATCAATTTGAGATAACAAATATTTTGTAAACTATAATAGCAAATTGAAAATAGCAAAGCAAAATATAGAAACATAAATTTTAATGCTTAGAATTGTAGGAAAAATCCCTAATTAGGGACGCATTCACCCAAGGGCGAATGGGTCCTAGCTGAGCATTTTGAAAAATGAATTTATAATTTATGAGTTTTTTATGTGGTTTTTAGATTCTAGATTGAGACAGGTGGCTATAGTTTGAATTTTCTATAAATTGAAGTCTAAATGAAAATGAAAAATAATGATAAATGACAAACTGTGAGACCTAATTTTATCTACAATTTTGATTCAATTTTGTAATACAAATGAATGATGATGCAATACTATGTAAATGCTTTGTAAAATGACTAGTTTTTTTGTATTTTCCATATTTTAAAAGATTCCAAAAATGTAATCCTAAAACCCTAAATGAGATGCAAACCAATAAAAATTAAGAAACCCTAAATGAGATTCAATTCAATGCAATGCAATGCAAATGAATGTAAAATCTAGATTTAGGGTTGAAATAGACTCCAAAATAAAGAAGAAACAATGCTCAAAAGTCGGGTTCACCAAAATGAAATAAGGGGAAAATAGGTTAGGGCATCAAAATAGGGGTATGATGGTTTGTCTTCCTCTATTTCATTAGTGTTGATGGTCAGTAAAACATGACAACATTAAACAAAATATTACTATTTTATTTCTCCTGAAAAAGAAAGATAACATGTAGCCATGTAACTCCCAAGGTCCTGGTAGTTGGTTCTCAACTGTGCTAATATCACTCAAAGGTCAATGTAACTATAATTTGCAAGGGGCCTTTGTTGGTAACAAGGAATAGAACTACATGAAATCAACTATTCTACGTTTGAGGGGTTTAAATAAAGAGAAAAAGATAGATCAGAGCTTTAAAACTAGAAGAATATGAATAAAACTACTTAACATCTAGACATGCATACCAACAATGAGTGTTTCTTCATTCATCCACAACAATAACATGAAGCAATCCATAGAACAATCTATACCATTGCATACATCCATAGTGCTAATTCAATCATCATAACTGTTCACCAAACTTTCTTCATAAAACTTTGAAACAAACCATTCACTCATTATCAAAACATAGATCAAATAGATATAATAGCTATTCATTCAAAGATAACTTAATGAGATAATCTTGAATTTGGTTCCCTATATTGACTTACATCAAATAAGAAATACTTAGGCACAACAAAATCACTGGCATTCAAATTGATTATATATCATTAATATCATCAAATAAGTCCAACTTGATAACATAAAACTTTCATGAAGATGTAAAGAAACTATGTCTAAATTCACTTGAAATTTTAGAGTATTTGCTTAACAATTATGAAAACCTAAGACTATTCCTGTTTGCAATCATCAAGTGGCTAAACTTGCTTCAATTAGCCGACCTTTACAAAATGGAACCAAATAATACATATAGGCCAAACATGCATGAAATCTTCCCAATTTAGAATCCAGATCCACAAATTAAGGAACAAGAACTATTGATGAAACTGAATTGTTGATCTCTTGAGCTAGAAGGCTGGAGCAAAATGTTGCACAAATTCTGATATCCAATGAAGAAGGTGGAACTAAATAAGTGAATTGAAGTTGAATCCACATCAAAGCCCTACAAAAGAGGATAGAAGGAGATGTTGTGTCCAGTGAAGAGAGCCAGATCACTTTTGTGTTGTATGCTCAAGGATGTACTCATCATAATTGGAAAAAAATTGTTGAAGAGTATCCACATCAGGTGCATCCAACCAATCATCCTCAAACTTAATCCTCTTTAATTTTGCTGCAACTAATTTTTGTTCTCCTTTAATTTGATTATTTCCCTTTTGGAAGCCTTTGCTTCTTCCTTAATAGCCATAAAATGATCTAATAACAGATCTTCCCCATCATCTCCTTTTTGCAGCATTTCCTCAAATCTACCCCTCCATCTTTCCCTCATCTTATCCAAAGGAAGGCCTTATTTAACCAAGATATCCAGATTGACTAAAATGGCTACAATTGCTTCCAATTATTCAATCTGTTGATTCAAATATTTTTTCAACTCCTGAATTTCATTCTTATGCTCCTAAATAGCCTTGTACTTGTATCCTATTATCCTCATAGTTTTCTCAACAAAATATACATTACCATCTTCAAGAATTGAATGTTCAAGAAAATCTGACTTAGGTATCTTGCTAATATCCTCAAGCTTCTTAGTATGTTCTTTATATTCTTCATCTTGCTTATCTAGAACTTTGAAATGTTGATCTAAATCCCCTACCAAGTCAAGAGTTATTCTATGAATCTTAAAACCATCAGCAAGCATGTTATCAATCTCTTGATTGAGCTTGTCAAACCATTTTTCCATCATTCCCACTTTAATTTCATCTAAACCAAATCATCAACCTCTTTCTTTGTAAGTAGGACTGGGGATTCAAGGGCAACAAGTTGTTGAGAGATTGGAGTTGAAACATCTTTTAAAAACCTATGCAATTGATCTAATTGAGCCTTAAGCTCATCCTTCTTTTGCTTGTACTTGATCATCTGGGACTTGGTAGAGGAAGCCACAATATCTATTAAGTTCATTTGTTGATTTCTTGTAGGCCTTCCAAAATTAATCATGCCCAATTGGTAATCAATCATTCGTATATACTCTCAGTTCTTATCCACCATTTGTATTTCACACTCAGCAATGATCTCCCCTACGTCGATAAGCTTGGTGGAGTGAAGAACCCTTGCCTTCTTCTTGGGCCTTTCCTTTTCAATCTCTTTCATCATTTCATCCCAGTTCAACGGCTAGAGTTGAACTATTTGCTTCCTTTGTAGGTTAAACTTCAACCAAGTAGGAGCAGTAGGAGTAGTAGCTAATTGGGTTGAAGAAGAAGTAGCAATAGTGGAAGACAAAGGTTGTAATATTGCATTTCCAGGTTGAGAGTCAACCTCCTACACATTTTGTTGCTCACTTTGTGCCTTCTCTTGTGCAAGCTTTTTGGCCTCTTCCTTATCCTTCTGCTCTTGCACTTTCTTGGCTTCCAACTCCTTCTTCAAACGTCCCTCTTCTAATCTCTTCTCCTCTAACACTTGGTCTCTTTTCTTCTTTAATTCTTCAACATAATCCCAGACTTCTTTGGAATTTTTCTCATGTAGAGCAAGCTTTGTAGCCTCCTTTTCCCTTTCTAGGTGTTCTTGTTCTTCCTTCTTTTTATAAGCTTCTTCAACAGCTTTAAATTTAGCCATGAGGGCCTCCTTTTCCCTTCTTTGAGCAGCCTTCTCTTCCTCAATATCATAAATTTTCTATTGTAAAACAAATTTATCTCTTTCTTCTTGCATCTTGAGCTCTTGCTCCTTTTGTTGTTACTGCTGAGCCAATTCATCAGCCTTAACTTGAGCCTCCAATTCTTGTTGCTTGGCTAATAACATAGCTTATGCTTTAGCATCTTACTCATGTTGTTTAGCTAATGCCTTAGCTTGTGCCTTGGCATCAACTTCCCTTTTGGAATCTTCAAAGAGCTTCCATTGGTCCTCCTTTGTCAATATATGCTCGGTCCCTGCTCATCTATAAAATCAATAAATGTTACTACATGAGCCTCCTTATCAGATAGAGTATTTTCAAAATTAGTAGCAATATCATGTATCTCAATTCTCGATTCCATTTCCTTTAGTAGCTCAAATTCCTTATGGAGAGTTCCCTTTGGGGATTCTTGACCTAGTTTTTGTGTAACAGAGGGTTGAGTAGATACTTCTCCTGTAATAGATGTAGAAGCACCAACCTCTACAATTGTCTCACCTTCTTGTACCTCTGGGAGGTCTTGGGCAACCACCTCCTCTCTTGCATTAGAAGGCATAAACTCTAAGGGTTCCTTAGGTGCCTTCCTTCTCTTTGTCCTCTTATAGCCTTGAGTGTTACCTACAACTTTCCTCTTTTTGGATGACTGAGCCTCAGGCTGGTTAATTCTTAAGCTAACCCAATTCACACTTCTATCCAACATGGACCTTGCAATCTACTTTATGTTAATTGATTCCTCAACATTTGAATCCACTAGATCAATATTTTTAGTAGAAACATTATCTAAATCATATTGGGGATCCAAAGTTACCCCATCATCAAATAATGTCTCTGGAATATCCTCCTTTATCCCATACTCAACCATGAGTGGGATAGGAAATCTCTCATAATTTATTTTCCTTAAATCATATTCATCCTAGAAATCCATCCAGAAATCTTCCAACAGATTGAAATTCTTGTCAAAGGGACTAGGAAGCAAAGCCTGCATCTTGTGCCTAGGATCATAGTACTTCCTAGCAGTGTACAAACCCAACCTTAGGTGAACTAATTCATCACAATAAACCTTTGTTGCCACAATGTGTGGATAGCTAAACACTCCTAGATTCATTGGAAACTTATGGCAACCAGTCTTGTGCTTGGTTCCAAACTTGTAGTTAACAGCCAAAGCTTAATATATAAATTCCATCAAAACAACCCTATTGCCACAACATCTAGGAAGAAAATGGGGATGACCATCAAAGCCTACTAATCTGAAGTAAGTGAATGTGGGGTACTAGATATACGAGTGTCCCCAGTGATTGATAAAGGACATTTCCTCCCTACTAAGTTTGTATCCAACATCGCAAGTAAGCCTATTAATGATGACATAAAGAAAGGAATAATTAACTCTCCTATAATGTGACTCCGATGTCTGCAAGGTGAGTTGATTATAGTGTTCCCATACCTTCCTTTGTCCTTGGGCCTCTCCCAATATACCAACTATATTAAGTCCTAGAAAGATCCCCATCCGGGCAGCTGCATAGACCACATAAGAGGTCATAAAGAAACTCTTGGTTTCCCTCACTCTCAACATTTGATTGTGAACGCTTTTTGACAATATCACCGACTAGTCAAATTGTTGTCTTCAATCTAAAATAGTTTGGATGAATTGAAACATCCACTCCTTGAATTGTGAAGACTCTCTTTTCCCAAACACCCTGGTAAGCAACATAATGATGTCTCCAATTTCTTTGCCAAAATCTACCCTTTTAGGTTGGTCAAGAAGCTTGGTTAGGGACTTCTCCACCCTCATCCAATGCTTGTTCATATGGGATCTATTGCTTTCCTTATTGTCGTTGTAAAACTTCAATGCTTTAGCCTCATTCAATTGTCTATGGCTCTTTGGAATAGATGCATCAAACATAAATCTAAACATTTGGGATGTTAAATCAATAATCACATACCATTGGGAATCCATACACTACCTAGTAGTAGGATTGTAAGCTCCAGTGACTACCAAAATCAGCTATGTACATTGAATGGATAAAGGGAAAAGAGAAACATGTGCCAATCCTGATTGAGCAATCCTCTTGGCCCTTGGTGTAACATCCTCATTGAAGTTTTCATAAAATAGTTCCTCAAAGTTCAAAGGGCCTAGGTTGGTGCCTATGATGTCTTCCCACTCTGAGTCAACTTTATTGGTAGTAAGAGTGGAATCCCCATGTTTATACCTTAAGGTATAAGGGAGCTACTCTACTTTGATCTTTTTAGGCCTAACCCCTTTCCGTGACGTTTCACCCAGTTGGCTCCTTTGAGAAGCCTCATATGATGCCCCAAACATTTCTTGATTCTTGCAGTAAACTCCTATATTAGATGAACAAAAACATCAAAGTTAGTTAATCATATAATTCCATTCCCTACCTTCCCTTGATAGCATTTATACTTATTCAAAATTTTCCTTCATCAAAAGTGGAACCATGGAAAGATCAGGAATAGGAAACACATTTTAACATATGGCGGGGTAGGAATTGTGACCAGAATGGGAACCAAAAGAGGATCGAAACTAGGACCGAAATGGGAACTAAAATAGAAACTAATTGCCAATTCCAGTTTCGATATCCATTTTGGCACCGGTTTCGCCTAAGTTTAAGCATGAAGACTCAAGGATAAGTATATAAAGGAAAAAAATCATAATGACAAGTATCAGAGTCATTTTAGGAATTAATCCTAGAGAAAAAAAACCTCAGGACAATTTCATTCTTGAGTTCACTCTCGCTAATTCAATACAGAAAACAAAGCGTGTTTTCCAAAGACAGTTATATGCATTTTAAAACCTAGGTCACATGAGCTTATTAGGAAGAACAAATAAAAGTGGCCTAACCCCTACCTTTCAATCATATAAGGACCAATCGAAACCAAAGGCTAAACACATTGTAAATTTTTATCTAGCAAACCCTAATTTGCTTGATACGTCTATTTAATCACTTAGGTAAACACAAATCCACCATAGAACACATCTAAACAACACTGGATTAGGAAGAAAATAGGTTTTCAACATATTTCAAACATCTAAAGTATGGGAAACCCTAGAAAATGGAAGCCCTAATTAGAAATTAGGGCACAAAAAAAAACCACCTATCACAAAAGCAACAACAAATAGAAAAGGACAAACATAAAAGAGAAAACAAAACAACAAAACAAAGAAGAAAAGACAAAACAAAAAGAATAAACAAGACAAAACAAAAGGAAGGAAAAAAATTCATAGGAGTGAAAAAAATGAATGCACCAAACACAACAAACAAAACAACAACACAAAGTGGGAAGAAGAAGAAAAGCCCTACCTTAAAACACTCTCTGGGAAAGACTAAAATTTGACCAAGATTTGCTCCATAACTCATCTCCACAATCAACTCGATCCTCTCAAAGCTTTTTTGACTCTGGTTCACTCAAATGTTTTGAATAATAAAGATAATGAGCCACTTAAAAATAATTAGGAATTTAAAATCAATTCATGCATGCGAAGAGGTTGTAATTAATGCCATAAATACAATAGGTCGAAGGTGGAGCAAGCAACGCGAATAGAGAGTTAAGTCCCATAAACACCCAAAATAGGGCAGACGCAAACTCGGGTTAGAGAAAATCATAAAGAACCTTGTATCAAGTACTCTACCTAGTCTCAAACCCAATTTTGGTCCTGCAACAAAGACAATGATGAAAGAAAAGAAACAAAGGGGCATAGACAAAGACAAAATTGAAATGGAACTTTCATAAAGTTTAAAGTTCGGTTCCAATTTTGGTTCTAGTTTCTCCCAAAAGCAAGAAACGAAACAAGGACACGTGAACATAAAGGGAAGCGGGACCAGAACGAAAACTAGAACTAACCCAAACACTGATGAAACAATGAGACAAAGCAAACGAGTGGGGTCAGGATTCGAACAAGAACAAGATCTGGAATTTTGAAAGTTCCAAATTCTATTCCACCTCCGGTTCTGCTTCTGCTCAGGTAAAACAAAACACAAGGAAAATGACTAATAACTCAAGGGACGAACAGACCCAAGAGTGCAAAAACACAACAACAAACAAAGAAAGAGAGCGGATCCGAAGTCAGAACCAAACTTAGACTAGGAAATTTGAAGAAGTTAGGAATCTAGTTTCGTTTCCGGCTCCACTTTCGACAAAGCAAAAGAACAAAAGACTTATGAGAAAAACATGACAAATCCTAAGACCCGAACAAAAATCCAAAAACAAATCAACTCCAAGGGGGACCCATTTTGTTCCAAACTAATAATGGGGTAGTTATGCAAGGCATAACAATTAGGAAATGAGATCTCCACCTCAAATTGAATAACAACCCTTAGGTGAATCAATTTAAGCTGAGAATATTCATATTTCCTTATGATTGAAGGAAGGGGGTCAAGGTTAAACAACACTTTGGGGAGAAAACTAAAAAATAGTAAACTAACACCAAAATACAATTTAACACTTGAAACAATAAGATTAAACTCAATACTGACATAACCTACAATCAAATTGTAGATCAGAGAAGGGAATATTTGAGTGTACCTTTCACCAAAAGTCAATTTGTGAAGCGGATTTGGAACTCATTCACCCAGGGGTGAATGGGTCATTTGTTATGGTTTTTTTGAAACTTTTGAGAGCCTCTCATCCTATCACTACACTTCCAAATTATTTAGGTTTTAGTGTCAAAAAATCAAAAATAAATTTTGTAGATGAGTTTTCGTGAGACAACTTTGACAACTTCAATTTTTATCTTCAAGAGATCTTCAAGCTTTCTTCCACCTAGATCAACAAACACAACATGAAAGGTATTTTTTTTTTGTTTTTGGTGAATGGGGGTTTGTCTTGGTCAAACCTCATTTTGGTAATCAAACCTTAAAGTGAAATGAAACATGAAAAACAAAATGATGGATGAACAAAGCAGTGTTGGTACTTAAAAAACCCTTGAATAAACCTTAGAATGAAAATCTATAACTTGCATGAAATGACTTCAATGGATGTGGATCTTGAACCTTAAATCTTGCTTGAAATAATGGATTTGAATGCTTGAATGGGTCATGAAACCTACATCACCATATTAGCTCCAAAAAAATGCATGATGCAAGAAGACTTTGATATGGCAATGGATCTTGAATGTTGCAATACAACTCTGATAAATCTTCTCTTGAATGCCTTGAATTTCTCTTGAAATATCATAAACTTGCTAGGTTATTAAATTTCATTTTCTAGGATTTGAAATGAGGAAATAACCCTATATTTATAGGCATGTATCCTCGATTTCATGAAATTTAATTATCACAATCCTTAACATATGAATATACACTTAGAGATATTAAAATCCTACCAAAAAACATAATTTAAATTTAGGTCCTAAGCTTAAGGGAGGACCTATTCGCCCATGGGTGAATGGGTCCCAGGTCCCTAAACCTAGGACACAATTGCTCAATTAGAAGTGTTATGTTTTTTATTAGATAAGCAATGAAAGGGCCCTGATCCTATGGTTACAAAGCTAGAACAACAAACCAAGAAATAGAGTGAGAAAAATGGCACCAACCACCACCAAAAAATAACATAAGACAAAACAACCCAAAGCTAGAATGGCACATAGGCCAAGTACCCAAAATTGTAACCACAAAACCATTACCCGCATAATAAAAAATAGAATCCCCATATATGAGATTAACCAAAGTCCAACAGGTACAAAACCATAACACAACTATAATGAAATAGTAGTCTAGGATAATAAAACAAAGCACCAAAATTTTTAGATCAGACATCTAACCAAAGCAAAAAGATCATTCTTGAGGCCACACCCAACATGGCACAACACATGAGTCCATTGGTGACCTTCATATTCGTCAACCACATGATTCCACCTCACAACCAATAGAACAGGCCAAACAACCATCTACAATGCAACAACACAACATCTAATCACCATAAACACCCCAAGGGTGGAAAAAAATCCAAAATTCCAACCAATTATTATAGATTTCAAAACATTTTGCAACCAACAGATCATGAGACAACCATCTCACAACAGTCTTATCTCGTAGAGAACCAATTTGAAATCTAAACACAACAAAAAAATTTAAGTGGAAAATAAACTCTTTCATCCAACTTACCTATCCACCTCTATAGGAGAGTTATTATGAGAAACCTATCCACTACAGCAAAGAATCTCCAACATAACAAAAATCCACCTTGATAGGAGTGGTCTCTACCTAAATTGGAGTTGAAACAGAGAAGACTTGTTGAAGAAGCATAAGAAACCCACAACACCCTCAATAAGAGATGCAATTTGTAGAGCTAGAAAGGTTGCATACACCCTTGTAGAGAGAATACACATAGTAACCATGAGCAACAAGAGCACATGGGCCTTCAACAAGAACTTTGAAAGCAACCCCACCAATAGAGAACTCGATATGGTCAACAAGAACCCCAAGGCTTCTAGGAAGAGAAAAGAGTGCAATCTAGCCAAGACCATAGAGCACGAAACCTAAGAGTACACATCACCCTTGATGAACATCAACAACCCTTGCATAAGAAAATTAAATATTCCAAGAAAGAAACCCACAAAGGAATCCTCCAACATCACATACAACTTCCCCAAAAGAGCTTTCAAACCAGCCCCAACAAGAGCTAGAACAACCAAAGACTCAACTAACAAATCCCAAAGAAACATAAAATTCAAAAACTCGGAAACCACCACTTCTAAAATAGACAAAATCTAGGTGTTCACAACACCTTTGAAGATCGTCATCATACTTAATAGATAAATTTATGAAACCAAAGTGTACTCAACACCTTTGAAACTCATTAAGAAACCAACAAAGGGGGATGCCCTTCCAACAAGGAGGACATTGAAGAATTACTCATACACCATGTTCATATTTTCACAAAGAGCTTTTGAAACAACTAAAACATTAACCAAATCAAAACACCTTTCAAGCTTAGAAATGTGGAACTCAAAGTCAAAGAGGAGGACAACTGCCATGCAAACTAGGCAAAGGCATAGCAAACAAATAGGGGAGGAAGGACTAAACCACACCACCACAACCATATAGCTACCCAAGCAGTAGGAATACCTGAAAACCTCAAAGGCCCACAAGGGCATGTAGGAGAAGGCAACAAACCCCAACAACTCAGGAGAACAAAGGACAAGAGCACCGAAAAAGACTTGGAAGGAGGTAAGTTGGTGCCAATAGTAAGCCCCAAAAAAGAGGCATCAAGAGAACACTAGTCACCCAACTAGACAAAGACACACCTAAAATCAGAGAACCAACACCACAGGTCAGATCAAAAGCAATAACCAAGACTCCTCGGGCCAGCTGGAGAAAAGAAACATTAACCCAACCATCCAAAGCAAAGATGATAGACAAGCAGAAAAACTAGCTTGAAGGCCAATTACAATGTCCCCACATAGGTAGGGAAAGTAGAGCAAAACAAACACACCACAACAAACCCATCCATCCAAAACATGGGCAGAGGAGAAAGCACCACTAGGGAAATGAAACTCTTAACCCCACCCTACATAGAAGCCCTCAACGGGAAATTGGATCTCCACAGGCCAATAGGTAGAGTAGCCAAACGCCCACCTATAGCTAACATGCCAAGAAGACCAGGAAACATCAAAGAAAAATCCAATGAAGCAGGTTGGATCCTCCAAATCCTCCACAAATAGAAAAAATCATTGTCATCATCTGCCTCTGAGCCATTATCTCCGCCATCGCCAAATGATTTAAAAATTCCATTCCCACTCACCATCATGTATGAGAAGTGTTATGTTAAGGCATTAATGAATGTTGGGTTTCCTCTTTGAAAAATGTAATAAAGAGGCTTGGAAAATGAATTAAGGGGACAATTAAGGCATAATTAAGCTCAATTAATTAAGGGAACCCTAAATAAGTGTGAAAGTGTAAAGGTGTACACTTTACAACACTAAAATAAGGCCCAAACAAGTGTAAAAATGTAAAGGGATACATTTTTCTACACTACAATTACATCTTTAGTTTAGATAATAATAATAATAAATTGCATATAAATGTTATTTTATAAATATCTAAATGTTAGTTAATAGTTAGTTTTTAAATAGGTTAGTTGAGAGTTATTCCCATAGAGAGTTTGGATAGTTAGCATAGTAAATGAATTGCAATGTAAAACAACCCATTAAATTAAATCAAATAATATTTTTTTGTTATTTTTATTTGCAATTATGGTTTGATCTACAAAATTATTTGTGCTCTAATATTTTTCACTAGTATCAAGGAATAAAATTGGAGTGATTACCATCAAAGATATCATCATTCCAAAGTAGCATCAATTTCTACCACCTTAATTTTAGATAAGTGTATGGAAATGGGGGACAAAAGGGGGTCTTAAGTGGCTACCTTTTTTTCTAAAGTTAGAAAAAAATGATCTTGGATGAGAAATTGAAGATAGTTACGCTTAAAATTTGAAGATGCAACAAGAACAAGAGTCGTAATTCTTTGAATCTACTTTCTAAAATACTATTTTTTTAAATGGTGGAGATTAAGGGGTTCAAATAGTGGGAGCACACAAAAACTCATTTTTTTTTCAAAAAAATATAACGTAGTATATGGTGTGCTCCCTCTAAAATATAAACTTTTTTTTAGTATTTCAATTATCACTTTAGTAAAAAATAGCTAGCACCATGTCGTTTATGCATATTTTTTCTACTAATTTTAATGAATATATGTTTTTAACTAATTTTCAAAGTGGACACATCCTAAAAGATTAAAAATTGAGTGTGCTGCCCCAAAGCTCTTTGGAAACTAGTCAAAAATCATTTTTTTTGAATGTGTATAAAATAGAATCTATATTCTAAAAGTGTAATTTAATTACAATTTTAATGAACAAATAAAAAATGAAAGCAAAAATACTATATTATAGGTTTTTAACAAAAAAGAAGATGCTAGAAAAATAAATTAAAGATGAAAAACTTAACATAATTGAAATGTAAAAAATACATGGTTAGAAAGCTGAGAGAGAGCTTGGCGTTATTGTGATATTTTAACTCAACATTGAAATATGTCCAAACCTAATGGAGAGCACACTTGAGATTACATCATTTTTTTATAATTTACAAAAAACATGCTTTTAGATGTTGACATGCAAGTCCAATCCTTTAAATTGGATGCCCAAGGAAAATCTAACCCCAATGGTTGTTAATACCCAAGCCAACTACGAACATAAGCATGCTATAACATGCTCATGTTATAAAAAACTCACATTATAATGCATTCATGTTATCACACTCACATTTCTAATAAGTAAAAATAAAATTCTCCCTCTCCCTCTCTTCCTCCTCTACCTATATCTTGTTAATTTGTGTGAATAGATTAAATGCACAGAGAATTAAATCAAAATCAGACAAAATAACATAGCATATACCCTGGGAAAACCCTCCTCTTCAGGGAGAAAAACCCAGCAACAAAGATCTCTCTTATTTATGATGCAACAGTGGCAATCTTTACAAGTTACAATGTGGTCTAACCCCAGACCAACAAGCAGTACCTGAAAATGAATAAAGACAGATAGTAACTTTTAGATCACACCTGGTAAGGGCAGAACACAGAGTTGATAAGGTTTGCTCTGCACTGGACAAACAACACTGTGCAGTGTTCACACTTGTTTGTTGAGCTTATCTCTCTGACAGTCTAGCACTTGATGAATGTCACCGATCAGATAAGTTCAATGATAAAATTTGAGTAAGTACTGACTTAACAACATTTCCGGACTGGTGAATTCGATGATGATCCTCAGATTCAGTTCGCAGTGAACAATATTGTGTTTATGCTTAGATCACAATCAAATTCGCATGAGGTCAACAGCTGTGATTGCGCTTTAATGAAGGCTGAGATCAGGCTTCAGTATGTCTTGAACTAGTAAGTTCGCTGATCAATCTTGAATAGATTCGCACTAGACTTAGCAGAGTACGCACTCAAGAATATACATTTTTCTTTTTTCTGATCTGTGTCTTCGATGATCTCAACAAAGATCGAACCACCTAAATTCACACTGAAATGACAGTAGTATTTGCACCTTTTTGATCTCTAATTTGTGCGCACCTCAATAAGTGAGTAGACTGAACAACTATGTCAAAACATGGACGGATTACAGTCAATATATATCCGTTGAAGTTGGAGAGACGCGTATGTTTTTAATTGAGGTCAGCCTTGATAAGTATTTACACCTCTTCACAAGAGGTCGGCCTTCTTGTCACTATCCTTTGGTAGTAATTGTCTTTAGTTAAATATGTTCTCATAAAAAAGAAACAACTTGATTTCTTTTATGTCGGCCATGAGATGAAGACCATGAATGTAAATTGAATAGCCAACGGCTATCTTCAATTTACGTCCTCCAAGAAAGAAATGTTGAGCTGGAAGGAGCTACCGAAGCTGCTAATACATTAACACTCCCTCTCAGCTAGGGAGAGAACTTCCAGCTGCACAAACATCTCAATGTGATATCCATTACCCATCATTGCCTACAATCAGATATAAAGAGAGAAGTACCACCTCAATGTGATCATGGCTACATCCATGTGTGGAATGATATATCACCTCATTGTGGTATTTGACCATCATGGCTATACCCACGTATAGAGAGGAGCTTATTACCTCATCGTGAAAGTATATCACCTCAATGTGATATCAACTATCATGGATACACCCATGTGTGGTATGCACAAGTGTTCATCACTTGCGTGATGTTGTCACCTCATCGTGACTTTTCACCATGGCTCTCCCAGAGGGTGAAACAAAAGTACATCATATGTCATGGAATCACACACATGACATCCACCATGACTCTCTCAGAGGGTGGAAACAAGGCCTTTCACCTCAAATTCTTCTGTCACAGAAGAAAATGCATTAACAAGGGATTTCACCTCAAACTTCTCTCACAGAGAAGAACTCATTAAGCAAGGCTCACTAATACTGAGACTCATACTCAGTCAAGGCTGGATTCTCCACCATACCAAGCTTTTCTTGAAAGTGTACAAGACTTTTATCCTGGTGAGAAACTGGGTGAGAATATCTGCCATCTGCTCATCAGTGTTGATGTACCTCAACTGTACAGCCTTCAGCAGTACTTGATCTCAACATGCTTGGAGTTGTCATGAAGCACGGGATTTGTATTGCTTCTCTAGTTTCCTCACAGGCTATAGTGTACTTGACCTTCTCTGTATGCAGTGCCACAGAAGACTACTTTCTTCTTCATAGCGGAACTCAACTGAAGCAATCGCTAGAGGTTCCCTTCTGGTCTGTAGCACAATCATCGGCTATAGCTTCAGTAGGCTCCCTCTGAATCTTTATATACTTGACCTTTCGATGTTGTAACCTTCACTTCTTCTCAGTAAGGTACATAACTCCCTCTTGATTCCTGCTTTAGAACTCACCAAGAAGCTTCTAGCTGTTCACAAGGCATTTAGAGAGAGATTACCAATAATTTTTTATTATCAAGACTAGAATCATACAGTTTTTGCTATCTCAATTTAGTATGAACACATAGGAATTTATGACTAATGTTAGAACATGAATAAGCAAATCATTCTGAAGAAAAAAAAGATCAAGCTAAAGGGATAAAGGACTTATCTCTATAAGATTTTTGATATAACTCTTTCATTTATCTTTTTACTCCTCTCGAGGGTGCCTAACTCTGCACAACAAAAAAATAATTTGCACAACCACAGATTTCTTGAGTGTATTAAGCGATTAGCATGTAGAATCAACTCTCTCAAGAGTTCAAGGTTCTATCACAACACATGCATTGGAGAAGGATATCGATGTGATCAACCTATCACAACGAAAATATACAAATATCTTCTCTTTTGCAGATTTTATCTCAAAGGCATACATCAAGGGTCTACATGATTAGTCTAGATCAACTCACAATAGATAATTTGAAATCTCCAAAGAATCTTTGTCCTATAATTCACAATTTATGAGAAGTAGCAATCTCCTTATACTAATCACACAAGATCCAAGATAAAAGATACAACTCAAGAAATAAAGAATACTTGATTGTTCTGTAGATATGCTGATTTGAAGCATAGATCAACATGCAACTTTTACGGTTTGAACATAGGCCCATGATTCAAAATAGAAATTCTCTAGAGTCCTTCTGAGGAGAGGACTTATTTGCATCTGCAAATGAAGCATGCTAATTAGGCCTAGTTGGACAATCCTTGGTGAAGTGCCCAAACTCATCACACCTAAAGCATTGAATCTTGGACATATCCCTCTTCTTCTTGGATGGAGGTGCATTATCATTTCCCTTGTCTCGATTCCTCTTGAAGAAACTTTTCTTTCCATATTTTCCCTTCTTCTTTGAGACATGGGAGGCAAGAACATGAATATCTTCATTCTTTGAACTTTGACCGACTCCTCTTGCCACTAACCTTGATTCTTCTTGAATGCAATCAGATCTTAGGTGATCAAACTTAGGTAGTTTTGATCTTGCACTGATTCCTTGAATGAAGGATTCCCAAGACAAAGGAAGCCCATTGAGGGCGAGCATGGTTAGATCCTTATCATCAACTATATTCCCAATTGTAGAGAGCTGGTCTCTCAAGTTTGAAATCCTCATGAAGTATGCAGTAACTGACTCTCCCTTTGCCATCTTTACATGATGCAATTGATGCTTCAATGCAAGGGCACGACTGGTGTTGTTGACTTCATACATCTCTTCCAAGGTCTTGAGCATATCTCTTGCTGTCTTCAAATTAGAAATGATAGGAACAATATGATCCTTGACTGAGTCAACCAGAATCTTCATTGCTTTGATGTCTTTCTTCAGCCACTCCTTTTCTTCTGCCTCCTTAGGTTCAGAAATGCTAGGCTCCAAGAAGTCACCCAAATCATTTTCACGCAAGGTGAGCATGATCCTGAATCTCCATGAAGTGAAATTAGTTGCACCTTCAAGTCTGTCTTCAACCTTCAAACCATTCACCATCTTGGCTGAGTAGGAAGAGTGAATAACAGAAAGATGCTGATTTGTAATAATATGTTCACGATCCTCAATCCTGCTCTGATACCATGTTAATTTGCGTGAACAGATTAAATGCACAGAGAATTAAATCAAAATCAGACAAAATAACACAGCATATACCCTGGGAAAACCCTCCTCTTGAGGGAGAAAAACCCAGCAACAAAGATCTCTCTTATTTATGATGCAACAGTGGCAATCTTTACAAGTTACAATGTGGTCTAACACCAGACCAACAAGCAGTACCTGAAAATGAATAAAGACAGATAGTAACTTTTAGATCACACCTGGTAAGGGCAGAACACAGAGTTGATAAGGTTCGCTTTGCACTGGACAAACAACACTATGCAGTGTTCGCACTTGTTTGTTGAGCTTATCTCTCTGACAGTCTAGCACTTGATGAATGTCACTGATCAGATAAGTTCAATGATAAACTTCGAGTAAGTACTCACTTAACAACATTGCCGGACTGGTGAATTCGATGATGATCCTCAGATTCAGTTCGCAGTGAACAATATTGTGTTTATGCTTAGATCACAATCAAATTCGCATGAGGTCAACAGCTGTGATTGCGCTTTAATGAAGGCTGAGATCAGGCTTCAGTATGTCTTGAACTAGTAAATTCGCTGATCAATCTTGAATAGATTCGCACTAGACTTAGCAGAGTACGCACTCAATAATATATATTTTTATTTTTTTTGATCCATGTCTTCGATGATCTCAACAAAGGTTGAACCACCTGAATTCACACTGAAATGATAGTAGTATTTGCACCTTTTTGATCTCTAATTTTTGTGCACCTCAATAAGTGAGTAGACTGAACAACTATGTCAAAACATGGATGGATTACAGTCAATATATATCCGTTGAAGTTGGAGAGACGCGTCTGTTCTTAATTGAGGTCGGCCTTGATAAGTATTTGCACCTCTTCACAAGAGGTCGGCCTTCTTGTGACTATCCTTTGGTAGTAATTGTCTTTAGTTAAATATGTTCTCATAAAAAAGAAAAAACTTGATTTCTTTTATGTCGGCCATGAGATGAAGACCATGAATGTAAATTGAATAGCCAACGGCTATCTTCAATTTACGTCCTCCAAGAAAGAAATGTTGAGCTAGAAGGAGCTACCGAAGCTGCTAATACATTAACATATCTATCCATTTATCTAACTCTATCTCCCCCCTCTTGCTATGTCCCATCCTCTATCCCTCCCTCCCTGTCTCTCTCTATCTTTGTTTATTTTCCCATATCTTTGTCTCTACCTCCCTCCCTCTTTCTCTTCCCATCTCTCTCTCTATCCCTCTATTTATATCTGCAACTTAGGAAAGACTTGGGAAAAGCTCAGCGAAAAAATCGGCAACTTGAAAAATTGCTTAAATTTCTTTAAAAAACACATTTTTTGCAAAATTCAATGGCAATATATCCAATGAGTCCATAAATGAGTACAAAAGTGTTTTTTATTAAATTTGATTCATTTGAATACAAATTAACTACAAAATTGCATCATGCGAAATCTTGAAATCTTGATACGATAGTTAGCTCGCAACTATTATGAATTTATGATGATTGCCTTTGTAAATCATCATCAAAATTCATAAATTGCATATTACAACATTTTACATCTTCCTCTTCTCTAGTCCACTGAAAACTTGGGGAGAGGTTCTAATCCTTGCATTTTGTTGCAGCTACTCACTCGACATTGAAGGTTGTGTTTGTGGCCCTAACTCGACCAAATCAATAACCTCCTTTGATTTGTTGTCTACCTTTCTTGTGCAAAGCTAAAGGTTGTATTGCATTTTATAAAAAATAATGGCGTTTGAATATTTGATACTGATAGTATGATACTTCGTCATTGATCAATGATATTATGATAGTGATAAAGATAATTCTCTAAGTTGTTGATTTCGGTCTCCACTCCCAAAACCCTTCATTGCAATCATTTTTTTATATGATAAGAGAACGTAATAACTAGTGGGGGTCTAGGAGTGGAGACCCCAATGGGATTGAGGGGCAACACCCCCGATAGAGTCAAGGACAGTGCCCCTTGTGGGGGTTTGGGGGCAACACCCCCAACAAGGTTGAGGGGCAGTGCCCCTCATGGATGTCTAGGGGCAATGCCCCTAGTGGTGTCCAAGGGTAATGCCCCTGCCACCAAGCCCAAATTAAGACCTTTGAAACGATACAAAACTTCATGTCACATACCATTTTCACAATTTTATCACTTAAGGGAGAAATTAGGTGTTTGGCACATTTTTGTTTGTAAAAATGCTTTTAAAAAATGATTTTTTTTTGTTTGAATAAAGATTCGCTGAGTTAATGGCACAAACTCGCCAAATTTTTTGAAAAAACTCAGCGAGTACTTGCCAAAAACTTGGCAAAAATCCCTGCAAATTTGAGGCAATTTACTTGCCAAACAAAAAAATCTAGCAAGTACTCGCAGACTCAGCAAGCATTCACCAAGTCTGCCAACTATGGTTACTGGTAATACTATTAAGATTCATTTTTTATGACCCCAAGCTACATATTGTGGATATAGGCATGTGTGAATAAAGAAAAATATACAAAAATGGTCATTTTTTGCGATGAAATTGAAATATAATATATTGAAAATTTGCAACAATGCTAGATGTAGAGATTGTGTATTAATAATACTAAATATATCATATTATCAAGTCAACACATAAATGAAGATGCTCAGTATCCATCGATTATCATAAACTACTGATGATTAATCACCTTGTTGTCTATCTTTGTCTAAAGCAGAATTATCATTAACTTACTAATCAACATGAACTAAGCTGGTTATGAGTCCATTACACACTAACAGATTGTAACTATTAGTGTCACATATACAATTTAAATATCTATGAGCTCAAATATAACTAGTGATATTAGCTATTAAATACTCTTGTCGCTTGATTAAAATCATAATACAATAATGCTCCACCCTATGGATGCATGTATATGTATTTGGCTTCATTGGTGTCTACTTAAATAATTGTACTTTATATTTAGTTTTTCCTCGGAACAATACTACAGCAGATGCTAAAGCTAAGTAGATTGAGAAGTTCTCTTTACAGAAGATGCTTACTGATCTTTTGAGAGGCTGAAAGAATTGACAGCATTTTGAAGTCAGAATGCAGATTAAATATATATATGATATATAGAACCAAAATGTGGTCCAAGTACAATCAAATTTCTCCAAACACGGCTGAGATAGAGCACTGCTGTATGTATCTAGGATATATTCTGGATCCATATCACCTGTGCTGAATAAGTTACAAGGGCACTGAAAGCATTCAATAGCTTAGCTAAATGGCCATTGAAGGTCTTTAAGAATGGAATTATAGTTAATCACATAGGATGAAGATTCATCATTTTGGGTGCCCTTGTCAGACTAAACATTTAAAACTACAAAAGCAGATTTTTTTAGGTTGTGGAAGCAAGTTTTTAAAAACAAATCTTCTTTGGAAGTTAAATATCTTTGCTTGAAAGCCTTAAACCAGATGACCCTTTGAATTGACAGTTCTAAGGAAGGAGATCTTCCCTTGTCAATTGAAAAGTTGGCAGTATTAAGGGCACTGAAAGCATCAAGTAGCTTGGCTAAATAACCACTGAGGGTTTTTAAGAATGCAATTATAGTGAACAACATCGGGTGAAATAGTTAAGCACATAGGTGAAGATTCATTATTTTGAATGTCCTAGTCAGACTGAAAATTAAAAATTAAACAAGCAGATTACTTTTAGAGTTTAGTTGTTGAAGCAAATTTTTGAGAACAAATATCCTTGAGAAATTAAACAAGCAGATTACTTTTAGACAGCCCTTGAATTGAAAGTTCCATGGAAAAAGATCCTACTTTGTCTGTTGAAAAGTTGGCAGTATTAAGCAAGTTCTGCCCCTCATCTTTCCATAGATAAAGGAATTGATCTGATTCTCAAAATTCTGCATCTAATGCCATATCATAAATGCACTAAGGCTTCAGCAAAAATTTAAAGAAGCACGGAGAATAGCTCTACTAACAGCAAAATGTCACAAGAAACAAACCAGGAGAAAAGGTATTAGGAAAAACAGCATAATTACAAGGACTGCATTAAGAATGAATATTTGTCGGCACTAAATGCGTAGATGACCAAAGAAAACATGCCTTTCTGCAGTAAAGCCATATTCAAATGAATTATTAGATGCAACAAGAAGTATTTACAGAATGAGAAGCCATGATCAGAGATGAGAACTTTTAGCACAGAATTTCAAGAAAAAAATTGAAATTCTAGAATATATATATTCTATCAGAACTAGCTTCCAGAACAATATGAAATAAATGAAAACTACAAAGAATAAGAAATCATAAAATGTTTTCAAAATTTTATCAATAACAAAATGTTGCAGGACTAATCATATTGACTAAAAACTGCAATAATTACTGAATGTCAAAAGATATCATCAAAGCGATTTGATACATGCCTTGACTGAATCAACTTCCACTGCAGTCATTGGTCATAGAATTAGGTTGAGATCAGAAAGATCACTTTTTCCTCTGACACTTGGCATAAATTGATAAGAAGCATAGAAATAACCCTGAAGAGCTGCATAAAAATATAGCAGATCAGTATCATAAGGGCAAATAACAAAAGGGAAAATTTAAATTTTGACCTTGAAAGACACAAACAATGGTTAAAGAAGTTAAAAAGCAATTTAGATAACCTAATCGTCATCAAACCTATTTCTTGATTTAAGGCCTCTCTACACATCCCTCACTACATTTAAGGATTTGTCGTCGTGTTTAGATGGCCTGGTATTTGGCAGAAATTAAGGTTTGGGAGATAATGGCCTACACAATTTAACATTGATTGTAACTATAGAACTGATCAATAGGCTAATGTTAAAAGTTAAATGTTAGTTACTTTTTAGGCTAGTAACATAGAATCTTCAAACTAAGCCTTAGAATTTAAAAATTGATCTCCAATATAATAATGTGAATGATAAAACTAGGGTGCAGGTTTTACCCAAATTGATGTCCTATGTTCCAGGAATACCATTTAAGTTTATATAGGAGCATCAATAAAAAGGAGTTGACTATTCGATGATGGATTACAACCTAATTAGGATCACAAACTGAAACATTGCAATATGAGTACATAAGGCATTTAAGGCATTTACAAAAGTCTAATAGAAAAAAATCCAATCAGTAATTACTATACACTTAATAGTTAATACCTGTTAAAAACCATAATAATGATCATTACTTAATGGATTATGATAACTTGTTAAGCTTCACCAAATTGGGTTGGCATACAAATAATTGAATATCTAGGATATTCCATACTTCATGGATGATCAATTTTAGGTCCAGTACATATAGTCACTGGCAGTTGTTGAGAAACCAACCGTCATGATGCTTCATAACAACCAATTTCAACTAATTGGGACTTAATTACCCGAAACATGTGACATCCATTGGATGAAATATTTGCAATTTGACTATAGTTTTATTTAAGTATAATTAACTACGGCCGACTACGACTATGACTGTCTACACTTTGCATACCAAAAGAACTTGCAAAGTAGTTGAATACGCCCCTGCCACTCCCCAAGCACACATGCTACCATGCTTGATACAGATACAAGTACAATACAATGCAAATACACATTGGATATTGTATCCACTCATGCCCAAAAAACCTTGATTTTCCAATCATGCCGAAAACTATGTGATTTGATTTTTTTAAATTCTTACATGAATCTTCCTAAACTTAATTATAAAAAAACTTCAATCGTGCAATTGTTTTTTTTGGTGTAATCAAAACCTACACCAAATGAGGAAGACAAATGAAAAGTTTTTCTATTTCAGAGACCCATTTTTTCAAGCCTTCTTCCTATACAACTCTACTATTTTTTTGGTGTTTTAATTTTTACAGATTTAAAAAATTAATTGTTTTTAATTTAATATTTAAACTTAATATTTATTTTATGTTGTTTAAATGTTAGAGTTTTTTTTTTAAATTAAACTTTATTCTTTAAATATAAATAAAATTTATTAATATATATTTAATTGTTTATTCTTTACTAAATTATTAATATTTAAATTTTTATATAATTTTAATTTATATTTACTTATTTAACTATAGTTTTTAATTGTTAATTAAGATTTAAAAAATTAACTATGAAAGTGATTTTTATTTTTTCAAGTTTAGATTATTATTGTTTATTTAGTTCTTTATATTTTAATTTTTTATTTTTAATATATTTAGATATTTTTCTTTTTTAATTTATATTAAAATTTTACTATATTTTATTTTAATTTAGACTTAAATGACATTATTGTTAATTTAATTATAGTTCCTGGTTTGACAGATCAAAAAAAAATTATAGGTCCTGGTTTGTATATTATAAATTGTTAAATCAACTTATAATTATGTATGTTGCAATTATGTGTCTATATGGCTTTTAAAGTAATGAAAATCCCCTCTAATAACTTAGAAAATTGTGTTAAACATATGTGTATGGGTTTCTTTATGAAAGTCATATCCAGCCATATCCATATTGGGGGTCTTCAAAAATGGTCATATTTGTATCCAATATCATATCCATATCCGTGTCCACGCAACTTTGAAAAGAAGGCATCACGTGCAATTTATGAATGTAGCACACTCTTCAATGGCGGTCCATCACTTTAATGAGAAGAAGACATTGACCATCTTGGCGAGGCATGTGTATTGGCCTACAACATACAAGGAAGTGCCCAATTTCATTTGGAGTTTATTGTTGTGCTCCATAAGCAAGCCAAAAGCAGCAAAAGAAGGCATGGACATACCCATATTAGTTCCTACAAGACCATGCTATGAGAATGCATATCCATGAATTCAGAAGACAAGAAAGGGATAAGACTATATGCTGGTTATTACTTTCTTGTTGCATTTCTCCAAGATGGTATGGAAGAATTGTGTTCTGTCAATCTCCATTGGGATATGGATATAGTGATTCTTTCATTACTTCTAACATATTTCCAAGATTTTTGAGTTTGTTTCGGATGTCTTTGTGGAAGATGCTTGATACTTCTCTAAGAAGATATATCTATTTCCATCTTCAAATCAATGGGAAAAACAAAGTGTTGAAGGGGACAATTGCCCATTTGTTGAGAGCATACTATCACAAGCATCCTCAAGAATGTGAGCATTCCTTATATTCAGCATTCTTTCAATAGAGCAATTCACTCCTCCCTCTCAACAAGGTCCTTTGGAAGTTTGTTATAATTGTCTTTGATTTTCAACTTTCAATTTGGCATGTGGATGGCTTGAGAGTAAGAAGGTTGCAACAACTAAAGATAAAGGCAAAGCAATTCAGTTTTTGAAGAAAATAAAGCAAGTGAATACTTAAACCATGAGAATTTGACAAAGACTCAGTTGAGGTATGAGCCAAGCCATGATCACCGTAGGAGAGATCTTCAATTATAGTTGGAAACATGGTCAGGCACCATTGGGCAAAGAAGAGACTACAAGAAGAAGAAAGGAAGTTGAAGCCCCCTTGCTATAGCCCATTTGAGGTCATAGATGTAATGAGCCCAACATATCTCACAAGAAGAGCAGAAATGAGATTCAAAAATGAGATCAATATCAATGTATGAAAGTACTAGGGATATTAGTGATAATATCTATGCAAATAAAGGATAAAAGTAGAATTCATTCTAGTTTAGATAGTTGCATTGTAAAGAAAAACAGTTTAGCTTCTTTAATGAATTAGAACAAAAAATGTCATGCAAAGGATAAAAAATTGATATTTTAATGGGAATTTTTAAAGAATGCTTTCTGATTAAGTAAAGATTAGTTTAATTTATTTTTAGATTGCTTTAGTTAAGCAAAAGATTAGTTGGCTTTAGAGAATGTTTCCTTCCCTATAAATATGATAATACATAACGGAAAAAATACAAGACAACTTGAAATAGAATTATTCGATTTAACTCCTAATTGAAGATTCATTGTCTTCAGAATTGGTAGTGGCTCATAAGCGTCAACTGATCTGTTTACTGGCTATCATCATAGAATAAAATTTTTAAAAATTTACTTGTTTTTCAAAAAATTACTTTTAAAATCTGTTTTCTTTCACATCTCACAATTTATATTTCAAAAAAAATTAGACAACTTTTTGTTCCTCAAATTTATCAATTCAGTCCAGATTTGTCTAGGCACATAACAGTGGTATCAAAGCTGTGATTCTGCCGGCCCGTGAAGTGATAACAACAGGTCAAGAATGGAACTCAAAGCAAGGAAGAGATTTATAAAGCCCTAAAACAAGTTATAGGAAGGAAGGTTCCGGCTCTTGATTGAAAATATGAACAATATGAGCAGGGATTTAAGACAAATGTGACAGATCATGCAACAATTACAGCCAAACATGAGCTTCTGAATTAAAGCTTTTGGGGCCAAAAGCATCTAAACAAGGAAGAAAAGGATCATTAGAAGGCCACATAAAGGCAGACAAGCATTTCTCTATAGTCAGGACACTCCAAATAAAATTATTCAATTTAACTCCTAATTGAAGATTCATTGTCTTCAGAATTGGTAGTGGCTCATAAGCTTCAGCTGATCTGTTTACTGGCTATCAGCATAGCATACATAATTTACTTGTTTTTCAAAAAATCACTTTTGAAATCTGTTTCCTTTCACATCTCACAATTTATATTTCAAAAAAATTTAGACAACTTTCTGTTTCTCAAATTTATCAATTCAGTCCAGATTTGTCTAGGCACATAACAGTGGTATCATAGCTGCGATTCTGCCGGCCCATGAAGTGATAACAACAGGTCAAGAACAGACTCAAAGCAAGGAAGAGATCTATAAATCCCTAAAACAAGTTATAGGAAGGAAGGCTCCAGCTCTTGATTTAAAATATGAACAGTATGAGCAGGGATGTAAGACAAATGTCACAGATCATGCAACAATTACAACCAAACATGAGCTTCAGAATTAAAGCTTTTGGGGACAAAAGCATCTAAACAAGGAAGAAAAGGATCATTAGCAGGCCACATGAAGGCAGACAAGCATTTCTCTGTAGTCAGGACTCTCCAAATAAGCATGAATTTTAAACTCCAAACTGAAAAAGTTGCATCCAATTGTTCTGATTACTGAGTATTCTATGGGACAGAGACATTTCATTTCTGGGATCAGTTCATTTCAGAACACCAACCCAGGAATGAACCATTGCCGATTGGGTAAAAGATGGAATTTGAATGATGTGTAAAGGGTTCAGTTCAGGCTCAAGGAGAAACAAAGAAAGAAAGAAAGAAATTATATTAATGTCCACAGGTAACTTAAAGTAGGTCAATGGGACTCGAGAGTGCAGCAGGTTACAATAAAAAGTTCTAGGAAAAGAAGCCTAGAAAGGCCCCACGAAGGGGAAGAACAAAAGCAAAGAAATACGAAACAACAAAGGGCCACCCGCACAAGTGGTCAAGAAACTAGTACATATAGCCAAGAAGGGAGAACAAGAACACCAAAGAGCAAATGTTGTGTAAAAAATAGAGATCATCGAGTATCATTGTCCAGACTAGAAATGGTGAAGTCACCAATAACATCATTGATCACTATGAAGGGACAGATAAAAGACCTGATTATGTTCATCAAGGATTTTTGGGCTAAGAGGATCAAGCAAGGTACTCCCCCTAGGATCACATCTACCATCCAAGGCGGAAGTAACACTTGTATTAGAGAAAAAGCTACTAAGTTATTTTCCATGCAACTGGGATGGAAGTTGAAGAAGAGTAATGCAATGCTGACGGGAAGAAGCTAAACCGCATCATCAAGAAGAAACAGGACCACAATGCTGAAGAGGAACATGTCGAGGTAGAAGCAGTGAGAAACAGCATCTCACAAGTCTATCTACATTGATAAAAGAAATAGTGGTATCCAAAGGCCTTTTAGAGCTCCTAGTCTCCTAGATGTGTTTGAAGAAAGACGTAATCAACGTGGGGGCTCTAGAATCTCAAGCGTCCTCATGTAATGACACAAATGAAACTTGCACAAGTCCTATCAGACGGCTGAATCTGCAGCCAATCCCAATTTAACTGCACAATTTCATTTGTCCTCTAAATTCCATTCTGAGTTAGCACAAAATC
>VDFB02252616.1:6008294-6244854 GCA_007258455.2 Sequoia sempervirens | reverse complement strand
TCTCTCTCTCCCTCCCTCCCCATCTCTCTCTCCCTCTCTACCCATCTCTCTCCATTTATATATCTCAATATCTATATCTCCCCCTCTCTCTTTCTCTTCCCATATATTTTTATCTCTCCCTCCCTCTCTCTTTCTATATTTGTGCATATAGATCTCTTTATATCTCTATCTCTCAATTATTCTATCTCTCCATCTATATCTATCTTTATCTCTCCCTCTCCCTCTTACTGTACATATCTATATCTCTTCCTCTTTATCTCTCCTTATCTACCCCCCTCTCTCTATTCCTACCTCCCTCTATCTATTTTTACCTCTCAATTTACCTCTCTCTATCATTCTATATATTTCTCTTCCTCTCCCTTTATCTTCATCTCTACTTATATCTCCCTTTCTCCCTTTCTATCTCTAGATCTATGTATCCATCTCTATCTCTCTCTTTGTTGGTAATGGAGCTCGATTATCTTTCTAATTTAAAGGTTTTGTTTAAGTTGTGTTTGATTCTTATTTTGTAATGGGGTATGTAGGGGGTCTGTCCTGCCCACTAATATCACTAGGGGTTCCAGGGGGGTGGAAATAATTTTTGGAGCCCCCTTGGTGTTGTTTTGGGGGTAGTAACCTTGAAGATTTTTTTTAAAACTTCCTTGTAAAATATAATAGCAACTATGTAAATTTGATAAAGAAAGGGAGATAGAGAGGAAGTGATGGATATATATATAGCTTGAGGCAGATAGAGAGATAGAGAGATAGATATAGAGGGTGATATAAAATTACCAACTTGTTTCATTTTAAGATATGCATAACATGAGCACGTTAAATTGCAATCACGTTATATTGCACTCATGTTATGCTTTGGTAGTAATCGATCCTAGGATCAGTCACTACTAAGTCATAATGTGAGTGCATTATAATGCAAGAAAATTATAAAGTGCTCTTTTTATGCCCTAGATTGACCAAAAAGTGGTTGGGCCACTTTTTAGTCCCCCATCATTTTGTACATGCCCTCACATGAATTTATTCTTCAATTATATGACTTTCCTCTTGATAAGATTTGGTACTTAGTAAAAAAAACAATAGGTGTAACAATGTAAATAATATTTTTTACCCATTTTTCTTATTTCTTTAGAGGTGGCTCCATAGAAATATTTTATATTTATTTAATCACATTAGTATTCTTTGGTACCTATGAATAAATGATTCCTTTATTATGAAATGTGGGTTTTTGAGATATATTTCTCTTATCCTCCTTGGGTGGAATAAGAGGTAAATGATGCTTTGTATGATAATATACAATAGTATTTTTATCCTTTTATTTCATTTGCACCTTTAATTTCCTTTTATACACATCATAAAGAGCCTATTAACTTGCATATGGTGGTTCCTTACGATTGTGTATTTAATTTCCAAAGCAAAATAAGTCATATATATAAGCTCATATGAATCTCATGTAGCATTTATAATTGTTTTATCATGAACATACTTAATATATTGATGTACAATAGAAGAAATGACCTTAAGTGCTTAAACCATGGTCTACCAAGTGAAATAGAAAATATATCTAAAGGAATAACATGCCAAAGTCTTAAACCTCTTTCCTTCTTTAATAGGTAAAATTTTATAGCCCAAAGTGTTAATCAATATAACATTAGGCATTTTTTAAAAAATCCATAAGTGTGCATATGCATCTTATTTAATGTGAGTAGCAAGAAAGAGCTCTTTTTTGCATATATGTTAAATTAATTTGTAGAATAAATGAGATTTTCCTTTTAAAAAAATAATTATACTACCATTCACATATAATGCCCATCATAGTAATTTTTCTACTAGAAGATGCGTTTGAGTTGTGTCAAAATGTTTAGTTTCATGAGATGATTGAATTAGGATAATTATCTATGTGGGTAAAATTTTACATATTTTTATATATAAAGAATACCCTAATGGTATATTTTCTAAATAAAAATATCAAATTCAGGTCTTTGTTTGAAAGAAACTAGCTCAGAAGTTTTATATATGTGTACTATATAGGAGTGGAGCCTAAACACACAAATGATATAATCCATGTATTGTGAATGTAATAGCCCATGGATCCATGCAATCTTGGAAAAATATTCTTAGCCTAGGTGAATTTTGTAAAAATGACGCAAATCAATGAACCATTGCTTAGATAAACTAGTTTCTACCCAATATTCCCATATTTGTTCACATGCAAGGTTTTAAAAGAGAAACCATTAATCTTGGACAAGTTTTATCTAGAGGCTCTGAGATATAATTCTCTTTTATAAATGGAGAATTGGAACTCTTTCAAATATCTAACTACAAAGGATTCCATGATCTTGTAACCTCAATAAGTTATCTTTAACCTGTACAAAGAAATTATTATTTGTGCTAACCACTAATTAGTGCACTAAATATTACAAATAAATGATGACTTCCTATGGAAAGGAATCTCCCAAGTCTAGGGGATATTTTGATATATTGAAAGGTATTTGGAAGCTCAAGTATATCTATATATGTTGTCTAAGGCCTAGGTATTAGATTCTAAGCACCATCCACTTCATTAGAACCTTTATGGTGAATCTAGTATAGCTAGAAATAACAGTGTTGTACATCATTTTAAAACCCTCGAAATAGGGTTTATGAACCAAAAAATATAATACATAGAAAAATTTAGGTGTGAAACATAAAAATGTGGTTACCCTAAGTTTAGTATCCAAAACCTAGGGTTAATTCCATCATTTATAGGATTTCATTAGAATGAAAATCAACAAGGTTCATAAGATTGACTTTCAACCTTCAAGGTGAGTTAATTAGACCTGGATCTGATACTTTTGAGTCTTAGGAATGAATTGGAAATGATTTGGATTGATTGACCTAATTAGATTGTATGACCTAATATGATAAATGCATTTTCTCAATAATTGATAAATAGAAACATTCATGTTCCAACATATCTAAAAGGTGTAGATAACTATGTACCTGCCCAAAAAATTGGTCTTGATATGCCTATAAGGATTAGGTTTCTCAATGGTGAATGGGTCTTTATAGGGGTGTCATGAAGTGATTTTGGGGTCCTTTGCTGTTGGATCTAAGATTTTTTTTTCCGTTTGTACATTTGCCAAAATTTCATAAATAAATTTTGTAGGTGAGTTTGTGTCTTGACAAGGTTGATGACAAGAAATGCAACAATGCAAAATAGATCTTCAAAAAAAAATCAATCCTCTTCAAACTTGTAACCTGCACATTCACAAAGAGGGAAAATGTTGTGCCATATAAAGGCTTGCCTCAATTAAACCTCATGCAAGTTCCCACTTCCACAATGACAATGTCAATGATAAATTGATAATGGAAAGGAAGGGAATGATGAATGAATACAATGTGAAACTCACCACCCTTCAATGGATTCCTTGAAGGATTGAAGTCATACACATCACTTCAAGGGTCTTGGATTTTTCTTGATATATTTGCTTGAATGCTTTAATGCTCAAATTTCTTGGAGACCTACAAAAATGTTATCCTTCCTAAAATATGAACATGAACACACATAAAATTTGACATGATGTTGAATCTTGAATTGTTTTAATAATGATCTGATAATGTTGCTCTTGATTTTCTCTTGATCATAGTTTTTTCTCTTGAATGCTAGAAAATGTGTGAGCTATTTTTCAAATGGTAAAATAACTAGGTATTTATAGGTGTTTACCCAGTTTCCTAAAAATTAGATTCCAAAAGTTGACACTTCATATTTGAGTTTTGGATGTTAAAATGCCACTAAAAACATATTTGAATTTGGATTTTGGCTAAGGAAGGGGAATCAGTCGCCCATGGGTGACTGGGTCCTGGCCCAAATTTTTAGGACACTCAAAGTTGAGGATAATTTAATATTTGGATGCATTTGTTCAATGCTTGTCCTCCTTCCAAAAATGATAAAAAGTAGGCTTTGGAATGCATAATTTGGAAAATTAGAAGCTTAATTAAGTCCAATTAATTAGGGGGTCCAAAACATATTATGAAATTGTTAAGGTATACAATTTTATACATTGCATTTAGCCCCCACTTTAGTGAGAGTATGAACTTACACTCAAACTCACACTAAATAGAAAATATTTTGAGAGGGGTATGATTTTCCAAATGTTGAAGAGATAGGATGACTAAGGATCAAGGGGGTTGCGTAAGCCCCTAGGAACCAAGATCCCATGGAAAACCAACATGAGCACAAAGGAACACATGCATATATGTATGATACGTGGCAAGATAACATACAAAAACATGCATATTGAATAACATGAAGCATACATAATGAAAGAACATATGAAAAGATGAAACATATAGGTGACAATGAAATAAAAAAAAAACATGATGTAAACACGAAGAAGACACAAAAAGGAACACAAAAGAAACAAGGTTAGTACTAAAATTTTGAGTTGGTAAGGAAAAGAGAGCTCATTCTTAAATTGTCTCATATACCAAACGTCATCCATCAAATAAAAGAATTCTCCCATGAGGACTGAAGTCATACACATTACTCATGGAACAAATGGCTCCACTGGAAATAAATTTGTATTATTCTAGGTGGCCATGTTAAAAGGAATTCATGACTCACATCATAGAAAAGTTTGATATTTTTTAGGTGAATCACAAATCAAGAGACACATAGGCTAGTGAAGTCCAATATTCACTAGGTGAGCCCCCAAGATAAGGTAAAAATGAGACACACACATTAGTTCTACAATGTGTGCCCATGGAAAAGTGGAAAACACAAAATAGGTCTACAACACTAGTAGAATTTGGCAAATAAATGACTAGGTAACTAAAAAATTTAGTCATGACAACTAAAAATGACTAAATTCTACTCATTTTTTGCAACTCAGCTATAAATGAGTAAATAAATGACTAATTTGGTCATTGACTAAAAAATTATTTAGTCATGGAAATAAAAATGACTAAAAAGTTACTCGTCAAATCCAAAAAGTAGACAAAATTTTAAAAAAACAATTCGGCCAATTATTAGCACAATGTATTCATGTGTGCGATATATTGGCATGATTATTCACGTTCGTTGCAGATTCATTCATCTCACTTGACCTTGCTTCATTCATTCATTGCAAACCTTGCTTCATTTGTTAGCCTGGCATGAGGTGTTTTGATTAGTTATAGTAGCTACTTGCATGGGCGATAAGGATTCAAAGAGGACCTAGAGACTTCTGAAAAGCGGGCAAGGTCAAGGAATTTAGAGTTTGCTCTAATGAATTTGAATTTGTTGAGGCGCTCTGTAGAAAAATCAGATTTGGGGACACCCTCTGCAATGAATTTAGAGGTAAACTGAAACCCTCATTACATTAAACACAAATTCAAATGCTCATTACAATCTACTGCTCTTAATAATGTTCTTTTACAATCTTGCCAATGTTCTGCTTCATAATGTGCTCGAGCTAAATATAATAAAATTTGGGTGTCAATGCCAAATTAGAATTTCCTCAAACATTTTTGATACATTTTCACTGCAAGCACAAATTGTCCTTGTGCAAATTAAATATGTGTTAGATTTATCCACACATCAAGGATCTGAACAAAGATGTTTCCTGCTATAGTTTCTTGTAGCTATGTAAAAATTTCCTTTGCAATATCAAATTGACCCCTTTCAACTAGCACAATGGCTACCTCATTTGTAGCATAAACATTTCATGGTCTCTATTCCAACACTTTACAATACAATTCTCTAGCCTTCTCAAGATGTTTGGATCCCTCCTCTCATTGTGAAAAGCTACAAAATAATTCCAATATCCAAGTGAAATGTCAACATAAGAATTCTTTGCATCTGATTCACTTTGTGTAGCTTTAATTTTTTCTTTGCTTTAAATCAATCATTTGTTTTCAATTCCATTTTTCCAAGCATAGATAAAGCATTTGATGAGTTTTTATTGACCTTAAGTGCATCCACAATCAATTCTAGGCTTATTTCGATCTCATTTCGAGCCTGAGGCATGGTTGCAAGACGTAGATATGTGTCCACATAATCAAGAAGCTTGAACAATATTAGCCTATATAAAAGATTTGCCTTTTTAGTATCATGTAGTTCAAAAAACCTAGCAAGATTAAATAGTGTTGTGACTTTATCCCATGGCAACTCAAGTGAAACATCACCTTCTTCTAATTGATGGAAGAATTTCATATCCTTAAAAAGCACAAGAAAAACTGTAGAATTAGCACTGGGGCTTTTATTTATGAATTCAACCCAAATGCCATTTCCTAATGCCTCCATAAATTTTTTTTGAACCAACTCTAGTTCATCACACTCAAAATGAAGAACCCTTATGTTGTTTAACAATTGAATGGGTACTTCTTCTCTGCTCTTCTTCATAATAGAATTTGGCGGATTAAGAGAATCTAAGGCTGCACTAGGTTCTAACAATATTAATAACTCACGCATCTTGATAAATGCATGGGAATCAAGTGGATCTATGTGAGTTTCCTTTATTAAAATTTCCAATGCCTTCTCTGACAGCCCTTGTTGAGCATATATATGGCCTACAAATTTTAAGCTCTCACAATTCTCAAGGTGGACCTCCAAAACCTTTTCAAATTTTGAGAGAGAACTCTTAAGATCTCCTAGCTTCAATTGAACCTATCCACAAAATCTTGTGGCCTCTGGTGTTCCTTGACTGATGTCATGTAGTAGTGGCCAGTGGTGTCATAATCACCTTTACTATGATAAGATTGTGTAAGATTATAATATGAATGAGATTTCATGAGAGGGTGGTCAGTTGAAACAAGAGCTATCTCAATCAATTGTTCCACGAGAAAATGTTGCCCTATAGTGAAGAAAAAATGGTTTGCTAAATGATTCAATGCCATTGTAGAGTATGGGTATAATTCAAAGGTTCTATGCATATTTTCCATTCCTTCATGAGCACTACCTTTTTCACTAACTGTGAAAATCCTACAAGTAAAAAATGCACAAAACTAACCATAGGGATTTATGTAGAGGTATAACATCATTTCCTAATGGTTCCATAAAAGTTTGTTGAGCCAACTCTAGTTTATCATGCTCAAAATGAAGAACACCAATGTTGTTTAGCAATTGAATGGGTACTTCTCTTTTCTTCTCCAGAAGAGACTTTGGAATCTTAAGAGATTCTAAGGCTACACTGGGGTTTGACAATATTAATAACTCACCCATCTTGATAAATACATGGGCATCATGTGGATCTATGCAAGTTTCCTTTCTTAAAATTTCCAAAGCCTTCTTTGTCTACCCTTGGTGAGCATATATATGGCCTAAAAATTTTAATCTCTCACAGTTCTCGGGGTGGACCTCCAAAACCTTTTCAAAATTTGAGAGAGAACTCTTAAAATCTCCTAGCTTCAATTGAACCTATCCACAAAATCATGTGGTTTATGGATTTCCTTGACTGATGTCATGTAGTAGCGGCTAGTGGTATCATAATCACCTTTACTATGATAAGATCATGCAAGATTATAATATGAATGAGATTTCATGAAAGGTTGGTCAATTGAAACAAAAGTTATTTCAGTCAACTGTTCCACAAGAAAATGTTGCCCTGTGAAGAAAAAATGGTTTGCTAAATGATTCAATGTCATTACAGAGTACGAGTATAATTCAAAGGCTCTATGCATCTTTTGCATTCCTTCATGAACACTACCTTTTTCAATAACTATGAGAATCCTACAATTAAAAAGTGCACAA
Source organism: Sequoia sempervirens (assembly GCA_007258455.2). Classification (NCBI taxonomy): domain Eukaryota; kingdom Viridiplantae; phylum Streptophyta; class Pinopsida; order Cupressales; family Cupressaceae; genus Sequoia; species Sequoia sempervirens. Next base: position 6,237,152 of record VDFB02252616.1, on the reverse strand, counting down.
AATTGACCACAAAGATTTTTTCCCATTTCAAACAATAAATTTGCCAAAAAATGCATTTAAAACCTGCAAATAAAATCACGCCTAATTTTTGTACCAAAAAACCATGAGACCATAGCTTGTTGCTTACTATTATGCTTTGATATATATTTTCCAAGCATCCATAGCTTTTTCAAAATCACCTGTTTTAGGCTTTTAACCATAGCAGCAAGGTAGTGAAATATTTGATAAAATGCTTTGGTAGACATGTATGAAAAATGTGGTAGCATAGAAAAGGCAATGAACTTTGGAAAAAATTCCTCAAAGAAATGTGGTCTCATGGTGATGGAATTCCATGAAAAATTCTGTGACAAGCGAATTATTATGGATTGTCATGGCATTCCATCACCATGAGACCACATTTCTTTGAGGCATTTTTTCAACCAGTTCACTGCCTTTTCTATGTTATTGCTTAACATTATACTTTGATAGATTTTTTCCAAGCATCCTTAGCTTATTTTAAAACACTTGTTTTATGATTTTAGCCTTAGCAACAAGGTAGTGAACTGTTTGATAAAATTCTTTGGTATACATGTATGAAAAATGTGGTAGCATAGACAAGACAATTAACTTTTTTAAAATATGCCTCAAAGAAATGTGGTCTCATGGAATTCCATGACAAGAAAATGCATTTGGAAGCTGCTCCTAGCTATTAGTTATGCAATGTGAAGTAATTGCATAACTACTTAGGTTGACTTTGTAAAAACTATATTGTAATTGAAATTTTGTCATCTATCAACATCTAGTTATTAGTTATGCAATGTGAAATAATGCTTTGAGTTTGAAAGATGTGCAATGAATTGTAATCAAGAATTTGAATATAAACTACAAAAATATATTTTTTACAATTAATTAGTTAAACTCTCTATTTTATTTGCTCTTTATAACTCTATTTCTATGGAAATTCCTTTCAATTGAAAATTTTTTATCTCTCAGTCTACAATTTTTTGTTGCTATGTGTAGAACATTATAGATGGATCAATGTCGAAGGTTGACTAGGGATCAATACCATGCATTTGATGAGATAATAGCTTAAGAGAGGGACATGGACAAATATCATGTCCATGTAATTATTATCTTAGTGGAAATGTGAAAAAAAGAAGTGAAATTTATTGAAATATGATAAGATATGGGCATAGTGGTATAAGCCCTTGGAATGTCAATTATTACGAAGATATGATAGAATGACAAAGTGTGAGAGATGAAGAGGCAATAAACATAGATGAAGGGCAACAATGCTAGACGAAGGGTTTGAAGTTGATAGAATGTTGAATGAGGGTCTAAATGATGATTGGGCCAAGTTGAAGGAGGATGCTTCAAATCCTTTGTATGCTAATTGCAGGTTAAGTCGTTTGACAATAATCCTTCAAATTCTTAACTTGCAAGTGGTGTTTGGTTGGGAAAATGAGAGTGTAGATCAGTTATTGGATTTATTAAGTTCATTGTTACCATCTAACTCCACATTGCCAACAAAACAAAGTCAATGTAGAAAGGAAATCACCAAGCTAGGCTTAGGGTATGAAAACATCCACACATGTGTGAATGGTTGTGTATTATTTCACAAAAATCTTGCAAGTGAGAGTGAATGTCTGAAATGTCATGAAGTGAGGTATAGAGAAGCGTTGAAATCCACTGTGGTTCCTAGAAAGGTTCTTCACCACTTTCTAGTAATCCCACAATTACTCTGAATGTATAGGTGAAGAGACATTGTTGAACTTATGCAATGGCATGCCCAAAATAAGAGCACTGATGGAAAATGACATGTACTTGATTGTAATATGTGGATGGAATTTAATAATAGATGGCCTAATTTTTCTTAAGATCCTCATAATATAAGGTTGGGTTTCGCTCTAGATGGGGTGAACTGATTCTCAGATCAAAATACTAAATGGTCAACTTGGCTAGTGTTTTTAATAAATAATAACTTGCCTCAATGGTTAGCAACTAAACAAATTTTGTTAATACTATCATTAATTATACTAGGAAAGAAAAGTCTGACTTCAGATGCAATTGATGCTTATCTAGAGACATTATATGATGATCTAATGGAATTGTGGAAAGGAATTGAAGATTTTCAATCTTTAAGGGATGGTCATTCAATCAAATTCACTTTAAGAGCTTCCTTATTTTTTACGATTCATGATCTTCCTACATATGGAACATTTTCTGGTCTCAGTGTTCATGGATACCATGGATGTCCTGCTTTCAACTTTAAGGATTTTGTGAGGCACTCAAGAAGTTTTTGTAAGTGTATTTATCATGAACATCGTGCTTACCTTAAAATGGATCATCCATATCATCAACAAAAAACATGATTCAATAGTTAAGAAGAGAATCGTGAAGCACCATTGCTAATAATAGGTGATTACATTGTTGAGAATGGACAAAAAAGAATGACATTTATTGAAAATGATGGGATTGTTGGTAGTAGATATGATCCATGTAATGAAAGTGGTGTAAAAAGGTTGTGCATATTCCATAAGTTCTCATACTTTAAGGATATAGCCATTAGGCATATTGTTGACTTTATGCATACTAAGAAAAATATAGCCTATACTATTATAGAAACTCTTTTTGGTGCTTTTGATACTATTTCATCATGTGAAGACTTTCGACAACTAAAGATTTGTCAAAATCTTTGGGTTGAGAAATATGATGATGAAAAATATAGAAAGCCTAGTGCTCCTTATGTTTGGACAAAGGAACAACGTGCACAATTCTTACAGTTGATGTCTCAAACTTGCTTTCCCACTGGATATGTAAGTATTAGTATTAGAATCCAAATTAACATTAACGGCTTAAGATGCCTCAAGACCCATGAATATCATGCATAATGGGGAAAATTTTACCTATTGTGGTAAATATATTAAGTTTACCAAAGGGTCCAAGATTGGAAGTTATAAGGTTGGACCTAATATTAAAGAGAATTAGTTTACATGTATTAGATCCTTCAAACTTTGATAGTTTGAGGGAGGAGGTTGTTGAAGTCCTTTGTCTATTGGAACAGGAATTTCCACCAACAATCTTTAAAATTTCTATGCATCTTTTGATACATCTACAATATGACCTAAAGCATTATGTCCCGATAAGAAAAGGATGGATGTATCCGATAGAACGATATATGAAGGTTTTGGAAAAAATGTTTGTACTAGGAAAAAATCGGAAAGAAACATGTCTAAGGGATATTCAATGCAAGAAGCCATGGGATTTTGCATAGAATATATGAAGGAATTTTAAAATTTCAATCGACGTGTATGGGACAATGACAAAGAAGACACAGTTGCAGGTGAAGCATTAGAAGACAATGTATGTGGCTTCAAGCTATCAAATCAAGAAAGAAGTGCGATACATGCCTATATTCTTCAAAACACATCTTCGTTTGATAAGTGGCGTAGGTAAAAAATATTTTACACAATAATTTATTTACTCAATTGCATTTACACATTTATATTATCAATCCTACTATTTGTATGTTAATATTCTATGTAGAAAATATGAAGAAGACAATCAAGCTTGGATGCAACATCGAGTTCAAAGGCACATACGTCATGTTGATTTGATTCGAGGTGATTATTTTCCAAAATTTGAAGAATGGATTGCTAATATAGTCAATGATGCAAAAGAAGAAGGTTAAGATATAACAATGGAGGAAAGTGAGATTTGACAATCTCCACATTTATGGGCTACATGTTTTAGTGGAATGTGGGCCTATGGCAGTCATTTAAGAGTGGAAAAAAAGACAAAGGAAAGATAAATTGTGATTGTGTTAGTGTTGAATTTCTTCACGAAACTGAGAAGAAATTTTATGTTGGATTCATCCAACAAATTATTGGGTATGTGCAGGATCATCATGGAAAAAATAGGCCCTTAAGTGGCAAAAAATTTAGAAAAATCAAAGTTAGGCAACTTGACGTAAAAATTTGAATAAGTTATCTATATTATTTCAAAAATATGTAAGAATAGAATCTATAGCAAATTTAATGTAGTTTCTAAACTACTAGGTTTATTCAAAAAGAAAAATCTATTTGGTGAAAATTTGAAATTTCAATGTAGTAGTACTTAAATTTCAGGGAAAAAATAAGTAGGTGTTTGTTAGACCACCCTAACCACAATAAAATGATAATATTTTTTTACAAAATTTTAGATATAAGTAGAGGACTCATATCCCAATGTAATTTTTTTGTAATTTTTTTCCAAGTAAATAATTAATTATGAATTTTTTATTACAAATTTTAAAAATTATAAAAACTTGTATGCCTAACCACCTTAACTTGGTCAAAACTTCATGAAATTCATTTTTTTTTAATGCTATAGTATGTGAAGAATAGAATGTGATGCATGTTTTGGATTCAAAAAATGTGATACCATTTGAAAGCTATAGATGTTTTCAATCAACCTATCAATTAGGACTTTAGTCGTAATTCAAATAAAAAAATGAATAATAATTATTTATTAAATTCAAAGTAAAGCATAATTTATAATGGTGGAAATGAGAATCTCCTTTAAAAACCCTTTTCATTTCATCAATTTTGGGTAAAAAAAAGTCATCAGCCACATACCCTACACATACCCATCATATTGCCACTTTTTGGCCCATCACGATCATGCACATACCCTATTCTAGTGGACTATGGTGAAAATAGTCCTATATTATTAAAATGTAAGTGGATTCGACCATCTGCAGTACAATATGATGAGTATGGATTTGTACACACAAATAGAAGATAATTTCTATCAGAGACGGATGAGCCATATGTTTCCCCTCTTCAAATTAACCAATAATTTCTAATTGATGATGTAAGAAGCCTAGGATGATCATATTCCATTCAAACAAAGTCTTGGTCAAAATGAAAATTCATGGAAGTTGTTGATGTAATGATTGATGGGAAATATGTTAATTCACAAGACACATTCGAAGAAGTGGGTGAAGACAATGATGGAGTGTTTGAAGAAGACATTTTGATTACCAGTGAAGAGATTGGGAGAGAAAATGCATTGCATGTCACCGATGAGGATGAGGAAGAAAATCAAGCAGATGTAGACGTGAATGATTAGGATTCTGATCTTGCTAGCAATGCAAATGGTTATGATGATTTTTTGTCACCTTAAGAGGTTAGCTTGTCACCTAAACTTTGGTTATATGTATGGTGTAATTTATTATTGAATGCAATAAAGATTTGAGTATAGGTATGCTTATTCACTATTATTTTATTGATACACTTCTGAATGTAATCATCATTATTCTGCTAGTACATTGTATACAAAACCTGAGATGTTCACTACTCATTTGAAGTGTATTTAAAGTTAGGTTCAATCATTCTTCTTAGTTTTCTTTGGTTGAGAATTTGAAATTAATTTTGTTTAGTTAGAATATAATTTCTTCTATGTCCTATATGTTTTCTAAATGCAAACATATAATGAACATTTGTGATTTAATAATACATATAGATATCTTAACATTAGGTGAAATAAGCCTCCCCATTACAAATAAAGAAATGATCTCTTAGGACTTACTAACACTGAAAACTAAAATTCAGAGACTACAAAATTAGAAAATTCTTCAATATTTTCAATAAAATGATATCTAAAATACTACATTCATACTAAAATCCAATACTGCACTACTGCAGCAGTCAATAGAGGTATGTGCGGGATGGCGGGACATATAGGTCAATTTACAAATGCTCACTGCAATACCATGACAACCAAACATGAATATCGCGGGGTGGTAGTGATAACATGTTAACAACTAAAGTAAATCACAACCCCACAAGGGGTAAATAGTGACACTGTGGTATGGTGGTGATTAATCACTCAACTGCTAGAATTGACCCGTTGTCCCACGGGAGTCCAAAGGGGTGTACACGAGGTGGCGATACTTCTACCTCTTGTTGAATCTCAGTTGTGTTTATAGTTTGTCCTTGATGACAAAATCCCTTTCAGTTTGTTCTCATTAATAATCTATCTCAGGATGGTTCTTCTTGCACATCACAGGTTTTGGATGTTTCTCTTTCAAGTTTATTCATATCAGAGTGAGAATGGTAGAGTCTCCCCGATCCACTTTGAAATGTCTGAGTTGCCTATCAGCAAGACATTTCAGTTGTCATGGTGATTGAATTTATCTAACAGGCTGCTATTGGCAAGACTTCTTTTTGTTTCGGCGATAGAAAAGTGTTCTCTATCGGCATATGTAATACTGCCGGCATGAGGTCTTATCGAATTCATTATGTCTCCCCGATCTGATTCAGAATGGGCTTATCGGTAAAGGAAATCGTCTTCGGTGTAATGTTTCATTGAGCGCTCTGTGTCTTGGTGACCGGCACAAGAAATTTTATATCGGCATAAGTTATACCGATCAAAGGTTGAATGGGAACATATCGGAAAGAGTTTAAGGTTTCGATGAAGGGTCATAGCGAAAAAGGTTATGTCTCCCTGACTAATGCATGTGGAAATCTATCGACAGGAGTGTTGTTTTTGGTATGTAGTCTCATCGAAGACATAGTGTCTCACCAACCATGCATCAAAAGATCTTATCGGCAGAGGTTGAGGCTTCGCTGAAGTGTCACAGCAAATGTTCAATGTCACACCGACTGCCGTTGAACAACTGCCTTTGGTAGGACATTCTGGAAGTCTCGGTGAACAAGTGTGAATTCAAGGTGTTTCAGTATGACTAAAACATTCTACAGGATGTCTCCCTGATGGTTTGAAGTTACAGCGACATGTATTGTACAGTTGGTCTCGTCGGCAAGAAAAACCATGTGTCATGGTGACCAATGTGTATCATGTGGAATTTTGGTGAAACGTGGGGCAATCTCTATAGCATCTTCCCGACTATGCATTGTCTTGCTGATCGCTGATGAAGAAATACATTTCGGTAAGACTCATATGTTTCGATATAATGTCATAGCGAACTCGATCGTCAAGTCTTGGCGACAAAGTCTAATGAATTACTTTCGGCGAAAGGTTGGTATTATCTCAGTGAGTAACAGTGGATAAAGTTTTTCAGCCAAACATAAAGTAATCTCTGAGAGGTCTCCCCAATATTGGTATGTTATAGCGACTCTCATAAGATAGAAGGGTGCATCGGAGAGAGAACCATTATGTTACAATGATATCACACAAGGGGTTTCTATCAAAGGCTCAACGGTGTGAGATTGATACTGTCTTGGCGATCTAGGGTGAGCTCGGGATGTTTCAGCAAAACAAGGGGCGATCTCTATAGCATCTCCCCGACTTCGTATTGTCTCAGTGACACGGGGTGAAAAGTGACTCTCGGCAAAACATTATGAAGTCTACAAGAGGTCTCACCAATATCGTTTGGTCACAGCGACAGTGAATGAAATAGAAGGGTGTCTCGGTGAGAAAGACTATTGTGTCTCAGCAAGTGGTTAATGAAATCTCAAACTCTATGGCCATTTATGGAAACTTCAAAATACAGTTGCAGGCTGACATCATGGATTTGCATCGAATCTCAGAACCGTTACATGATAGCATACTCATTGAGTTTCCTCTTTGAGCAGTTGCGTTTTTGATTTAATAGGATGATTTTCAGCTCTCTGGATAAGCGTTACTATTGATTTTTAATCATCATCTACAGTTTGTCAGTATTCAGCTTTATATTCAAGAATCAACAAGAGAATCTGAAGATCTGGTGAAAAACATTTTGAAGATTTCTCACAACCGACATACTTGAATATGTAATTAAATACCTGTGTTGAAAACTGTAAGGGTTGTTGATTTTGTAATTCTAAGAGTATCATTCCTTGTCTGTATGGAAATGTATGAATGAACTCTGCAGAAAGATATGTGCTTAACTGAAAACAGAGAAATCCTCTGAGTCACTATTATTGTTCAAAACATAATTTGAGGGGTTGGTACTCCTTGAGATGGGTGTCTCAAAATGAGGGGATAGTGCTCCTTGAGTGGGTGCTCAAAAATCAGCCTATAAGGCATTGTGAACTTTTTTTTAAAAGATTAAGCCTGGAAGGCATTTAGGGAGTGATTTTTATACCCTAGGAGGGTTTTCCACTCGGTAAAATCTGGAGTCTTCTTGTTCTTATGAGTTCCCTTTGCTTTACTGTGTTGTTGATTATTTCAGTTCACTGTTTGGGTATTATCTTTCTCAATTTTGTTTATGAATGATTACATTCAACTCATGAATGCATTAATCAGAGTATATTGAGATCAGATTTGTGCTATAGTTTTTGAATTTGTGAAAATTGGTCAAATATGTTATAACACTAATTCACGCCCCCTCTCAGTGTCATTTTAACTCCAACAATTGGTATCAGAGCCTAAAGTCCTCTGATTGGTTTAATTACCTTGGATTGATCTTGGTCTTGGAGTTTGTTTTTAATGGCACATTCTCAAGACGGTGCCTCTGTATCCAGAGCTCCATTATTTGATGGAACTGATTATGTGTTCTGGAAAATCAGAATGGAAGCTTTTCTTGTTTCTTTTGATGTTGATGTTTGGTGCATTGTTTTAGAAGATTACAATGTACTAGCCACTATTCCCACTAATGTTGCTGAAAAGAAGTATGAAACAAATGCCAGAGCTAAGCATGCCCTCTTGTGTGGGTTAACTAAAGATGTGTTCATTAAAGTCATGCATTGCAAATCTGCTCATGGAATCTGGGAAAAACTTGAAACTATATATCAAGGGAATGAGAAAGTCAAACTGTCAAAAATCATTACACTCAAACATCAGTTTGAGGAGTTGAAAATGAAGGATGATGAAAAAGTGGCTGAATATTTCCTAAGAGTAGATGAAGTTGTCAATTCAATGAAAGGTCTAGGTCAAGAGGTTAATGAATTTGATGTGGTCACAAAGGTTGTTAGAACCTTACCATCCAAATTTGAATCTAAGGTTTCAGCCCTAGAAGAAAAGAAACACTTTGACAAGCTTACCTTAGACAGCCTACAAGGAATACTTACTGCCTATGAAATGAGAACTAGCAAAAACAATTCTACAAGTAAAGAAAGTGCCTTTAACATTGAAAAGAAAGAAAAAGTCAAAGTTAGTGAATCAGACTTGTCTGAGTCTAAAGAATCCCATTTTGTTCGAAGATTTAAAAAGGGATCAAGAAAATATAAGGGAAAACTTCCCTTTAAATGTTTTAACTATGGAAAAATAGGTCACTTTTCTGCAAAGTGTCCCTATGATGATCAAATTTGTGACAATGAGTCAACTGAAAAACAGCCTATGAAGAAGGCCTTCAAACCTAAACGAAACTTCAATTTCAAAAAGAAGAAAAGTTTGTTTAGTAAGGATGAATCTAAAACTGAGTCTGAAGATTCATCAACTAAAGAAGATGAAACTTTGTTCATGGCTGAAATTACTCAGCAAAATGATTCTAACACCTTTGACGTTGAAGGTGTAGTAGATCTTGAAAGTGAGCTGAAGTGTGCTTTACAAGAGGTCAGAAAACTCAAAAAAACAAGTCCTTGCTCAAGAACACAAACTAGATCAAGAAATGATCTCTCTGAAAACTCAGCTTAAAGAAGCTAAAAGAGTTGAAGACTGTCTTCAAGAGACTATAAGCTGCAAAGATCAAGAAATTCAAAAATTGGAACAAGAAGCAGTCCGTCTTAGGAAGGAAATTGAAAAATATGAAAGCACTCTAAAATTGAATGAGATGCTCAGCAAGTAGAAGATGTATAAAGATAAAACTGGTGTTGGTTTTGAAAAGGGTGAATGCTCAATTTACTATGCAAAACAAAACCCCTCTTCTGAAGTCAAAGGTTCAGGTTCAAATCACTCAGAATTTGGTAAAGATCATGTTCAGTCTTTGAGAGGTAATAGATCTTCGTACAAAGTCAATCCTTTCTTCTATGGTTATTGTTTTTTCTGCAACAAATTTGGCCATAAGGTGAGCACTTGCAGGCTTATGAATCCTAGGTTTGGTCTTAGGCAACACTATGGTTTTGTTAGACAAATTAGATGTTTTAAATGCAATGCTTTGGGACATTCTGTCAAACAGTGCAGAGCTGATCTGCAATCTAAACAACATAAATTTAAAAAGGTTTGGAAACCTAAGTCTATCAACAAACATTGAGCAAACTATGTTGGTTCAAATAGCTTTTCATTCCAAGAAAAAAGACTTATGGGTCCTAGATAGTGGATGTTCTAACCATATGACTGGTGACAAGGATAAGTTTGTAAATCTTGAAGATTATATAGGTGGATATGTTAAGTTTGGTGATAACTCTAGTATTCAAATTAAAGGTAGAGGTTCACTTCTTCTGAATGAAGACACTCCTATCTATAATGTGTACTATGTGGAAGGTCTCAAGCACAATCTTCTAAGTGTTAGTCAAATCTATGATAGTGGTTATCATGTTCTTTTCACTTCGCAGGGATGTGAGATTAAAAACAAGCTAGGAAAGGCTATTGCAACTGGAAGGAGGACAAAAGGAAATGTGTACAATCTTCTCGACACATCAAGCAATGAAAATAATCAAGGTATGTGTTTAATGAGCCAAATTGAAGAAAGATGGTTATGGCATAAAAGATTAGGACACATAAATTTTGAAAATTTAGTTAGAATCAGTAAGAATCAGAATGTTAGAGGTTTACAAATTCTTAATAAGCTAGAAAATTCTATGTGCAAAGAATGTCTAAGTGGTAAACAAACTAAAATCAGCTTCAAAACAAAAGAACAATCTCCATCAAAACCTTTACAACTTGTGCACATTGATTTATGTGGACCAACCAGAACAAGGTCTATTAATGGTGAAAGGAACTTTATGTTGTTTGTGGATGCTTATACTAGAATGGTTTGGGTCACATTTCTTAAGCACAAATCAGAAGCATTTGAAAGGTTTAAAATCTTTCGTAAATTGGTTGAGAAGGAATCTGATTTGAAACTTAAATGTATGTGATCTGACAAAGGAGGTGAGTTCACTTCTCAAGATTTTATTGATTACTGTGAACATCACAACATTAAAATACAGTATGCTGCAACAAAACACCTCAACAAAATGGGGTAGTTGAATGTAAAAATAGAACTGTAAAAGAAATGGCTAGAACAATGTTAGATGAAGCTAAGTTGCCTGATATGTACTGGAAAGAAGTTGTTCATACAGCTTATACATTTTGAATAGAGTGCAGATTAGAGTGAAATCTAAACACACTCCTTATGAACTGTGGTATGGAAGAACTGATTCTATCAAATACTTTAAATTTTTTGGAAGTAAGTGTTTTATCAAAAAGGATGATGATAACCTTGGGAGTTTTTAGTCAAAGAGTGATAAGGGTATCTTTTTGGGATACTCAACTCACAACAAAGCTTATAAATGCCTTAACAAAAGGCTTAATAAGATAGTTGAAGTTGTTAATGTAAAATTTGATGAGAGATCACATTTGTATGATGAATCTTTGCAGGATAATGAGGAAGAAGAACTTGAACTAGAAATTATTTTAGAAGAAACTGAGTCAGCAAGCCCTAGAATTGAAACAACAAGTCCTAAAAAGGTTGCATCAAAAGCTCTAACTAAATATCACCCCAAAGATCAGATTATTGGGGATGAAAATGCTGGAGTTCAAACTAGAAGAAAGGCTGCGGAATCTGATGAAAAGGCACAAATAGATTTATGTCTAGTTACTCAGTTTGAGCCTAAAAACTTTAATGAAGCTCTCACAGACTCATGTTGGCTTAATGCTATGCAGGAAGAAATTGATCAAATTGAGAAAAATCAGACTTGGGAGTTAGTCCCAAGACCAGATGACAAGAATGTCATTGGAGAAAAATGGATATATAGAAACAATCTTGATGAAAATGGTAATGTCATTCGCAACAAAGCAAGATTTGTCTACAAAGGCTATGCTCAACAAGAAGGTATTGATTTTGGTGAAACGTTTGCACCCGTTGCTAGATTAGAATCTATCAAAATATTCTTAGCTTATTTTGTTTATAAAGACTTTACTGTTTATCAAATGGATGTCAAAACTTCTTTTTTAAATGGCTATTTAGATGAAGAGGTCTATGTTGAATAGCCTGAAGGATTTATGTGCAAAGATAAGCCTAATCATGTTTACAGATTGAAAAAGGCCCTCTATGGCTTAAAACAAGCACCTAGAGCTTGGTACTCTAGGCTTGACAGTCATTTGCTTTCAAATGGTTTTGTTAGAGGAGGTGTAGATAGCAATCTTTATGTTCAAATTGAAGGTTCTGATATTCTGGTTGTTGAAATATACGTTGATGACACTATATTTGGCTGCAACAATGTTACATTGAGTAAAAAATTCTCTCAGCTAATGAAATCTAAATTTGAAATGTCATTATTAGGAGAATTAAATTTCTTCTCGGGTCTTCAAATCTCTCAACGTGAAAATGGAATATTTCTTTATCAAACCAAGTATGCTAGAGAGATGCTTAAGAAATTTTAAATGGATGAATGTCATCCAGTTAGCACTCCAATGATTACTGGATGCAAACTTACTAAGGTTGATGATTCCCTTGATACAAATCAAACTGAATATAGATCAATGATTGGTAGTTTTTTATATTTAACTGCCTCCAAACCTGACATTATGCAGGTAGTTTGAACTGTTGCACGGTTTCAGGCATCACCTAAAGAATCCCATGTCACTGTTGTTAAAAGGATTTTTAAATATATTCAGGGCACTCTTAATTATGGCCTTTGGTATCCTAGAAGCACTGATTTTTCCTTGATTGCATATACTGATGCTGACTGGGCTGGTTGTTTGGATGATAGGAAAAGCACCAGTGGTGTTGCATTCTTTCTTGGTGATAGTTTAGTGGCATGGTACAACAAGAAACAAGAATCCGTTTCTCTCTCTACTGCAAAAGCAGAATACATTGTTGCCACTTCATGTTGTACTCAAGTTCTTTGGATGAGTCAAACTCTATCTGATATGGGTATTGAAATTCCTAAACCTGTTTCTATTCTCTGTGATAACACAAGTGTGATAAGTATCTCCAAAAATCTTGTTTTGCACTCTCACACTAAACATTTTGTTATTAAGTTTCACTTTCTTCGAGAAAAGGTTTTGGCTAATGAAGTTTTCTTACAGTTTGTTGGCTCTCAAGATCAGGTGGCTGATATTTTTACTAAGCCCTTAGCTAAAGAGTTATTTGAAAGGTTGAGACTTCGATTGGGAGTTATCTCTCAATCTTTACTTCTCTGATTTTCCATGCATTGGCTTAGGGGGAGCATGTTATATGTTTTTATTCACTTACAACTCTCCTACAATCTTGGTTGCTGCACTGTTATTTTTTTTTTGCAGCTATTTCTCATGGTGTTTTCATTGGTTTCTCTATTGTGTTCATCTATTCTTTTCCTTGAGACAAAAAGGTGGAGAGTCTTTGGTTTTTTTCCATCAAGAACAAAGGGGGAGTTTGTTGAATCTCAGTTGTGTTTATAGTTTGTCCTTGATGACAAAATCCCTTTCAGTTTGTTCTCATTGATAATCTATTTCAGGATGGTTCTCCTTGCAGCACATCACAAGTTTTGGATGTTTCTCTTTCAGGCTTATTCATATCAGAGTGAGAATGGCAGAGTCTCCCTGATCCATTTTGAAATGTCTGAGTTGCCTATCGGCAAGACATTTCAGTTGTCATGGCGATTGAATTTATCTAACAGGCTACTGTCGGCAAGACTTCTCTTTTGTTTCAGTGACAAAAAAGTGTTCTCTATCAGCATATGTAATATCGTCGGCATGAGGTCTTATCGATTTCATTATGTCTCCCCGATCCGCTTCAGAATAGGCTTATCGGCAAAGGAAATCGTCTTCAATGTAATGTTTCATCGAGCGCTTTGTGTCTTGGTGACCGGCACAAGAAAGTTTATATTGACATAAGTTATAATGATCAGAGGTTGAATGGGAACATATCAGCAAGAGTTTAAGGTTTCGGTGAATGGTCATAGCAAAAAGGTTATGTCTCCCTGACTAATGCATGTGGAAGTCTATCGATAGGAGTGTTGTTTTCAGTATGTAGTCTCACCGAAGACATAGTGTCTCATCGACCGTGCACCAAAAGATCTTATCGGTAGAGGTTGAGGCTTTGTTGAAGTGTCACAGCAAACGTTCAATGTCACACTAACCGTCGTTGGACAACTGCCTTTAGCAGGACATTCTAGAAGTCTCGGCGAATAGGTGTGAATTCGGGGTGTTTTAGTATGACTGAAATGATCTACAAGATGTCTCCCCGATGGTTTGAAGTTACAGCAACATGTATTGTACAGTTGGTCTCGTCAGCAAGAAAAACCATGTGTCACAGTGACCAATGTGTATCATGTGGAATTTCGGTGAAATGTGGGGCAATCTCTATAGCGTCTTCCCGACTATGCATTGTCTTATCGACCGCTGATGAAGAAATACATTTTGATAAGACTCATATGTTTCGATATAATGTCATAGCAAACCCGTCAAGTCTTGGAAAAAAATTCTAATAAATTACTTTCGGCGAAAGGTTGGTATTATCTCAGTGACTAAGAGTGGATAAAGTTTTTCGGCCAAACATAAAGTAATCTCTGAGAGGTCTCCCCGATATTGGTATGTTATAGCGACTCTCATAAGATAGAAGGGTGCATCAGAGAGAGAACCATTATGTTACAACGATATCACACAAGGGGTTTCTATCAAAGGCTCAACGGTGTGAGATTGATACTGTCTTGGCAATCTAGGGTGAGCTCAGGATGTTTCAGAAAAAAAAGGGGCAGTCTCTATAGCATCTCCCCAACTTTGTATTGTCTCAGTGACACGGGGTGAAAAGTGACTCTCAGTAAAAAATTATGAAGTCTACAAGAGGTCTCACCGATATCGTTTGGTCACAACAACAATGAATGAAATAGAAGGGTGTCTCAGTGAGAAAGACTCTTGTGTCTCAGCGAGTAGTTAACAAAATCTCAAACTTTGTGGCCGTTTATGGAAAATTCAAAATATAGTTGCAGGTTGACATCATGGATTTGCATCGAATCTCAGATCCATTACATGAAAAAATATTCATTGAGTTTCCTCTTTGAGCAGTTGCATTTTTTATTTAATAGGATGATTTGCAGCTCTTTGAATAAGCGTTACTATTGATTTTTAATCATCATCTACAGTCTGTCAGTATTTAGCTTTATATTCAAGAATCAGCAAGAGAGTCTGAAGATTTGGTGAAAAACGTTTTGAAGATTTCTTCACAACCGACATACTTGAATATGTAATTAAATACCCGTGTTGAAAATTGTAAGGGTTGTTGATTTTGTAATTCTGAGAGTATCATTCCTTGTCTGTATGGAAATGTATGAATGAACTCTGCAGAAAGATATGTGCTTAACTGAAAACAGATAAATCCTCTGAGTCACTATTATTGTTCAAAACATAATTTGAGGGGTTGGTACTCCTTGAGATGGGTGTCTCAAAATGAGGGGCTAGTGATCCTTGAGTGGGTGCTCAAAAATCAGCCTATAAGGCATTGTGAACTTTTGTTTAAAAGATTAAGCCTGGAAGGCATTTAGGGAGTGGTTTTTATACCCCAGGGGGGTTTTCCACTCGATAAAATCTAGAGTCTTCTTGTTCTTCTGAGTTTCCTTTGCTTTACAGTGTTGATTATTTCAATTCACTGTTTGGGTATTATCTTTCTCAATTCTATTTATGAATGATTACATTCAACTCATGAATGCATTAATTAGAGTATATTAAGATCAGATTTGTGCTATATTTTTTGAATTTGTGAAAATTGGTCAAATTTGTTATAACACTGATTCACCCTCCCCCTCTCAGTGTCATTTTAACTCCAACACCTCTACCTTGCAACAGTCTTGAAATGACAGATCGGTATGGTAGTGAACAGTCACTCCACCGCTAGAATTAACCCATTGTCTCATAGGATTCCAAAGGGGTATGCGTAAGGTGGTAGTACTACTAACACTACCCCATAGTGGTCTTTAAATGACCTAGCGGTAGTGCGGTAAAAGCTATGAAAGCATTAAATGATTACACCATTCGATTTTCCAAGATCAACGAAATGTATTCAAAATCAAAATATGGGAAGATTCTAAAATATCTTGCACAAATTGACACTTCACATTAATAGTGAGGTGATCGAGCTCAGCAACAAATATTACTTGGGACTTGACAAAATTTTGGCAATCATTCACAAAGCTTAGCATACTAGAGGCAAGGGAATTCAAGCGAGAAAAATTTGTAGCTATTATTTCATCAGGTAAGTTCATAGAAACCCTCTATAGCAAGTGTATAAGAATTGAATTTGCGTCTACAAGTAAACACTTAAAATATCAAGTAGGAGTAAATTCTTCATCATGCCACCCAAAAGAAGTCAACTTGCGAGTAAAAATGGAAGTGTCAATAGTTTCTAAATCAAAGAAGACATCCCTACAAAAATCCATTTTAGATGTGTTACCTAATTCTATAGACAAAGGATCCAAAAAGGTGTTTAAAGATACATCCCAAGGATGTAGAGACCCAATTATCCCTATCTTAGGGTGGGATCTGGTTTGGTACTTCTATGAAAAAAAGGGTTGAGAAGGTACTGGTTTTGAATCCTTGGACCTTAGATTTGGCCAAATTGATAGTCCCAAATGTCTTCGTAGATGTTGAGTTTATTAAAGTATTGGCACAATATTATCACCTAGCTACTAGGACTATAAGAATGTCAGATGGTTCACCATTAGTGGTGCTAACTAAAGAAGCAATTATAGAGTGTTTTATGTTAAACAAGCAAGCTATCACTAAGATTGACTTGGAAAGAAGTGAGGAGAATTATAGGAGATTGAGAAATACCTACAAGAGTGATGAAATTCCTTTACACATGAAAAAAGGTGTAAACAATAGGAGGATACCTATCTCCCCCTCCCAAAATTAGCCATTTGCCACATAAGACTTCCAAGTATATTTCAAAAGAACTTATTTTTCTTTGTGCCAAATGCTTGGAATAGATTTTGAAGAGAGGATGTCAACATATCTCATGATGATGGCAATAAGGATACAAAATCCTGAAGTGAACATTGAATATGACTTTGTTGTTAAAATTGAGAAAGGGTTGCATGAGGGAGTTTTGCAAGAGAGAACTTAGCTTCCATAACTTTTAGGAAATACTCTCTATTGTGTCATTTAATATTATACCAAAATAGAAATAGATGGACTAAAGAATGTGTTTGGGAATGACTGATGATGAAAATAATAGGTTGCCTATACAAAACTGGTGTTACATCTAGGATAGTAGATGTAAAAATAGTTATTATGTAATATTTCATGATGATTTCATAGTAAAGGTCATGGCTGCTCTTGGTCTTATTTCACTGGGATTTCCTAATAAAATCATGCAAGTATTAAGATCTTTAGCATTGAAGCCAGAGCAAGGACACACTCACAATTTGGTGACTAGTTCTTCTTAGCAGACGAAATAGTAATAAGGGTTATGGGTGTCCTCAAGCCCCACATGTTTTACCTAAATTTGTTTCTATTTGAATTGCATTTTTAGAATTTATGTGCCAAATGTTATGGATGGAGCAAGATGTTATGAAAAGACAAAAAAAGGGAACATTCCTCCTTGACCTAATTGAATGTGAGTAGCTATTTTTAGGGTCTGACACTCTTGAATAACTGCAAAACTATTTGAAGATGTTGTATCTATTAATTTTATCTATTTGAAGATATTCTTTGATCCTGAAGGGAATATTAATTTTATAAAGCAGGCACTTCTCACTAAAGTTGAGATTACCCGTGTAATGGATTACGAATAAGATGTAATAAGAAATTGCTTTACACCTGATGAAGTTTTTTAGAGGAAGAGGAAGTGGAAAATCATAAAGAGGCTTGAGGAGGAGGAGAAAAGGGACACTGGATTCCAAGGATTCTATGTTGAAGAAAAGGATCCTATCAAAAGGATGAACACAATGATTGACAACTTTGAAGATTATATGTTCAACCAGAAAAGAAACCCGAGGGTGAGTCTTTGAAACTCTCTAAGCTTCCCATCAAACGAAGAGGTATTTTAATCATAGAGCCCCTACCAGACACTTCCACAACACAATCAAAAGCATCCCCTGAGCAACCAAGTCCTAAAAGGAAGAAAACACATGGAGCACCCCCCTTAGTGGCATATGAAATAAGTGAAGGAGTAGGGGATATTGAAGAGGTAGTCGATGTACTTTTGAATTTTAAAGATGACGAACTTGATCAGCCACCACCTAAGCTTGCAACTGATGCTCACAAACTAGAAGAAAGAGTGGATGTACATGGGCATAATGATCAAGAAGTGCATGATGATGAAAGGATGATTATTTCCCTTAGATTTATTGAAGATGATGAATTTATTCAAACTCCCGAGTTTAAGTATTTTTTATTTAAGATGAAAATGAAAGAATTTGAGAAGAGACTCCAAATTAATAGGATGGGAACTGAGGAGTCACAACATGACCAGATTGTTTCCTAGACTCTTGAAGAATGTAGGATTAATGGAACTACTATTAGCCCCCAAAAAGCAAGAAAATTGGTCTTAGAAAGCAATATACTAATTATTCTTGGGATGGAGTTAAATAAGATATTCTTACTAGATCAAGTAAGAAGCCAAGAAGATCCCATGTTGGTTTTTGAATTCAATTCAAATGCAGGAATGAGTAGCACAGGTTACAATCCAAGACTTGAAACCCTAGCCTTTTGGAAAAAGAAAAAAAGAATAGAAAAACCAAGATTGCTTGATGTTGTAAAAGAAATGAGAGGGACTTCCATGGTAAAGACACTTCAAGACACATTAGCATTGGAGGTAGCTACTATGACAATGCACTCAACAATGTTTACTAGGGATGCGGTTAAAGCTATGGAGCTTAGATTGGCATAATATGAGAAAGCACAAACTGATATGAATGATGAAGTGAATAGGTTATTCATAGAAAATGTGAAATTGAAACAATAGTTGAAGGGAGAAGATCCTTCCCAAAGCATAGAATTAGTAGTATACCAGCCTCCAACCATCCAAACTGATACAAGTGAAATCATTGTTGAACAAGTTAATGTGCTAAAACAAGAAATTGAGAAGTTGAAAAAGAGTAATGAAGAAACAAAGGAAAGAGCAAAGAGAGAAACCCTCAAGGTATTGGAACAGATCTTGGAGCATAGGGCTAAACTAATTGTGGACAAATTGGAAAATGTGTATGAAATTTATGTTTCCTTATCACGAGCAATTGATTAGATAAAGGCCTATGTACCTATATTGGACCCCTTAGTCAAGAAATGGCAACTTGTACATCACATCTTAATTACTTTGTGCAGAATTTTACAAAGGATTGTTGAGGCCTCCACAGCTTTTAAGCCTCCTAAGCAAATGGTTCGAATGGTCATAGATGAATTTCAATACATGTTTGCAGAAGACCAAAAGATCAAGGCAAGAATTTAATTTCACACGCTAAAGCAGTCGTTCATGCCTAAGATACTAAGGGATGATGATCAACTAAAAGGCTCCAAGGATTGGGCAGATGAGTTTAGAAAAATTGTTCCCAACTACCTCACTAATATACAAAAGGATGGTGACATAAATATTCACCAACTCAATTTAACCTTGGATGGAATAATTGCACTAGATGTTGGGTACTCAAAACTCATCACGATACCAAAGGGTTATCAGATAGCAGATGGAAGAGTCACTTGGCCAACACACAAAAAATGCAGGAGTACAAATGGCCACATGATTACATGGTGTACCAATGGGAGTAGACATATCTAACTCCCCTAGAAGAATAGGCTTTGTAGTGAAGTACCAAGCCTTGCAGATAATATCATGGAGAGAGGACCTTGCCAGATCTACATGATCACAGGTACTTTACGATGAATAACGGACTTCACTATCCTGCGATTGTTGTGGACTTCAACATTTGATAATTTTTCTTCACTTCTCATCTTTCATTGCTTTTAAAGTTTTATGTAAACAACAATAATTAAGACTTTTTAATTTATGTTAAAAGTGGGTAACTGACAAGACACTTTTTGACATGTCAGTCAGGACAAAATTTTGAAATGTATTGTAAAATATTTTTGAAGATCAATAGAATGAAGTTATAATTGGTGGCTGAATTCTGGTTTCAATTGTTTGTTGAAGTGATTAATGAATGCTATCTTGTTGTCTCTAGTTTGATCTTTCCTTGTTATTTAAAACAAAATATCAAGGGTATATTTGGTTTATCAAAATACATTTGTTGTCAAACAATTAATTTTGTACTATATTTTTGTGTCAAATCTTTGGTAATTATGGTTAGTATCATTACATTCAAATTCTAAATTTTGGGAAATTATATACAGTAAATAGATTGATGGTTGTTTAGATAGTGAAACTAGCTCTCTTAGAAATTAACCGAAATATCTTGTCTTGAAATATTTAGAAGGATTATTTTAATTAAAGAGGATTTTGTGGTTATTTTTCTAACAATGATTTTATAGTGCAGCTAGCTTGCTATTTTCATTCAAGGTACAAGTCAGGATCAAAGTCAAGCACATACCAAGAAGATGGTACTCTACTTAAAACCCTCAACCTCAGTTTAGTCTACTTACACGGGGATATTAAGGAAGTTGTTAAACAATTAATATATATCATTTGTTGTTTGTGAAGGAGAATCTTGTGAGATCCAATATGGTAGTGGATCAATATCAGGTTTCATCTTTGCTAATACTGAATGATTTTAGGGTGTTGCAACAACCAAGAAGTTATACTTTAGAACATCAAATTTTATAGTTATGGTGGCTGATATAGATCCTCCTGCCATTCTTGATCCTTTGATTTCATTGGCCAAAGATAAGGTATTGATTTTTTCTCTCTCCTTGTACCATTTTGAATTTCAACATTATTGCCACCTTTTAAGATGTCAGATGGGCATTGCAACATTTTTAGGTTAACTCCATGTGCCATGCAATACCTGAATCATTCCTTAATTTGTGAGAGGCTTTGCTTCAAATGCTCACTGGCAATCTTTACATCATGTAGATGTTGCAAAGGTGGATTGAAGGGATCAAAACCAAGAAAATGAACACAATTTGATTCTTATTATATAGGGCAATAATCACATGAGTAAAATGGTGGGATTAAAACTAATGAAATGATGTTTGACATAGTACAAAACCCTTTTAACTGCGAAGTTTTCCCACGATCAAATCCCATGACTTGCTACCCTTTTTTCTAATTTTGATGAATTGTAAGAGAATAAACCTAAATAACTTGCACAGGAACATCAAATTTTTGGACTTATACTGATGATGAGCTTCAAACCATTTAGTGATTCTTCTATGTATTTGTTCAAGTATTTGTTTTCTTGCAAGTTTAATGGATGCCTTAAGTTTTGTTATTAATCATTAGTTTGAAAACTACTGTTGCAGAAAGTACCTTATGTGTTTGTGCCTTCAAACGATGAATTGGGCAGTGCTTGTAAAGTGAATGGGGAAGATGATGTCACAGTTGAGAAACTTGTTGGTAAACATCAGGTTAGTAATTTTTGGATGTTAAGGCTTCCCAGTTGGATATCAAAGATCTTTTTTCATCAGTTGACTTAATTTGGAATTTATGTATAAATGGATTCTTTAATGGTGCAGGTCTTTACTGAGACAACACATGAACCAAGGTTGACATATTTGTTGTCCAAGTCTAATATGTAATTAGAGGTTTACAAAATAACTTGCAAATTAATCCTAATTACAATTTTTCCCCGATCACAACAGAATTGTGTGACTATGTTGTTTAATCGTTGAAATTACACACTAGGTTCACTTTTACATAAATTGATGAAATTACTAATTACTGAAATGTTGTAATTAGAACTCAAATACTAAAATGAAATTAGAGAGAATGTAAGACAAGAGATAGAAGAAGAATGAGACAGAAGATAGAAAGATCAGATGCAGGTTCATAATGGAGTTTGTCCTTCAAAGGACTACGTCTCTAGATCCACTTCTCAATGTTGGACCGCTTCCATTAATATTCCCAAGAACCTAAAAATGTCTTATAACAATATTCAAGCTTCAAAACCTACACAAAATTCCTCATGCAATCTCTCACTTTTATAATTTTGGTGTATAAGAACACCTTGCAATTCTTCCTCTCAAAAAGAATTCAACTCTCCTCTAGCATTCTAACTCCACCTTTTCCAATAATTTCTAATCTCCATTTTTCTCCCCAAGTGAATTCTCAATTTTCACCACTTGGTTACCAAAACTCCTAATCTCTCGCCTTTTTATACAATTTTTTTGTCAAATTTGGTTTATAACCAAATGATTTACAAAATCAATCATATCACCCATATTTTCCCAATTACAACAATAAATCTCCCTTTTACAACATATAATATTTGAAAATAATCCTAAAAAAAATCCTAACCCCTTAAAAAAAAAACCTCTTGATCTTCAAATATTTTTAAAATACCATTTAAGCCTGTTTACTATCTTTTTTTCGTGCTATAAAATCGTAGAAGGTTTATTTACAAGATTAAATTTGGGGTAATATTTAAAATTAAGGGGATATTAGTTTTTGATACTATTTCAAATAAAACTAACGATGTTTATATTTACACAAATCATGAATGGTGCATTGGTTGAGAGGCTAAAAGGTATTAGGGAGGTTGGGGATTCAAACCACTCAACCTCGTTTTATGGGATTTTCCTTTTCTTTTAAACAATAAATAGAAGTGAGCCCACTTATTAAGCAAAGTGCACGCATGGTGCTATGGTGGAGAGGAGAAATAGGAAGTGGGAGGTCAAGTGTTCAAAACTCTCCATAAGACTTTTAACAAACCAACTACCTAGGGGATTCCCAAGGGGTGCCACGTGGCACTATTCTATTTTCTCACACAATGACACATGTCAAAATATAGTTGGTCCATGTCATTAGTTTGTGCCATGTCATTAGTCTGTGCCACATCATCAGCATACCATGTCATTATTTCGTGCCACATTAGCAGCTACCATGTGTCAGCATTTGTGATTGCCACGTCATCATGTTGATGTCATCAAAGTCAACCAAAGTCAAAATTTTGACCAACCTTTAACCAACCATAACTTTCACAGACGAGCTCTGTTTTCAAAACTAAATATAGTTCTAGAATCAGCGTGATGAGCACTACGACTTGGTGTCATTTTTTATTCATTTTGAGATGATCAATTTTTCTGCCTTTTTTCTGGCCCTTTGATTTCCTTGTTTGACCAGACCTTTGACTGCACATAACTTTTGCATACAAACTTCTTTTGAGCTCATTCAAATTGCATCAGGACCGTGTTGGCAAGCTCTATGCGATGAAGTTGGTTTTGAGAGATTATGAGACCGTAAAATTTTTAGGTATTCTAGATCCACTTGGATCAAAGTCTAATGGCATTCTTGGGCTTGGTTTCCAGGAAATTTATGTTGATAATGTTGTTCCATTCTAGTTAGTGTTGATAGCCTTCATTCTATAATATGTCAACTTCATTCTATAATCTGAGCATATCACCTTTCTTAAATTTTGAACAAGGTCCTGAAATAAAGGGTTCAATATGCATATTTCAAGCCTATGTTGAACACTTTGTTTAAGGAATTTGTTGACAAGGCTACATTTTTTTAATTGATTTATCTTTCTATTGTGTTTGGACTTTCTTTTGTAAACTTGCAATATATAGTGCACTTTTATTCTTTCTGAATTGAGACTAATATTAATTTTGTTGGTTGTATTGAGGCACAAATTCATTCATGGTGGAAAAGGCAACACCCTGACGTTGCTCATATTAGATGGTACATTGCATATAAATGAGGAAATATTCTAGCAAGGTTATTGTTGATTGTATTGAAGGAGAGAGCTTCATATATGGGACACGATCAACACTCTCCTTGGATTCTACACATTACAGCTTGCTCTAGGAAGATTTCCCATGTTGTAGAAGTTTTAAGAGATGAAATTAGGGGCATGTGCTTGCATTGACTAGGGCTTCAAGCATGTGTTTCCATCATTGCAAAAGTCTTTTGGAGAATTTTTTTCTTGCAGTCATTTCTTTGCAATATTGTAACTCAGATTTTGTCTTGTGACTGAAAATAACAATTGTAATACTCTATTTCTAAGTTGTAACTAGAACACATTTCTTTTATTAATAAAGTTCACCAATTTTTCCTTCTCAATGCTTGTCTTATATTTGTGTGCAATTGATGATTCATGTGTATTTCTTTGTTTTATGCTTAAATCCTTAAATGTTAGTCAGTTAAAATGACTAAATATACTACTAAATGACATCAATTAATAATTAAATTGACTAAACATACTACCAATTGACATAAATCAATGTTAACAATGAATTAATATGACTAGATATATTACTAGTGAAATTAGTGAATAAAAAATGACTAAATATACTACCAAATTGATCAAAATGATGATTAAAATTAATGACTAAATACACTACCAATGCATAGAAATCATTGAGTAAAAACAACTAAATAAGTGACCAGTTAACAACAATCAATGACTAAATATATCAGTGAATAAAAAATGACTAAATAAGTGACCACATTACAACAATCAAAGACTAAATCAACAACTAAATAAGTGACCAGTTAAATATATCAGTGAATAAAAAATGACTAAATAAGTGACTAGATTACAACAATCAATGACTAAATCAATGACTAAATATATCAGTGGAAAAAAAGTGACTAAATAAATGACTAAAAATGGTTTAGTCATCAATTTGGTCACTTTATATATGACTAGCAATAAACTACTAGTGGTCACGTGACCAACTGTAGTCATTTATAACCAATTTTTAGTAGTTTTTTAGTAGTTTATTGTTGTTTGTTACCAGTGCAAGGTGTACCCACAATAACCATACTAAGA
Source organism: Sequoia sempervirens (assembly GCA_007258455.2). Lineage (NCBI taxonomy): Eukaryota > Viridiplantae > Streptophyta > Pinopsida > Cupressales > Cupressaceae > Sequoia > Sequoia sempervirens. The sequence goes on along the minus strand of VDFB02252616.1, from coordinate 6,212,310 downwards.
GTTATACTCCTTGATAACCTTGATAAGGTGCCACAAGATGTTATGTCAATGTTAGACTAAGTTCAACTCCTGTGAACAAAGTGAAGCAAAAATTTCAAACTCACCTTAGGGGGTGTAAATAAAACTCACCTTAGGGGGTGCAAATAAAACTCACCTCAAGGGGTGCAAACAAAACTCACCTCAAGGGGTACATAAACAAAACTCACCTTAGGGGGTGCAAATAAAAATCATCTCATGGGGTGCAAATAAAACTCTCCTTAGGGGGTGTATAAACGACATCTGGATAAGGTCAAAAAAAGGACAATCAAAGGGAATTTGCTTAATTCATGGAAGGTCACTCCTTAGGGAACATCACACATGACATCACCACCAAGAGAGGACTAGTCAAGGAATATAAAATATCACCTTAGGGAACACTAGTCATAACATTACCACTAAGGAGAAATTCATATGCCAAGAAAGATCAAACTCTTATAGGACCTCAAATATAATATCACCAAAAAGAAGATACACCACATGGATTAAGAAGGCCACACTTTGATTGAAAAGGTCACGCTTCCTAGGAGATGTATACTATCATCACTAAAAAGGAACCATTTCTTATGTAAACAATGAGTGGGGGACTATATGCTCCCCCTTAAAATGTTAGTGTACTTGCTACACTAACATTTTAAGAAGATAGAGAGGGATCCCTTCCTAGAAGAAATGCACCTAGGACAAGGCTACCTAATCCATTTCACCCCAAGTGTAGGGAAAAAGATGAGCCTAGATGTATGAGGATGTGGTACTCCTTGCAATGTAACAAATAATTTGCATGAAACCAAATACATATGGTATTGAGAATTTTATTATATTACAACTATCATATGGCAAGGAGCAAGATAAACAAATGTTAATTTATCACACTTTCAAATCAATACGCATAGGGATTAAATTCTCTTAATATTTTCTTTAAATCCCAACATTCATTAGTAAGATGTCCAAGTGTTCTATGATATGCACAATAAGACATGTTTGCACTCTTTCCTTTTTTATCTTCTCATTCACGGATAGGTGGTAATGTAATGACTCCTAGGTTGAGAAGTGTTTCTAATGTCTTTTTAGTCTCTTTTATAGGATGTGGGAAATGTAACTTCTTAAGTTTATAAGGCTTGTGTTTCTCACTTGGTTTGTCAACTATTTTATGTGAATGTGAAGGACATTGATAACCTAATCCCTTAGTATCTTCTGATTCAGTTATTTCCAAGAGAGTGGACATTATTCTCATTCTCAGTGTTACATCCTTGCTTATTCAAGATCCTAAAGCCTTGTCCATAAGTTTTCTCCAAGTCAATGGGTGTATTTTAACCTTATACTTATCTAATGGAGGGTTGGTTGATGTACTTTCTTTGTGATTGTTATAAATAGGTTTCTCTATGCATGTTGTTTGAGGTATGCCTTGTGTTTCTATTTTGGGATGTAACAAAGTGAATGCTTCAAGTGGTGGTGTGGGAGGAGGTTGTTGGTATGGGGTAGTAGGCCTTTGCATTGAGGGATAAAAGGTTGCATTATTTTCAAGGTTTTACAAAGATCTTTGTATGAACTTGTGCATGGTTTCTTCATCTTGACCTATGACATGTATCTAAGAGACTTGCAATGGGAGAAGGTGTGTCATAATGTCATTATCAAAAGTGTTATCCTCACCAAACACACAGCTTGAAACATCAACCAAATATTTTAAAGACATACAAATTTTACCAAAACACATATCCATGATGAAATTTTGTAATAAGGTTTAGACTATTAAACAACAGATGAAGAAAATTAAGATAGCAACCCAATAAAAAGCTTTCTAAGAGTATTATGTCACAAAAAGTTGACTAATGCCCAAATAATAGGATAGAGTTGCCCAAGGGTGTTCGGGTCCTAGTCAGAGGTTTTGAAAGTTCAAAGTTTGACTATGCACTACACTGTTTAAGGATGTTGATTCTACTTGCAAACAATTTTGATAGTAAATAAATTTCCAATATTTTCTTAATGTTTCCAAATTTGATGCAAGATGCAAGTATGCAATGATGTTGAAGTATGCAATGATGCAAGTAAATAATGCACTTTCTTTCACCTTTATGATATTTAAGGTTATTGTTCCTATCTGCAAATAGGTTTGATAGTAATTATTGTTCCAAAACTTTTTAATGTAAAGGAAATGCAAATGTATGACAATTTTGGAACAGAATGACACTTTTTTGAATGCAATTTTGAAATGAAAAACTGATCTAAATGGTTGAAACACACTGAAATGCAAGCTATGATGCAATATGTATGCAATTTTTTTATTTTTATGATTTTGCATAATGCGATATGCAACCCTAAATGAGAAGTACAAAACACAGTGATGCAAAACCTAGATCCACGGTTTGAAAGAATACGAAATCAAAAACCTATGATGTCAAATATTAGGTTCACCAAAATGAAATATAAAAATGTGGTTACTCTAAGTTTAGTATCCAAAACCTAGGTTCCATCATTTCTAGGATTTCATTAGGATGCAAATCAACAATGTGCATATATTGACTTTCAACCTTCAAGGTGAGTCAATTAGACCTAGGTCTAGTCCTTTTGAGTCTTAGGAATGAATTGGAAATGATTTGGACTAATTGACCTAATTAGACTATATGACCTAATATGATAAATGCAATTTTTTGATAACCGATAAATAGAAACAATCAACTTTCGACATATCTATGTGTAGATAATTGTGTACCTACCCAAAAAAATTGGTCCTACTGTGCCTATAGGGATTGGGTCACCCAATGGTGACTTGATCTTTGTAGGGGTGTCCTAAAGTTTTTTTGGGATCCTCTAGAGTTGGATCTGAGCTTTTATTTTCTATCTATAAATTTTTTAAAATGTCATGAATAAATTATGTAGGTGATTTTTCATGTCTTGATAATGTTAATGACAAAAACTACAATAATGCAAAACATATCCTCAAACTCTCTTCAATCATCTTCAAACCTATAACCTACACATTCACAAAGAGGAAAAATGTTGTGCCATATAGGGGCTTGCCTTAATCAAACCCTATGTAAGTGTTCCCACTTCCACAATGGCAATTCCAATTATAAATCAATAAAGGAAAGGAAGGAAACGATGAATGAACACAATGTTGCAACTCATCACCCTTCAATGGCTTCCTTGTAGGACTGAAGTCATGCACACCACTTTAAGGATCTTGGATTTTTCTTGATAGATTTTCTTGAATGCTTGAATGCTTAGATTGTGTAGAGACCTACAACAATGTTAGCCTTCATAAAATATGAACATGAACACACATAAACTTGGGCATTATTTTGGATCTTGAATTGTTGTAATAATCTCTGATAATGCTGCTCTTGATTTGCTCTTGACAATAGTTTTTGCTCTTGAATTCTAGAAAAGGTGTGTTATTTCTCAAATGGTAAAATAACTAGGTATTGTTGACCCCTTTGACATTGGGTTAGTTTTGCATTAATGTCAAAATGACAATCAAAGTGCATAGTTAAAAGGAATTAATACTTTTGACACTCACCTTGATGCATATTTACAAGGTATTAATATGAAGGGATTAATATGGATTTTCACCTTGATAAACTTATGAAAGGTTGAAGGCATTATTGGATTGATATTTGATGACTCTCATTCAACATTGGTGTCGATATTGTCACAACAGTGTTACATGGACTTGGAGGTAGTTCTAACACCTTGATATTGCCTTGAGCATTGGTCATTATAATGCTTACATTGTGTTAGGTTTCAAAGGTTTCATGGTATTTGATAGAGGAAATGATATAGGGCTTGCAATATTGAAAAGTGTTTTTTTTTTAAACACTTAGCATTAGAATTATTTTGCACTTGATGTTTTTGACCAACACATGTTCTTGGTGTTCGAAGGTATCATTGCATTTATCTTAGGAAATAATAAAGTGTTTTTATTGTGGACATACATATTATGTTTGATTTTGGAGATCATTTTGTCAGGAAGTTTTATTACACATGTTAAAAGTTGCAAGGATGGTTCTCGATCCTTTTTTGTGTGTTGACATATGTGAATCATTATTCACTATGGTATGCTAGGGAATGAAGACTTTGGTAGATGACTTAGGGTTTGAATATGGTTTCGATGTGACAATGCTAGTGGCTGGATGACATGATTCGAAGAAAATTTCATTGACAGTTGCAATGTGACGGTTTGTGTAGTTGAGATTGTACTTGTTGTGATTACTTTCTCCCAGTGATTGAGGTATGGTTGTATTGAGCTTTTCTAGATTAATGATTGCTTTATATATATGTGGTTCAAGCTTGGCGGAAGGTTAGAGAATGCACTTAAAAGTTTGAGAAAGCACAAATCAGTTTTTTAGTTGCTCTATGAACAATATGCTTTGAATGTCAAAATCCTAAAATGGGCATTTTGAAAATGCTATTACATTGAGTTGGAGGTTTAGATTCCTAGACTATTTTGCTTCAGATGTTATGATTGTTGTGTTTTGTGAAAGAGAGGTTTCTTCAGAAACCCTATACTATAATTTTATGTTAAAATGAATTCTTGAAGTCATGTGTGAGTTGTAAACACAAGGTTGTACTTAAAAGATTATTGCAAATCATAGTGATTGGTTGAAAAAGGAAAAAAAATGTTTTAATGTGTATTGTGTGTTCTAGACTTCAAATGTTGTGAAGTTTAAAGGACATAAAAGACATTAAAGTTGTAAATTGCCATGGGCATTAGAGAAACAAAGTGATCCTCTATATATTTCTTGTTATCTTATTTGAGTAAAGTTGCCAGTGAGGCATTTGTAGCCAGTGAAGCTTGTGTTGCTAGTGAGGCATTTTTTATAAGCTAGTGAGGCAATTCTAAGTGGTTTTTCCACCCCATGAGGGTTTTCCACTCTTGAAATTTATTATGTCATGGTTTCAATTATTGTGCAATTTACTTATCATTCATTATTTTTGTTTACAAATTTGTTGAAAGAAAGTAAATTAAAAATTTTAAATCTACAACACTAATTCACCCCCCTTCTCAGTGTTGTTTGTACTCCAACAGGTATTTATAGGTGTTTATCCAATTTCCCAAAAATTAGATTCCAAAAGCCGACACTTCATATTTGAATTTGGATGTTAAAATATCGCCAACAACATATTTGAATTTGGGTTTTAGCTAAGGAAGGGGACTCAATCATCCATGGGATTTGGAATGCATAATTTAGAAAATTAGAAGTTTAATTAAGTCCAATAAATTAGGGGGGCCAAAACATAATTTGAAATTGTTAAGGTATATAATTTTATACATTACAAGGTGTAAAAATGGTTAGTGCCTCACTAGATTTACCACTTTCTAACCACTAAGACCCTATAAGGGAAAGGTGATCATATAGTGAGTATTTATAGTAAGCCACTAAACTTCACTACTACTTGAAATTTGGCCCTAGAAAGAGATTGAATATCACTTGTGAATATCTTTAACTACAAAATATTATCAAATAGAATAACATGTGAAAAGAACACAATACTTAGACCAGAGTCATAAATATGATTATATTGATAACAAGAATTAGAGGCCTTTTTGAGAGGTACACATCCTTAAAGGAAAAACTCTATTACAACATATAATTCTAAAGTAATATTTAATTTATTAAAAAATCAATATAAATTGCTCATAAAGAGTGATATATGTCATACAACCAATGTGTTGAAGACTCGGGTTGTTGGAAACATGAGCATGATGATGTTGATTGATGGTGTGGGGAGATTGTTGAACATGATAGTGTATGGTGTTTTCATTGATGGGAACCCATTATAGAGATACGATAGTGTTGGTCTAAAGAACAAATATTTTGTAGATTTGCTAAGTCTCAATGTACAATTTTTAGGGTTCAGTGAAACAGTTTTATGGTCCACATTGCTTAACTATGAAGAATTTGGTCACGTGGTTTTGAGGTAATGTTGGTAGGTGTTGAAGGTGCCCAAATCCAAAGATTCAAGCTTGTATGTCTTCCTCATTCGAAGATAATGTTGACAGAGTATCGGCTCTAGAAATGACAAAGTTGTAGTTATAGAGTGTATGTTGGAATGCTCCGTATTCCACCACAAATGAATATTTTTCTATGTGGTTTCTTGGAAGTGTTTATAGGTATTAGAAGTGTGTATGCTCCAAGTGGCAAGTGATTTTGTGGTCCACATGTCGAGTTGTGAGTGAATAGTTGGTTCATTCTATTGTTGCTTCACTAGTAATGTTGACCTAAAGTTTTTGGGGTCATGCAAAGTTAAATTGTGTCTAAAGATACATCTAATTGGTGTTTTGAGCTGACAGGTTATGTGGTGCACGATACATCTAATTGGGGTGACCTAATTGATGGTTTTGTTGGTTGCCGTATATATAAGGTTAACTCCTTATGCAAACATGTGGTATGAGGCAATAGTGTGTGTAAGAGATTTGGTGCAGAAAGAAGTGTGAATTATAGTTGTGGTGAAGTATGAAGTGTGTTAAGTCAATTTTTCGAGCTTCAGTGGAACTGTATCTTCAACATATGTTAGATGCATTGTTAATAGTTCATCATTAGCACTAGGCCACCCTTTGTTCTATCTCTTTCTATTCTGGGTACTGAGCCCTTTGGCAATAAGGCACTGGCAGTGAGCCTTTCTCTCTTTTTTGGATAGTGAGTCCTTGGAGAGTGAGTCCACCTTTTTGTATCAAACATGTAACCAATTATAATATATTGTGAGATAATCCTCACCATGATTTTTCCCTTTCTATGGTTTTCCTCCTAAACTTGGTGTTCTTGTGTTCTTTGTTGTGATACATGATTTATATGTTCCTTTCATTTACTACGAGTTTAATGTGATGCATTGAATGAATGTTTTAGTTGATAAAGTGAACAAGTTTTAGTGAATACACAAAGGAAGAGCAAGAATTTGGAAGAGTTGTTAATCCTTATGCAAGGCCATCAATTCCTTTATACTCTTCCATTACATATAACCCTTGACTCATGCTAAGACATCCCTACAATTTCTAACAATGATCTTCCTCATTTTTGTAGGTGATGATTCATCAATTCCCTACATCCTCCATGTGGCTTTCTCATCTCCTATGTGGATGGGTCCATCGAAGACCAAATCACTTGCAAATATTAAGAAATAACCCCAAATGACTTTTAAGTTATTATTATAACCTATTTTTTTGTGATCACTAGTGGTTTCAATTAATTCCACATTCATTGTTTGTACTATTTAAACCACTAACAGTCAAGCCTAATAGTCATACATGCATATGCTCACAAAAGGGGACCTTTCTTTCTTTTTCATAACTTGCAAATGCGAGGCATTTTATTACAAATTTATAGTTGATGAAAAGGTGGTTAAGAAGATATAATATAGTTACGTACAGAGGATATGAGGACTGCAAGTTCAAAAATTATTAGAGGCAATGATGACTTCTAAAATTGTTGAAATGAATTGATAAATGATTTATTACAAAACAATAAATATAATTGACCATGCTCAGTTACAATCAGAAAATAGAGAAGATTCAGGGCTTGGGTAACTTTGTGCAATTTGTGCGAGTCCAGCCAATCCGGTTGTTGCCATTGTCATGAACGACAAGATAACCCTGCAAAGATATGTCTGCAAAACCAAATTCAACATTAAGATAACTAATAAAAAGGCTGCTTTAATGCTCAAGATAAAAGCCTTAGTGGCATCTGACATGTGAATGCCCAAAGTTTCTAAACAAGGAATAAAAGCTTCACAAAACACAACCTAGAAGGAGAAAATACCACATATACCATATAAAATTCCAATTACCGCCAATGACATTGTAGGATCCAATTTCGCTGCCGTCAAGTATCCCTAAACAGACATTGCCTTTATTCTGGTCATATGCGAAGGTTAGTCAGTATGTTCAATTAGTGAAGAATTCATAAAATATTGAACAATAGATTGTTTGAACTTTGAGGTATTGTCTCTCGGCCTTAGTCACCTTGTTATAATAAATATTAAGGAATGAAATTTGCATGATGTTAAAGTTCAAGCATTCTTACACTGATTATCAAATAACCCTCTGGAGATATTTCCAACTTTGTGTTTTCGGTATTTGGTGAGGTGCTTTTGAAGTTGAATGTTAGTGGTTTGAAGTATGATGTTACATCTGCAATGGATCTGGTAAACTGACAGGAGTTAGATGATAGGATATTAGCCTAATTTATATAATCTGTACAACATAAGAAATTTACAGTAAGATTCATAAAAATGAATTCTCACGTGTGAAATATGAACAAATTAACAAATCCCTTCACCTGAATTTCTCTTTCCCTTGCCAACACAGTGGCAGGGTCTCATCTGATGAATCTTGTACCAACTGTTTTCCAATGCTTTCTTTGACCTGTATCAACCTTGCATTGTCAGAAATAGAAACTAATTATATTAAATATGCATAAGGTTAAAGCTGTCTTTAAACACTTACTGCAATGACAAGAGCGTCATAAGCTTGTTTTGTGAAGTATGTATATGAGCTGCCAGTGTCAAATATTATACCTCCTAGCCTTCTTTCATCTCCATCCTCCGCAAGAAGTTTGCTACCAAAGATTATCTGTGCAGCTCCCACATGGTAGAATTTCCTGAGAAGTCGAAGAACAATTCGTGACTAGATGCTCATAGACTTTCTTAGAGGAGAAAGGGTTAAAGAATGTCCATTTACATTAATTAGGATATTAGAGGTTGTCTAACTAGAGTCCGATAAGTGAGGATTGACCCTTTGCCTCTGCTTTAGATACATTAATAATTGATGCCAACAAAATATACGATGACAGAAGTCACTGATTAAAAGATGACAAGCCAAACTCCAAATTAGCGGTCAAAGCTTTTAGCTCTTATGTTTAAGCTTGATGTTTTTTTTTGGGGTCTCCTGTCAAAATTTCAAAAGAATGTCAAAGCCTGTAATTTAAATTTGTCAGAAGCTAAAACAAGAAACTTTTTGTGTCCATGAGTTATGTGTATCAAAAAAGACAGGCAGTGTACTTAGGGGCCTACGGCTATGTTTTTGCTTCTTTTGGGGCATGGATGTTTGATTTAAACATCTTACTCATAAGTTGAAAGCTGAACTTTGTGTTATCACAACATTTGATACTTGTAAGTTGTAAGTTGTTTCTATAGAATGAAAAACATTTATGAGATATGGCGCAGAAAAAAATACTGTATGCTGAAGTGGCAGGACAAAGAATGCAACCAAAGAGGAAGGAGGATTACAGACAAGGAAGTGTGCAGGAAACTTGAGGATTTCAAAAAGAGATTGAGACCTGTATTTTCAGAAGAAAACAAAAGAAAGAGCAGCACAGTATTCCATGTTGAGGAGAAAGACACAGTATACTGGCAGAGAGATTATTTTACATGAAAGTTTAATGAGTTAAAAATACTCCTTGTAATAGATAGTGAACTTTATAAAGACAAAGATTCAGTTCCAATATTTTGATGAAGCCTTTGTGTTTATAGGCTCATTCAACTAAAGAAAATCCTAACAGACTTTTTAATTCAAAAAAATGAGAGAGAAAGAGAGAGGTTTTTAATTCCAACTTACATGGGTGGCCGGAGCACAGGAACCCAGGTCATGGACGAGGTAGGCACATGATCATCACCAAAGAACATATATCCCCCTTTCTTCCCTCCTCCAGAAATGCAGACACCTATGACATTCTTGATGAGGCCTTGATTTTCCCATTGAGATAGGAGACTTGCTGTATCGCTACTCAGACCCAAAACACCATCTGTAGTTTGTGTCTGTTCCAAAGACCCAGCTTGGTCATATCCACACCTGTCATAGGAAAAAATAAAGTCACTGACAACCTCAAATTCTTTTCCATAACTTCTATTTTCTTACAGCTAAGTAGGCGAAGAAAGGTCACAGGAAAAAATAATGTCACTGACAACCTCAAATTCTTTTCCATTACCTTTCTTTTCTTACAGCTAAGTAGGCGAAGAAAGGTCACATTACCTCAAATTGCATTTTCTGTTTAGGTTCATCACAAATTATGAGAACAGACCGTTTTCTTTTTCATTATTGAGGGGCTATATTCTATGATAACAGGTACACTGAATTTGTAGCCATGTGCAACATTAATGCTAAAATTCGCATGAAGTTGTAAATTGCCAGTGTCCTATGCATTTAATGTATTTTAGTCCCTTGGGTGCTTAAGAACATAGCAGGTGAGGTTATGAGATTCTCTAATTTGTGGTTTGCCCCACGTTTTCGCACTGTTTGTAAAAGAGAGAAAAAAATAAGGAAAAACGCCTTACCCAAATACAGCAGTAGGCTTGACGAGGGTGCCATTGGTGAGTTTTACCGCGAAACTGTCCCTAATGAGAAATCCCAACGAGGACCCAAGATCAGCATAACGAATATCATAATCACACTGCTGGGAAGAACTCCTACAGTCATATCTTTCATGACTCGCTGCCTGCACAGCTGCACACAGAGGATCCGTGCATGATACTGCTAAGCGTGGTTGTGGTTTGTACAGTTCATGGGGTGTCTGCAAAAAACGAAAGTATCCATTTGAATCAGAAACTGAAAAGCATAAATAACGTTTATACCCACTATGGACTGCTACAAGAAATCATCTATACCAATGCCAATGAGCATCCAAATAGCCCAAACGCGCTACGCTAGCCATAGAATACATTAGCGTTTCTGCAATTGCGTTCAAAAACAACATACGGGTTGTGATTGATATTTACCTTGGCACAATTTCGGCAGGGGGCATCGCACTGAAGCCATGTTAAATCACTGCCAGTGTCTATATCCAGATAATATGGCTGGGGGGGATTACCAATATACGCAGTCATGTAGTAAATCCTGCAATTCAATTTGCATATTCATGAGCTTTAAATTTGGAATCCAGAATGAAAATTAAATATTGGAGGTTTGTTCTTTTTCCTTACCCATCGGGATACACACTGCCTTGCACGCTAAACACGGTAGTCTTTGCTGCTGCTTGTAATCTCCTACCAATTCTGTGGGTGTCCTGTTCAACTAATGAGGAGAGCTCGGGTTGTTCATTCTTGGGATAAATTGGGAATATATGTGCTGCTCCTAAAGACGCAGAGATCAACACAAAGGCCAGAAGAAACAAGAGCGTTGTTACGACTGTACCCATTTCCGTTTTCCCCATAAGACAGATGTCTCTCAATTTTACAACTCTATCCTGAAGTTGAATATTTGTTGAATGAAAATAAATGAGTTATGAATGATGATGTTCGTTATTGAAGGCAGGCTATATAGGGGGAAGGAAGGCGGTCCTAAGCTACCTTCTGCTTTCCAAGAAGCAACCGACCATGCAATACTTTGACGTTTATGTTTCTATGGTTATATTCCATCTTTTACTTGGCCTTTAAGCCGGCCAAATTGTTGATCCCCGGTTGGCGCTCTTTTTTTCAAAAAAAATTTATAAATCAAAACTACGGTCTTCTTTCGAAGGAAAAAGAAAACCTTTGCTTGAGAATGTCAAATGAAAATTATGGCCCTCCATAGGGAAAAAATTCTCAAATCAAATTTATATATATATTTCAATAAAAATGATCCTGGAGCTGGCCATTTGGCCAATAAGGAATTCGGAAGAGACAACTTTCACATGTCTTCTCAGTTCCTAGCCTCTCTTCTAGACAATGGTGTGTCTAAGGCCAAAGTCAAATTATTGCCAGTAAAGATGTTTCGTAAGGACCTGGTGGGCGGTTTAGATGAGGTGTTGGGCTTGGTTGTGGAGGGTAGAGGTGTTCCAAGGCCGAGTGACTTCAAAAACATCCAGTGCTAAGACGAGGCTATGAAATTATTTTCGTTCCTCCTCGACTTGAGCAGTATGACATTAAGCAAGCACATAATGGTGGCGGCGGTGGCTATCGATTACTTGATAAAATTCTTCAATTTGTTGGCGACATGTGGGTAAAGGTCTTTGACGAATTTGTTGTTTTAAACAATTTTCTGTGAATTTTCTTTCCTGCGGATGGTGTTGTTGATAGTTAGTGGGGTTTTTCTCTCGGGTTTATTGGTGTTCTCTCTATGCAAGGTTTGTTGATTCGGCCTATTATATTTATTATAATTGATGTTATTTAGTTTAGATTAATTTATAATTAAAATGTTTAATTGTTATCATTATAAAAATATAGTTTCAGTTTGGACAAAGAAATATTAATTATGAGATGTCTATGATAAATTTAGTTTGAAGTGTCTATTTAATCTATATCTTAAATTCAATATAAGTGCTTCAAAATTAATCTCCTAACTTTTTTAGATAGGTATATGGAAAACGTTTATGAAAGAGTCTATGCAAGGAAAAACTCCTTAAGTAAAAATTGACGGTTGTTTTTTTAAATCAATTTATTATTTAATTACTTACAGTTTTTTTATTTACTAAAGTACATAATTATTTACTATTTTATTTATTAAATTGAATAACTATTTAAATAATTTCACTTACTATTTTTAGTGACATATTTAGTTTGTTTTGATAAGTGTAGAAAATACTATATATTTATATGCAACTATTTATTTATAAATACATATTTTTTTAATTTTTTAAAATATGTAAAATTTTATTTATTAAAAAATACTTATTATTTTATTTAATAATAATGTATTTAAATAAAAACTATTTTATTTTATAGCTCTCACTTCATAGTTTGTAGCTAACGGGCATGTTTTTATTTTCTTAATAATTACTAGACAATTCTTTTGCTTAGAATTTGAGTTGTAATTCCTTTTTGTCCACCCTTTTTTGTGAATATGGTGTACAATATTATTTAAAATATAATAAACACATTCATAAAAAAAAATGATATTAAGATTACAAGTTAATTTTCTCTTTATATTCAAATAAAATCTTTTATGTAATATAATATTAATAAACAATTATAATACACTCATGATATATATATATATATATATATATTACATACTTAATTTATTTTAAATCTTCATCATTGAAATAAAAATATTTTTGGGCTCATTATCCATTTTAACAAGCTTTAAATATAATCTTCAATCTCATCATACTTTTGGTCCTCAATAAATGGATTGTCAAATGTTAGTTTAATCTCAAACTTGAATATAAGATTAAAATAATTGAGGCATGGCCTAATATTATCCCATATAATACTTATTCAACCTTGGACAACAACCTCTATTTAATTATAATAAATATAAAAAATTGATTGTTCAAAAAAGTTCTTTCAAAGATTGCATAAATAGAGGTTAAGTTCAGGCTTTGAGCCACAATTTGTGAATTATTATTATGTTTTTTCTATTGTTATTATGGGAGGACCTCCCATCATATATTACTAATGATCAGCTATTATTAATTAAGCTAAATTATTTTAAAGCATTTATATACATTTTATTAGATTAATTTAAAATAATCCCAAAGAAATCATATTTTTTTGTTCAATATTATCTATAGATCAAATTTCAACCCAACCCAATTAAATAAACAATGGTCTTGATCTAATATAAAATTTAAAAAATCCTCAATTAACTCATCTACCCAATGCCCCTATCTATGAGATATGCACTTAAAATATATAAATACATAATCACTCTAAAGTCAAATTCTTAGAGATGCTTTGTTCTCCTATTACACAATTTAAAAGATAACACTTACACAATTATTAATTTTGAAGAATTGTTTCCATTAAAAAATAACTTATTTATATTTTTAAAGTGGATTACAACATGAAACACTTATACAATTATGAAAATGGAAGAATTATTTCACTTACAAAAACTATCTCATTTCTTCATTTCTTTTTTTTATTGAATAAAGCTGAATTGTAATGAAAGGAATAAGCAATCCAAAAGAAGACTGCATAGGAAGAAGAATAACAAAATAACCAATGTAAAGACTGTAGCCAACATAAACAACCAAAGACTAGACAATGAAATTAACCTACGATCATTTCTATTTTTAATAAAGTAAATTACAACACAATGAACAAATAATTATCTAAACTACAAATCACCTTTCAACTTTATTACCATAAATACAAAAAATCAATCCATCAAAATCAATTAAATAAATCTAAACCATCACATCGCTAAAAAAAATCTAAACCCTAATTCAAAACATAACCATTAAATATGTTATCTACGGCCCTTAATTTTTTTCCCAAAACATAAATCCATCCAAAAGCTATTGGTGCCCACTACTTTTGGAAAGGACTTGTAATAGGATACCTTTTACATAGCTATTCGTTTTGATAAAGGAAAGAAGCTTGCAATTCCTTTATGGTCAGCTCATTTTTGGTAACTTCCAATAGGGCACGTAGTAATAGGAAGCTTCTTTTCTTGTTTTTGGTTGGATAATAGGTTGCACCCCATAACCGGGCATTGTCTTTACTTGGGTTAAAGCAAAAGGTATTTTTGTTGTACGCACGTGTTTTTACGGTTGCATAAGAAGTACGTAAACTTCCTAGGGAAGGAAGCACCTATGAAGAAATGCCCTTGGGTCAAAGGAAGCATAAAGGCATAATCCTCTTTATTAATTCCAAATCTAAGGAGTAGGAACAAGACTTTATGTTATAAATTTCAATATAAAATATGACTAGACTTTTCATTCAAAGTTGTGTATAGATTAATAATTCTAATGGGATATGTTATTCTTGTATTGCGAAGGGGAAAAATATATTTTATATAGAAAAATAAGGTGGTTACGTAATTAAAGTAATGAGTTCAGAAATAAAAAAGGTGTGTTAATGATGTCAAGATTTGATTTGCTAATAATTTTGAAAATATAGAGTTTTGATTAAATGATTCTTTTAGAATATGTGAATTTATTGTTTTTCATTATGGTTCATATTTGTATTTGTGGAAATTATTTGACATATACATTTAAATTTGTGTTTGTATAAATGAATTAATAGAAAATTGTTTGTTGAAATTTACTCCATTTTTTTATAGTTAAATCTAGTAAATGTTGGTGTTTACAAATACTTTTGGGGAAATTTATAAATTGCAAGAATCTTGCTTTCTTCGATTAAACCCCTCCATAGACTAATTTATGACTTTGGAAAAAAGATTGAGAACAATGAGCAAGTGTATGATAGAACTTGGTTGATGCAATGATGGATGGAGGATCTTACTCAAGGATTATCCAACTGTATATAACTAATCACAAGGGCTTAAACTCAAAATAAGACTTAAGTCTTGAATTAATGAAGTACATGGACAAACAAGTGTTTGGTTCCTCAAAACACTGTCCTATGGGTCAAACTTCAATTTGATGCTTGTTGATCTTCTATATTCTTACTTTGGAAAATAAATGATCTCTATAACTTGTCACAACTTCCTCTCCATGTAGAATTGATTATCTTTAAAGAGAAAAAGGATGTAGTATCTTGGCACTAACAAAAAACATAATGCATTGCCCTAAGCACATGTAGCAAGAATCACATGGTCTAATTTTAAATTATTTTTCTTGTAATTTCTCATTGTGACTTGACATTTGCTTAAAGGTAACATGTAGATGATCCTTTTTGGTGAGTGCAACAAGATGTATGCTTTGAAACTCAATGGGACCTTAACCATGAACCTCACTAGAACTAATAATTGCATAAATGACATTATAAATTGGCACAAGATTAAAACATGTGGTGCTCAATTTAAACAGTGCTTCCTTAGGTGGACATTACAAGTCACATCGCATTAAACTTGAACAAAACACCTAGAAAGGATGTGGTATTATAGAATACACCCTTCTAAAGCTTTGATTTCAATTTGAAGGCATTGTGATGAAAATATATTATCATACAGTAAGAACACTATTTGTAATATATGTGCTTAAAATACAAACTGATATAAGAATTAGCCTCTATGTTATTCTCTAATAATAATGTCATGATACGCCCATAAATGCTCTATAACTATTACTTTGATATAACACTAGCATGATTTTAAACAAATGAATGATTTAAATATAATATAACACACAAATAAAAAAAACATGTGTTAAGTCATTTTATAGAGGCTAGTGAAAACATTAGCAAGGTGTAAATTTAAAACTTCAAGGTTCAAATCAACAATTATAAAAATGACTTAGGTCGAGTCTACCCCTACATATCTAATCTAGTGTGACAAATAGGGGATCTAGGGATCATGATCAAATATCTAGGGATGATTGGTTATGAGACCAATATGTGGTGATATCATAAGATGTATTTATGCAAGAAAGATCACTTGTAGGCTAGTTATTACATTAAGCACACGCTAATCTAAGCGGACCCAAAACATAAGGGAAAAGGGCATGAGTATACAATTTTCACTACTATATTTTTTACCCCACTTTAAGGGGAATGGGAACTACTAGGAAAATGTATGTCAAAATAATTTAAGTAGTCAACATAAAATTAAATATTTTTTAAATACTCAAATGATATAGATCTACTAAAATTATATGGATCTTTCTTGATTTCTTATTGCAATGGGTTCTTCATCAAAACCTACAAAAAAGAAAAATAATATAATGAGTGGTATTTGTCAAATATTTAAAATAGGTTCTAACTACAATTTTCTTAACTAAGAACTATCCTAAAAAAATAATAAAAGTAAAGAGG
This sequence comes from Sequoia sempervirens, assembly GCA_007258455.2. NCBI lineage: Eukaryota > Viridiplantae > Streptophyta > Pinopsida > Cupressales > Cupressaceae > Sequoia > Sequoia sempervirens. The sequence continues at coordinate 6,195,708 of VDFB02252616.1, read as the reverse complement.
AGAAGGGTAAAATATTTTTCTTGATACAAAAAGTGGTAAAGATCAACCTCACAAAAATTGTAGGAATTTAACTAAGAAAATAATATTGGTAAATATCCCCTTGACATGGTAATGAATATGAACATTTAACTACAAAATATAACTTTAAAAATGAATAGTAGTGACATATATTCCTCCCCACCAATTGGTTGTATAAAAAAATGCAAAGGATTGGATGAGAGGAGAAAAATATTAACACATGTAAAAGTGATAAATATAACATCATGTTATAAGAATTTAAGGGAATGATTTTGTTAGAGTAAAAGGTATTTCCTAATTAATTATTTGTTTAATTATAAGTTTTTTTTCCCTCTAATTACTTAAGCTTACTTAGGTCATGTTCTTTTTATGTCTCAACTCATAGGATAAGGAAACATGTCATTATCTTGTTTTATCCTCACCTAGGGTTTCTAGGTTATCCTTTATAAGGATTCTCTATTGTATAATCATTAAGATGCACATTAATTATAATTCATGCTTTTTTGGATCAATAGTTCTTGGCCTCCATAACTTTTTTATTCTCTCTTTTTGTGACGCGTGTTTGATTTTAGGTGATCCTTGGGAGTTGTGGAGTTGATTTTTCCCAACTTCAACATGGTAATAGAGCTTTAGACATGTAATCCCCTCTCCTTTTGAGATATTTAACTTTAGCTATCATTTGGTGCATCTTAAACCAAAATAGAGTCTCCCATTAGATTCAAAGTTGTTGGGAAAATCAGATTTGCCTTTTGTTTGTCTTGATTTGGACTCCAAAGGTTAGATCTATAAGGGTTTGAAGCAGCTTTTTTTGCCCGCTTCTGGTCACATGGGCGGCCAATGCCTAGGCTAGGGGGTAAAATAATTTTCTTGTTTTTAGCAGCAGTTCTAATTTTTTTGAATTTCCAAATTTGGAGGTTTTTTTGCTAAATTTGGTAGAGGTGACCTTTTACCCAGCCCTGCCCCTCTCTGTTAGGCTTTTCAATTTTGCACTTCATCTTCTAGAGGTGATATCTCAACCATACAATGGTATTTTTTCAGTGTAATTTTCTTGAAATGGGGTAGAATTTCATTCTCTTTACAATGGTGTAGGTGGTTTTTAGTTTTGGCTTCTAGTTTTTCCTATAAATCAATTTTCTTAGTGTTTTGTGCAATCCTCATTTTGAAGACTTTAGTAGGCCATATCTTCTACATTCAAACTCTTTTTTGAGTCCCTCTTTTGAAAGTGTGATTTTTCATGTACTTCATCATGGTGCTATCATTTTTCTCTTTTTTTTTTAGAGAATTGTATTTCAACATGTGCTCTTTTTGAAAATTGTGAGCTTCCAAATTGTAAGCAATTCTCATACATAAACACACTAAAATAAAGTGTCTTAGTATTGTACATGTATTATTGGGATCATGCACATCATATTATATCTTATTATACTCACACTATGATATAAAGTGTCATAGGGGGGTTGTGTAGGCCTTTTCTTTGCCCTCACACCTTTGTCAAGTGAGTGTCCCTTTCACGATAGAAATGAATCCTAATGATTGTTGCCTCATGTGTGTGTGCCTTAGTTTGTACACCCTTTTATTTTTAGGTAATTTCATGTGCACATTCAAATATTCTTGATTCTTCTTCATGAACTTCTTTCTAGCATTCATTCTCAGTGGATCTATCTTGGCTCTCCCTTGTTAGCATTGTGGGGGGTTTCCACTATTGGTGCTAATTCTTCATTGGTTTCATGTTGGAGTGAGATATGCATACAGTAATTGTTCCTATGTACTAGGAGGATTCAATGGCTAGTTACCCATGCATTTCAATGAGATGAAACATTTACCATATGGACACTCTTGCATTCTTGTTTCTAGAGGTGACCTTCCATTTTTACTTAATCATTATTCTTCAAAATTTTGGTACTTGAGTCATCTCTATCTTTGAGTTCAAAATATTTTCCCTTTTTTTTCCATCTAATTCAAGTAGTGTTGTTGGGGTCACTCATATAAATTTTATCTTCTTGATCTTGATTGTCATCATCTATTTCAAAGGAGGTCCTTCTTTTGATATTATAGCAGTCATTCTTTGACATGATTTGCAGCTTCTTCATGCTTCAATGTTGTTCTTCATGTTCATTATTTGTTCCTATTCATTTTGGGACACTATTTTGGAGGCTTCTTTAGTCCTTCACTTGTATTTCTCTCTTTTGGAGAGGAGTTTTCTCCAATAGGGTTTTTCTCCTTTTCCTCGATTTTAAGAAATCTTTTCTTTGTACATGGGTATCTCACCAAACCTTATTAGTTGGGACCCATCACGCATTCATCTTTAGAGTTTTGAGCTTCTCTCCAAGCTTCACTTAAGGTGGGGTGTTAGAGTAAAATATATTTTCTAATTAATTATTTATTTAATTGTTAGGTTATTTTTTCTCTAATTACTTAAGCTTACTTAAGTCATTTTTTTTTTATGTCTCATGTCATAGGATGAGGAAACATGTCATGAACTTGTTTTATCCTCACCTAGGGTTTCTAGGTTTGTTATCCTTTTATAAGGATTCTCTATTGTATAATCATTAAGATGCACATTAATTATGATTCATGTTTTTTTGGATCAATAGCTCATGGCCTCCATGGCTTTGTTATTCTCTCTTTTTGTGATAGGTGTTTGCTTATAGGTGATCCTTGGGAGCCGTGGAGTTGATTTTTCCCCACTTCAATAGGTTTTAATACATAATCATGAAGGATCATGTAATAATAGAAAGGCAAGATTCCCCAAACAAAAGTAAATTTCAAGGTAAGGATAGCCATAAATTCTAGATAAGAATCATGTAAGCACATGCAAGATGTAAAATATTAGAGCAAGTCAAAGAGATCATAAAATATAATAATAGTATACAATAATAGTAAGGATAATATTTAGTCACCCAAAATAACATTTAATTAAATAAATACTTGTTATTTATTTAATTTAACTATGTCCCTTATCCTAATAATTAGTTAAATAAATAGTTCATTTTTTAATTAATTAATTTCTCCATCCACCACATTTAATTAAATAAACCCACACTTATCTAATTAAAGCTAACCTTCACCCTTATTCCTCTAAATCCCCTAACCTTGCTTAAGTTAATTAATCTTTGATTAATTAACTTTATCCCCATCCTAAACCTCATTATCCCATTCTCTAACGTTTAACCCCACCCAAGTTAATAAACCCTTGGTTTATTAACTCAACCCATCTTCATTAATCAAGTAATCCTTGATTAATTGATCTAACCTTAATCCCTAATAATTATTATCATTGTTTCCTAATTTTAAATTCCTACATCTCACCTACCCCCACTAACCTCTTACACAAGCCACCTTATTAGCCACCCTATCTCTTACATAAGCCACCATATTTCTTACACCAACACTAGTATACAAACAACAATATATGACTAAATAAACTACTAAAAATTGTATATAAATGACTAAGTTTAGTCACGTGACTATTATTGGTTTCTTTGTAGTCATTTATAACACCACTAAATTTATGACTAAACTATTTTAGTCATTTATTTAACCATTGATTTTTAGTTATCGATTTGGTCATTGATTTGGTCATTGATTTAATCATTGATTTAGTCGTTAATTTAATCATTTATTTAGTCATGGTAGTCATTTATTTAGTCATATATTTAGTTATTAATTTAGTCATTACTTTGGTCATATATTTAGTCATTAATTAGTCATATATATTTAGCCATTAATTTAGTCATATATTTAGTCTTTTTTATTTACTAGTTTCTATTAATTGGTAGTAAATATAGTCATGAAATGAATAATTTATTATGTACCATAAATTTTATAATGCAAAACTAACATAATATTAAACTTGAACTAAAACATAAAAGAAAATAAAAATATTACATATACGAACAACTACAACATGCTAGAATTAAAAGATTGATTCAACACCATGATAAATAAAGGTAATCTGCAATAAAAAATTTAATGCAAATATATATATATCAAGTTACAAGATGTTAAATTTTTCTAAAAGTTTCCAACTCTTTCAAATACATCATGATAATTAAGATCCTTGAACAACACATTCAAAATACTACATAAAGCAGTGAGCCAAGATGTCTAACATTAACTAGTACATGATAAACATGTTCAACTATGTGAATTTTTGCAAATATTTTAGTGGTTTCCATGTGAAGGTTCCCTCTTTCTCTTTCAAATGAACAACTCCATCTATTTTTTCTTCATAAACAAGGGGTATGTTACTTGTGAAATTTAAAATGTTTACATTTACATCTCCTATTCCTTTCAAGTTGACTCCCTAACTTTATCCCCTTCTTTGAGTTTATCAATACATTTCTGCAAAAAGAAAAAAAAATAACACATTATATTACATAGGTAATTATTACCCTTGTTTTCATAATAAAACAACCATTACTTACTTAAATAGTACTTGCATGTGTGTGTTAAAATAATTTCAAAAGGAAAATTTCAAAAATAATTGCAGTGGTCAATCTAATTAACTAAAAAACCAACACTCCACTACTTACAATGTTACTATTAGCTTCATTCTAATCAGATACAAAGACCACAAATATAAATACTACATTACCATGCATGCATACCAGGCACATAAGGTTATGACAACACTGTTACACATAAAAAAGGTAGCTAATGCACACAAAAAAAGAATGCAATATGAGAGAACTACTACTACTACTGCAAGGTGAAGGTGAAATAAATTGGGATGTACAAAAATAGTGACATTAAAGCTCTAAAACATAAACCCATGCATTCAAAAATCAAGAAAAAATCAGATTTTAAAAAAAGGTAAAAAATTGTAGAACAAGAAATAAAAACTATTTTTTTAAAATTGAAAGGCATTTCCATAACCTAGAGATATAGAGAGAAAATAAAATAAAGAGTTTAACTAATGAATTGTAAAAAATAGATTTATGTAGTTTATATTCATATCTTTGATTACATTGCATTGCACATGTTTCAAACTCAAAGCATTACTTCACATTGCATAACTAATAACTAGATGTTGATAGATGACAAAATTTCAATTACAATATAGTTTTTACAAAGTCAACCTAAGTAGTTATGCAATTACTTCACATTGCATAACTAATAACTAGGAGAAGTTGCCAATTGCATTTGCTTGTCATGGCATTCTATGAGACCACATTTATTTGAGGAATTTTTTCAAATAGTTCACTGCCTTGTTGCTATGCCTAAAATCCTAAAACAAGTGGTTTCGAACAAGCTATGAATGCTTGGAAAAAATCTATCAAAAGCATAATAGTAAGCATGAGACCATAATAGTATGAGGCTCCATAAGTCTTTCACTGTCCCTCAATAAAAATTAGCACTATCGGCCTAATAATGCCTCATCAGTGGAACCCCCATTATAGCCTCGTTGATGGCCCAATGAAAGCAGCTCATAACCTAGTATCAGTGTAACAATACCTTATCGAGCTGACTCCTAAGGCACTCTCCTTGATAGACTGATAAAGTCAACAAAAATAAGCACATCGTTGTGACACATGAACATCGGTGGAATAAATGTTTGCATTCCCCTGATGGTCCGATATAACCATGGATTATCAAGTGCATAATGTATACCGGTGGAGTTGGGGTGCATCGAGGGTGACGTTATCTGGCGTCCCGCCGATAGACCTAAGGAAAGTTGTTCATCGGTGGAGAAGGTGGCTATCGGTGGAAGAATAATCATAGTCTCACCGATACAATGATAATGATCATTACTAATTGATGTGACATCCTGAGGCACCGTCGAGATACTTAAAATTAATGTTCTCCCCCAATGACAAGACTGAAACAAGTGGTACATTTAGGGAGCTCTAAAATGGAGTAATTGTAGGTTTTAATTCTCGAAGTGAATGAGAGAAGTGTGTGGAGTTAGGTGGTGGCGATGATTGACGTACACCAAGCATTTATGGAAAGGAATGTGAATGAAGTTATTAAATTCTTGAGGTATTACTTTCTTGATGCTTCTTTACTATGGTGAACAATAGGTTTGAAAATGGTGTATAGGAGGTGGTGGCTATGTAACTACAGAGATGATGGAGGTTGGTTTCACACTTAAAATGAAGAAACAACTCTCACACTTTTATGGAGAACCATCGATAAAGAGACTGATGGGGTGTTTCTTATACAATGATGAACGATTAGTACAATCAGTGCAACTAATTCTAGGAAGAGGATTCAACCAGCTCATGCATAGGTACAAAACTAATTTGGATATTTATTTGCTCATAATGGCTTGGGGCTTAGATTTCAGAGAGCTGATTGAAGTTGTGAAAAAGGTGATGAAGGCACTAGTGCATAAGGATTATCTGGAGGACATGGACTCACTATTGGAATGGATGATTCTGGGAGTTGGGATGGATATTAGTGAGGGAATTGAAAGTGAAGAAGATGAAGAAATAGTGAAATGTGTACCCTTTCTGAAATGGCCAGAAGGAAAACGTAAAGCCAGATGGAGAGAGGAAGCAACACGCAGGTGGGAGGCTCTGAAATTGATTGTGGAATTAATAGAGGTTGGGGGGCTGATAGTGAAGGAAAAGTCTGAAGTGAAGCAACTAGAGTTGGAGTAGCGATCTTAGAGGAAGAGGAAGACGAATGGGACCTCTATGGAAACTGTGGCAGGTAGCTCATCTATAGCTCTATAGTAAACATAATCCTCTGCCATGAATTTGAGTTTTTTGGCTATCTGTAGTTAGTTTTTGGGAGTTTTACAAAATTGTGGGCAACGAAAATGAGTTTTTGGTTTGTAGGGTAGTTAGTAGTTATTTGAAAAAGATGGTGAATGTAATTTTGAGTGAAAATTTTGATTATGAAATAGTTGTTAAGGACTGGCAGTGAAGTCACTATAGATAAATTGTAAATTTTGAAAATAATGAGTATATAAACTCTCCAGCCATACAACTATAATCTCAAAAAAGATTGTAAATAAGGAAATTAATAGTTTGAATGCAAGTAATCTATGTCAATTTTCAAACATTAATATTCTCTAGTTGTCACCTAAACCAGATTTAATAAGTAATAAGCACTTACTGGTAATCATGCCTGCCCACCAAAGTGGCTCATATAGGTGGTAATTGTCTAAATTTTGAAGTTTCAAACTATAAATGTCCTTAGTTGATTAAAAGTAACTAGTAGATAAAGCTAACTAGTTCAAGGTATTCACTATCATGTTTACACATTCCCTAAGTATCTACTAAACAAATAAATCTTGCATAGAATGTATATATTTCTAATTTGAAGATCATATTTATAGTCTGTATAAGGGCGAATTTGCAGCCTAGGTGCAATTCCCCTTTTTTCCTTTATACACTTTAGGAAACAAAATTTGGAGGATTAAATTTACTTAAGCCCGCTATTGGCGGTCCACGTGGAGCCTATTTTGTATGTCGGTGGAGGCATTTATGTCAGGGACTCTCGTGCGGTGTGCAAATGTCCACGTGGTGCTCTTACATCCCTGGCAGATTCCTGTGGCTGGGCTAGCAAAGGCATTACGCTTCCCATTGGAAGAGAAGTTGTAATGCCTCCTTCGGCCAACCGACCCAAATATGGTCATTTTCTTCCTCATTCTATCATATTCATTCCTTGAACTTGCATTCCAACTCTTCAGCAGATCAGTCCCTCATTCTAGCACTCTCACAAGCTCACTTTCACTCACTTCCAAGCATTCCAAGCATTCCATTGCAACAAAATCACACTCCATGAACTCGGTAGAGCATGTTTGGGACCACTCCATTCGCAAAAGAGGCTTGAGTTCCTCTCATTTCTCCCCCAAGCAGCCTTGAGTGCTCTTGGTGGAGGTGGTAAGCTTCCCTCTCCTCTCCTCTATCATTTGGTGAGTAGCATAGTATTGTTTTGTAGTGCTTTTTCTTTCTTTATGTATTTCTTCTTTATCTCATTCTTTTGGTTGTTCGTGGCAGTCGAAATACCTAAACAGGGGTCTAATTGAGGCAGGCCCCTATACAACCCCCCAACATTTTTCCTTCTTGTTGTGTGTAGGCATGTGAGCTTTCAGAGAATCAACTGGAGAATGAATTCATTGGTGAGATTCTCCTCATCTTTATCACTCTTGCTTATTTACTTTATAATATTAGAGATTATTTAATTTACTTAGTTCTTTCATTTTGGCTCTTTAGTTATTTTTTTGGGCCGTTAGCTAGTTTTTAGTGACTTAACCTTATCTTTGTCATTGTCTGGCCTTACGAACGAAAACACACTTTTGAGACACTAGCATGTCATGCTATCATCCAAAGTTCATGCTTCTGTCCTCAGACAGAGAGTCTCCTAAGATAGTGTTAAACCTAGAAACCATCTTTCCTAGCCTCTTTCTGCATTTCAGGCTTGCTAAGTAACTGAGGGACCCTACAGTCCTCGTTACCCTCGCCTTACATACCCTAAACATTGCACTTTGCTGAGGTAAGTTAGGGCAGCCTCTCGCATCTTGACCCTCCATGACCTAGGGTATTGCACACGGTGGTCCCCCTCTCTTACATTTTTGGTGAACCCAACATGAACCAACGTCTGTTCATCTGTCGATATTGAGGCTTCCCTCAATTGCTTCACGATTGTTGTGTTCTTGAGCATTGTGAAGGTTTATGAGCATCACAACCCATTCCACAACTTCTGGGCATATCATGAGGAGAAGTGTACAACACCTTCCAATGGATAGAACAAAGGTCTTGCTCAGTCTCTCTATGGGCCTCTTCTCTGGTCCCACCGTTAGTTTGGTTGTGCAGGAGCAAGTGTTGAGAAGTGAGATGGGATTCACTGACGAAATTGATCATGTCCCCACTCCTCCTGCATCCCCCACACCATCATCGGTGGGTGAGCATGAGGTCATTCAAATCCCCATTGAATATGTGTCTTCCCTTACAAAGGGGTTGGGTGACCTTGAAAACAATTTGGAAAGAAATCTGAAGATGGCTAGAGCTGCTCGGGTTATTAGTGAACTAAAATATATGATGGATAAAGACCGAAAAGGCATAGAGATTCTAAGTAGTCTCTTTGGTATCGCTGAAGTGTGTGCCCCTTCGAACAACTCTAGTTTTGTACAAGGATCCACCTTCAAAGAGCATGAGAGACAGCTAGGAGTATCAATGCCTCCCACCTCTGTCTACATGGCCGATGCGGTCCCTTCCATTAGTATCACTTTCATCCCTAATCAACTGGAAACTATCAAGGTGAATAAGGTCCTATTGGGCTTTAGCTTTACCCCTTCTATCACCTCTAGTGGTGGAGGTCATGGAATAATAGGTGGTGGAGGCTTTGGTAGTGGTGGTGGATTCAGTAGCAGAGGTGGTTCCGACGGAGGTCGTGGCGGTGGACCTACTGGTGGCGGTAGCTCTGGCGGAAGTCACACTGGTGGTGGGTCTGGAGGTGGAATTGGCGGTGGCTCTGGAGGAGGTTCCTCTAGCCCTTTATCTTCTAACAACCCTATTCGGAACACTCTACTTCAGAATATGGGTAAGATATAGAGTTAGTTAGCAAGCCTTTCCCAAGCCTTTGCTCAACCTATTTTCCAACCTTTCTTTCGACATAGCCTACTGTCGATTGCCATCTTGAACACTCCCTTCCCTCAAGGAATGAAGATTCCTAAATTTGAGAAGTTTGGTGGTAAGGGGGATCCGAAGACACACGTGTCTGCCTTTAACGCCCTCTGCATCGACTTCTTCCATCGTGATGCCTTGATGGCTAAACTATTTCCCCGATCTCTCAAGGACACAACACTCGAGTGGTATTGTTTCTTTCTTGATAATTCTATTTTCTCGTTCGACCAACTTGTTAATCAATTCCTTAAACAGTTCCAAGCAAACATCAGGCTGAAGATTACCTTCTCAGATCTCATCCAATGTAAGCAAGGAGACAATGAGAAGATTAATTATTTCATAGCGCATTATCAAGCACTTCTTTCACAAATATCGTATCAGCTACTCGATTATGATGTGTAGAAGGTGTTCATAGGGAACTTACAAAGGCCTTGGCAAGAGAAGTTCACCCTTATGAAATACCCTTCTTTCGTATATTTGTGTGCAGCCTTACGAGAATACCAACAGATGGTTGCTCAGTTCGGGGGATCTTCCTTGCGCTCCCATTCTGAAGGGAAATCCATCGTATCAATATCTGGAAGGGGTAAAGCCATTGCGAATGTAGTAGCCGTTATCGATGACAATGACCTCAAACACAACCAAAAATTCACAAAGTTCTCTGAATCTTACACTTCCATCTTACAAAAGTTGTTGAAGGATAAGATCATAACTCTGCCAGTCCCTTAGCCTGTTAAGGAACCCTATCCTAATTAGTACGATGGGAGTGCTTACTATCAGTACCATCACGTTAATGAGCATGATATCGAACATTGCATGCAGTTGCGTCATGAGATACAAGACCTCATCGAGGATGGTACCATTCATCTGGATGGGAACAAACAAAACACTAATAAATCAATGGTGAAAGCTAATAGTGAATTGCAGATATACACAGACCCATTTCTGTCACATTCTGACAACATGATTATCAATCCCACTAATTTTGTTCCTCAACCTAAGGCCTATGTAAACATGGTCATGGTAACTTCTATTGTTCCACCCACATCCGATTCACTAAATATTACATTTACAACACAAGATCTACCCTTAAACAACAAGCCTTCACCTCTTTACATTCTCGCTCGCATCAATGGTAACATTGTGACAGGAGTCTTGATAGACCCTGCGAGCCGTGTGAACGTTATTAATGAAGAAACATTAGTATTGAAATCATTGCAAAAAGAAAAGTATGAAGAAACAAAATCTACCATCTGTACCCACGATGGTATGAGTCTTAAACCTTATGGCTTGATCACTTTGTCCATCCTGGTTGGACCTAGGACTGTTGACACATTTTTTAATGTCATCCTAGAGTCGAACCTATTCAGAGTGAAGCTAGGCATTCCTTGGTTGGCTTCCATGAATGGGGTCGCATTTGTTATTCATAAGTGTTTAAAGTTTTCCCACAAGGGTGTCGTGCATGTAGTGCATGATATCGGATATTAGCCTTTGGTATCTCGTGGTGGATATTCACTGGATCACTTTTGCCCCCCCCCCAGTTGGTCCGCTTCCTCCGAGAATGGACCTTCTTTACAAGAACTATGTAAAGTAAAAAAATAGGGGAAAAGGGGAACCAAAGCTAACCCTTCCTACGATAGGAAAATCACTTGCCTCCTCTTCCCAAGAAGAGGAGGAGCCCTCGTCGGCTCCCTCTCCTTCCTGCAAAGGCAAAGAGAAGGCTATACCTTGTGTTCCCCCTTCCCCAAAGAAGGAAGAGAATCCCATAATGGCTCCCTCTCCTTCTCGTAAAGGTAAAGAAAAAATGACTTTCTCCTAGACTGTGCCATCGTCTCCCCTTTCTTGGGAAGAGTATTGGATGAGCAGAGCCTGTGGTTACCTGCTAAGTCTAATGATCCCTCCTTGGCGTAGACCCAAGATTAGGATCGTAGACCTCCCCAATGAATTTCCTAGACCATGGTACTACTTATACAACACAAAGAAAGGTTCTCATAGAGAATTCAATCTGTGGCCTCCTATTGCTCCTACTCCTAAGGCAGTGAACGAAAGGAGGCTCGCTACTTAGGCTCTCAAGTTGACTCCTCCTATCACTCCTTAGTCTGCTCCCCCCACTCCTATACAGGAACCCATTCCTTTGCCTGAAACGGCCGTAATGGACATTCCTATGGTCGAGCAAGAACCTCCCGTCCCTTCGCAAGCTCCAACTTCTAACTCCAAGAGCCATAGAAACCACCTTGCACGTGAGTGCAAGCACCATCAAAAGGCTCTCTTGGCCGAGCAGGCCACCTCACAATAGGAGGAAGGAATGACCACTCTTGTTTTAGGATCTCATGCAACATCTCTTTCCTCCCTTCCTAATATTTCTCTTCAGTCTAATCCACTCTCAGCTTCTATTGCGAGCACAAATGTGCCTAACCCTAAATAGGTACAGGTGTTTATCACTCCTTCGACAGAGTCACCTTTGCTAATGTCTGTCCCGGATACTCAACCCTTCCTAAAGCCCATGGATATGGTTTAACACTTTAGTCATATTTTTTGCAGTTCTTTCCTCCTCTTATGTGCCTCTAGCTTCGTCTGCGGGGAGTTCATCTCCTTCAACAAAGAAAGAGGTGGAGGTTCGTCCTTCTGGAAATGAAGGACATAAGAGGATTCCACCTTCTTTGCAAGGTGACCCTATGGTGACTTGTTTTGTCCTTGTGAAAAAACCAGTCTCAACTTCCCTTGAGTTCGTCACCACTCCTGAGTCATGTAACGGGCTTAGCGGTGAACCTTAGGCACAACCTGTTCCATCCGCTGAGAATAAGCATGATGCTCCCAAAGGATGCATATTTAATTTCATGGAAAAATTCTCAGCCTTGTCGATTATCTTTGCAAAATCGTTGACCTTGACTCCACAAGAGCTTGACGGAGAGGACCTCGAGGGGCCCTCTTCCTTGGCCCTTGTTGCAGGAGGCCTGAATGCCCCTCCTCTTAACATTCCACCATTGCAAGCTCATCCTCCTTCCCCTTATGAAGATTTAGATTGGGAAGCAGATGACCTCTTGGATGATTAGTGTTAGGAGGAGGCCCCTCTTCTTGATCTTGTGTGTGTGTGCCTATTTTTTGTGATGTGTTCCCCCGTACTCGTGCTATGTGTGCCTAGATGACCCTTGTCACCCTTGTTTGTGCTTGGATACAGGCGTTTTTTTTGTGTCATAAACCTTCTTCTATTTGTACCATCATTCTTCCATGTTTGTGTTTGATTTTTGATAAATTGGGGATGATGCAAAGCATTGGGGGCATTTAGGATTCCCTTCCATGTTGACCCAATTTTTTATTTTTACTTTGTTTTTTGTGCATTATTCCTGATCTGGTTGGGGATTGATGATATTTCACCTTGCATTATGGTTACCTATTATTATATGAGCTCAGATAGATCTGACCCCACTAAACTAGATCCCCCTATGCCCTTTGTATTTTTCTTTTTCTTCTCTTTTGCTTTCCCTTTATCTTTCACTCTTCTTTGCTTGAGTTGTCCCTCCTATGTGTGATAACACTCTTCTTCAACACTTTGATTTTTAGAAAATGAATTCGTTTCCAATGAATCTTTTCTTGAAAGTCTTCACAACAATTCCTTCCTTAGAATCACATTCTCAACTTGGAACCCTAGCGAAACATATTTCCTTCATCATGGGTTCGTAAAGAAAGAACATGAAGACCTTCCTCTAAAGTGGGAACTGCTTTGACTTCCCCTTGCATGGGGGAATGACCTTTCTTTCAAATTCCATGATGAAGTGAACATCTTTCAAAGGGATTCCTTGATGACGAATCACTCTAAGGTGAATAGTCACTTTTGAATTGTGTGTCCCTTGAGCGGACCCCCCTTTCTTCTTTACATCAGGTTCCTTAAGGACCCTTTCTTCAAAATCCTCTATAATGAATGGAATTTTTCATGTCTAGCCTGGGTGCAACCTGACTAGGCTCATTGCATTTTCCCTTTCACATCTAGCTTGGGGGCAGCCTAACTAGACCTTACTTTTTAAATAGTGTGTCCCTTGAGTGGACTCCTCTCCTTTTGAAAGGTTCCCGAGGGATCCCTTTGAAAGTTTCATGGTCTATGTGATCGACTGCTTTTAGACATGTTCTATCTACAGGTAGATGTGTCACTGCTTTATACATGCTCTATCTACCGGTAGACGTGTTTTCACTTTAAACATGTTATATCTGTAGGTAGATGTGTCACCACTTTAGACTGCTCTATTTGTGGGTAGACATGTCGCCGCTTTTGACATGTTCTATGTATGGGTAGACATGTCGTCGCTTGCTGACTCTATGGAGTTTGCTTCCTTGGGGCTTCCTCCATGCAAGAGATCTTGGAGGTTTCCTCCTTGCAGGTCCATGGGCTTGTAAGACGCTTTGTTCCAACTTCATAGTTTCGAGCAACTATGGAGTCCTTCGCATCTCTTGCACCTTCGGGTACACCAGACCAAGTACTGTTTCCACAATGGTTTAGGTATACTTTTATAACCCTACTCTCTTCTTGATCTACTTTACCGAGCACTCATCAGTACTCATGCTTGCTAAAGTGGGGGAAAAATGTATAAGAGAAAATTTGCACCCTAGGTGCAATTCCCCTTTTTTCCTTTATACACTTTAGGAAACCAAAGTCGGAGGCTTAAATTTACTTAAGCCCACTATTGGTAGTCCATGTGGAGCCTATTTTGTGTGTCAATGGAGGCGTTTTTATCTAGGATGCCCATGTGATGCGCAGACATCCGCACGACACACTTACATCCCTGACAGATTCCTGTGGCTAAGTCATCAGAGGCGTTACACTTCCCATTGGTAGAAAATTTGTAATGCCTTCTTTGGCCAACCGACCCAAATATGGCCATTTTTTTCCTCATTCCTTCATATTCACTCCTTGAACTTGCATCCTAACTATTCAATAGATCAAGCCCTCATTCTAGCACTCTCACAAGCTCACTTTCACTCACTTCCAAGCATTCCAAGCATTTCATTGAAACAACATCACACTCCATCAACTCGGTAGAGAATGTTTGGGACCATGCCATTCGTAGTAGAGGCTTGAGTTCCTCTCATTTCTTGCTCGAGCAGCCTTGAGTCCTCTTGGTTGAGGTGGTAAGCTTCCCTCTCCTCTCCTCTATCATTTGGTGAGTAGAATAGTACTATTTTGTAGTGCTTTTTCTTTCTTTGTGCATTGCTTCTTGATCTTGTTCTTTTGGTTATCTATGGCAGTGGAAACACCTAAATGGGGGTTTGACTAAGGCAGGCCCCTATATAGCCCCCAACATTTTTCCTTCTTGTTGTGTAGGCGTGCGAGCTTTGAGAGAATCAATTGGCGAATGAATTCATTAGTGAGATTCTCCTTTTCTTTACCACTCTTTCTTATTTACTTTATAATATTAGAGATTATTTAATTTACTTAGTTCTATCATTTTGGACCTTTAGTTAGTTTGTTGGACTGTTAGCTAGTTTTTAGTGACATAAACTTGTCTTTGTCACTGTTTGGCCATACAGACAACAACACACTTTTGAGATGCCAATGCGTTGCAGTTCCGTTCAAAGTTCATGCTTCTGTCCTTGGATAGAGAGTCTCCTGAGACGTAGTGTTAAACCTAGAAACAAGCTCACCTAGCCTCTTTCTACAACTGGGGCTTGCTGAGTAACTAAGGGACCCTACGGTCCTCGTTACCCTCCCCTTACATACCCTAAACATTGCACTTAGCTGAGTTAAGTTAGGGCAGCCTCTTGCATCTTGACCCTCCGTGACTTGGGGTCATGCACGTGGTGGTCCCCCTCTCTTACATAGTCATGGAGAGTTACATGAGGTATAGGTTAGTGTTATGCCTTGCATAACCACCCCACTTTGATCTAGATCAAAATGGGCCCCCTTTCTCTTTTGGTTTCTTTGTTTTGGGTCTTTTTCCTTGTTCTTGGGTTGCTTCTATCTTCTGCCTAAGTTTTCTCTTCTGGTTTTGTTAAACTTTGGTTCTGTTTCGGCTTAATTTGCTTCCATTCATGCTAAGTATTCAATGAAGTAATCACAAGCCAAAGTGTATCTTATTATAATGTCTCTTATTTGCTTCTGAGCACTAATGCAAACCTTCCTTTTGCAGGTTTAGATTCTACACTTGATGATATTTGCTGAGGCTTGGTTGGAAGGCTGTCCTCAATCCAGCTAGTTATGAAAATCAGCTAAGGAAAAAGTCGGCAAGACTTTTCTAGACTCTTACCAACTGGTGGCTCAGCTCTGCCGACTAGTGGCTCGGATCTGACTGTTCGAAATCCAAAGAATCAGGATACTCCCCATTGTGGATCTTATCGGCATAGGGTTATCATGGTCTCCCCTACCCATGGTTTGTTTGGTTCAAATCTGTGTTTATGTTGCCTATTGGCAAGAACCCAGAGATGTCACAGTGATCAAAAATCATATGCAGGATCTATTGGCAAGACAAGGGTCATCGTCCCAACGACATGCAATTTCCTATCGGCATGAGGGGTTTCTTTCAAAAAAGGGTCATGGCGAGATCTTTGGGTCTCACCGACCGGCGGCAAGGGCAAACACTATCGGTAGAATGTTCCCTCTTTGCTGAGATGTCTTGATGAATCCTTGAAGTCTCACTGACTACCCCACCACTAGCAAACACTTCGGCGGGAGTCATCTTCTTCGGCATATGGTCTTGGCGAAGTCTCCATGTCTTGCCGACCGCTATCAGGAGGATTCCTATATCAGCATAAGGTGTTATCCCCGCCAAGATGTTTCAGTGAGTTCATGAAGTCTCACCGACTAAGCAAAAAGAAGTTTTAGCGTGAGTTGTTCTCTTCAGTATGTTCTCTCACCGAACACCGAGAGTCTTAGCGATGGGGAAGGGTCAGCATTTCGGCAAAGCAAGATAACGTCGCCAAGAAGTCTTAGTGAGTGGGTGCAGTCTCGTTGATAAGGGTGTCTTCAGTAAGAGAGTTAATAAGTCCCGACGACTAAAGAATGAACATGCAGAGGCTTTCGCTGAGACATGACGTTTCTAGGTGACATCTCCTTGACAAAGAAGGGTTACAACGATACATGTGGAACAAAGAAAACACTTCACTATGACCACAGGAGGGGTCTTAGTGACAAAAGAATTCGGCAAGAAGAAAGGAGTTCGGTAAAAGGTCTCCCCGAAGCATTATAGTCTCCCCGACATCATGAAGGGAAGCTCGCCCAGAGATTTGGCCTTCGGAAAAACGTCCCGCCAACTGACCAATGTCACACCAAAAGAACGAAGTGAGCCCAGTGAGAGTAAAATGAGCTTGGGGACACTCCAAGAGAATGAAATACTTCGCTGTAAGGTCATGGTGATGAGTGATGGTCTCGCTGATGGTGAGGAGTGACTTCGGCATGTGGTCTTGCCGAGTTCAGGAAGTCTTGCCGACTGGTTTTGTGAGCTCGATAATACTTCTCTTGTTCACTGAAGCGTCTTGCTGACTGTCTAATGTCATACTGATGGTTGATACAAGTGATGAAATCACATCGGGGAGAAACCAAGGGTGTCTCACCGACATGTGATGCTAAGCAAACCACTTTTGACCGCCAAAGAATCCTATGTGCCCTGTGATCATTGAATCAAAGAGAGCTAATATGGGCCATGGCCCGATTGATTGCTCCTATGAAAGAAAGACTAACAGAGTGTGACCAGATGGATTTCTTCTGAGAATAGTTGACGATGAATCTATTCGAGCGATGGTGTTCAGTTCTATAGGAGGCTCGACGGTGCTTCCAGAAGGTGGTCAACAAGCTGAAAAGGTCCTGAAAACGAAGGGGGCTGAAGAATGAATAAACCATGACTCAAGGAGGACAACTGTGGAGATCACTGTTGACGGAGGTAGTTAGTATTAATGGTGGGATATTCTAGAGCATTCAAGGCAACTTTGCGAGGGATTTCAGGATAGACACAGAGACAGATTTGTAAATGCTGTAGCAACAAAAGATCTATAGATCTTTTCTAGAATGATCTTTCATTAGCATGGACAACAAGGATTCACATTGAATGCACAACCAACTTTCCTCAAAAGGATTTGAGGGCCGAACTTCATGCAGCGAAGCAGATATTTTGTAAAACCCTAGTGCAGGGGACAACACATTCTTTTGGTGCACATTCTGTATAAATGGCATTCTTACCTCTTTGTAAAGGTTAGATAGTGAGGGATTAGAACTTCTAGAGATTTAAAGAACTTTTAGACTGAGGACCTTTTAGAGTTAGAACTGTTAAGAGTTAGTTAGTTAACAGAAGGAGAGAGTTGCATCTTGATTTTGAGTAATACGAGCTTCTCTTTGTCTTCTTGGTTAGCAGTAAGATTTTAGTACAGACTGTAATGCATTTTACAAGTTCTTTTAGTGTAGTTGGAAACAATCTAGAGGCTCAGATTCTCTATACACTGGTGATTGTGCTAGCTTTGTAAATATTTTTTATCTATTTTAATAATAGTAGAAGCCTTTCTCTTTCAGGAGAAATAGAATAGCAATATTCTGTTTGCATGTTGTTGTACCAAAATCACCGTCAATAGAAACTATCGCTAGAAGGAGGGCCAAGAAGGGAAAACTGGATTAACCTAGGTTTTCATCCCCAGAGAAGTCCCATAGAGTTCTTCGATCAGCTGAAAATCCACCACCGTGGATAGAACTCAAGACCCCAATAAAACACAAGAGTCAAAGGACTGGGGCAACTATCATACCACCCTTGTCAGCTCCACTCACTCCACCAGGCTTTTCACCAATACCCAAGTGGATACCTATCCATCCACCATCCAATCCATCTTAATTGTCATCATAGTTGGTTCAGCCCATACAACAGCTGGCTCAACCACCACCACCACCACCATCAATGTTTTTCTTTCAAAATAATCCCTCTCTATTGGGGACTATTCCTAGAGGTTCTCATGACATGCCTAAGAACCTTGAGAAGTTATGCCCTAAGTACATCCATGGTGAATCAAGGAGTGCTAAAGAGCACATACAAGCTTTGAAGGATGCTTGTACTCGAGCTCAAATAGCTCACCATGATGTAGTTTGTAGGCTGTTCCCTTATTCCTTAGGGGACATGGCATACAATTG
This sequence comes from Sequoia sempervirens, assembly GCA_007258455.2. Taxonomy (NCBI): domain Eukaryota; kingdom Viridiplantae; phylum Streptophyta; class Pinopsida; order Cupressales; family Cupressaceae; genus Sequoia; species Sequoia sempervirens. Next base: position 6,177,021 of record VDFB02252616.1, on the reverse strand, counting down.
GTATCTTAATCTTCCTCAAGGCTCTATTCTGACTTGGACAGATTTGGAAAATGCTTTCATCAATCAGTTTAGATTCTATGTGGACCCAACCCTTCTGTATCACCAATTTTCTACTATTAGGAAGGAGCCGTGTGAATCCTTTCCCTTGTTCAATACTAGGTTCCAACGAATGTATAGGAGGTTGTAGGATCCCTATCTAGTTACTGAGGATAGTGCCATTCAGGCATACTTTAGGGTTATAGACCCTTTGCTGGGATTGTTCTTACAAAGAACCTATCTACCAGTGGATATTGATTCCCTATCCAAAATTTATCATCTAGCCATTAAGTTGCAGCAATAGACTAACTCTCAACCAAGTTTGGGGGGAGGTTTCCCTTTAGTAGGGTATCAGATGCCTAGTCCCCCCCCTTTATTCAGTACTGTTCTAGGAATGTCTCCTTCCCACTATGGGCCTATATCTGAATTGCAGATTCAACCTCCTATTCCATTCTTTTCCAATAGGACCCTTGACCCTTTTCAACAACCACAGATCCCTCAAGGTTCACAGGGCCTTCATAACCAAGTTGGAACCCCAAGCCATGTGGATCAACCACCCATTGCTAAGGCTATTGAAAGTGAAAAGACAACTCAGCTTACAAATGAAGTAGAAACCTTGAAGAAAATGTTGTCCCAAGTCACCAATGACATGGCTCAACTTAGGTTGAACCCATCTCAGAATCAAAGTAACTACCCTAATCAAAACAACAACCAAGGTACTTACCAGAACAACAACAACAATTACAACCAAAGGGGCTACCAAGGCCAAAATTCCTCTAACCAGGGCTACCAAAATCAGAATAGAGGATATAACCAAAGGAAAAATAACAACAATCGGCAATGGAATACAGGACCAAACAATGGTGGGGTCCCTCATACTTGTCAAGCTAATGAGGAGAGGTCACATATTGCAAATGTGGCCAATTTGAATTTCATGACCAACTGGTGTAGGCTTATGATATTGCGACCCATTCTGAGGTAAATTTCCCTTAGATGGAGAAGGTTGTCAAGATGGCACATGAAGATGCCCACACATTCCAGGGGAATTCACACAAAGGAGGTGACTCAATGGATACCGCAATGGCTTATGATCTCTTTGAAGAAGAGCCCTCATTCCCAAGACAAAGTGAGAATGAACCAGAGGAGGATGCATATGATGCCCAAGCCTTTCAGACAAAGGGAGGACACTTTTTGAGAAATCAAAGTTATTAGATTTCCACAATCCATAAGAGTATGAATAGTTGTTTCTAGATTCGATTGTGTAAGCTTTTTTGAATAAAAAAAGCTTACATAATCGAATCCAGAAACAACTATTCATACTTTTTGAGAAATCAGAACAAGGGGCCATTCACTACATCAACACCTCCTAATCGCATGGTGCCCCCAAATCAGAATGTTGATAACAATCCTCCTCCACCAAAAGGTCCATCCGACTTCCACAATAGAGGTAATTCGTTTAGTGCTATTAAAAGTAATACAAGTCATGATATAGAATTTGACATTGTTTCTGAGATGCAGAAATAGAAAACTTCTTTGTCATACTTTGATATCTTAAAGTGGTGCCCTGCTCAAAGGGAGATACTGCTGAAAGCTCTTTAACAAGCAGATAAGGAAAAAGGAAAAAGCAAGGTTACACCCTCTGCAGACATGAACGCAACTTTGTACAAAAGAAAAGTAGGTACTCCACCTTTTCTTTTGAGTTTAAGAATTTGTGGAAAGAATCTACATAATTGTTTGCTAGATTCAGGAGCTTCAGGAAACATCATGCCATTTTCTGTATGTAAGAAGTTAGGATTGAACCCTGTTCAAACAAACAAGAAAGTTGTACAACTGGACAAAACAGAGGTCAATGTAGTGGGGGCATTAAAAAAAATACATGTCCAAGTTGGATCTGATCCTAGGATCCTAACAAACATTGACATTCAAGTAGCAGATATTCCTGAGACCTATGGTATGCTACTAAGCCGAGATCTGATGAAAAGTATAGGGGGATACCTCTCCTTGGACTTTTCACACATGTGGCTACCATGGAAGGGAATTCCTACTTAGATTAGAATTGAATGTGAGCCACGCCTCAAGCATATCATCACAGAGTATGATTGTCCTAATGAGGTAGCTTACTTTGAGACTGAGATAGGGGTTTACAAAAGAGAAGAAATTCTAACCTTCTTGGTTCTCAATCCTAAAGACATGTCAAAACAAAATTTCTCTGACCCCACGATTAATGAAAATCAACAGGCCCTAATTAGAAAGCTGCAACAAGACCAACTGGTCTTAGGAGAAGACACTGATTTACTAAGTCTTTTACTCCCTAATTGGTGTAGGGTACACTATCAAAATCACTCTAAATTGACTTGTCAACTCTGTATTGACACCTTAAATTGTGTTCCTCCAGCTGGAAAGAATAGCCCAAGGCATTTTGAGGGAGCTGCAGACCACTTTCCATTTGAAGCCCAAGAAGCAACAATGCTAACCAGGGATAGGATGCCTTCAAAGGGAGTTTTTTCTCAAATAGAGCCCACCCCAGATATACTCCTGAATCAACATATTGATGAAGAGCAACCCCAAGGTCTGTTAGGAACCCCTACACTCACAAATGAAACAAAACCCAAGGAATCAACCAAAGGGACAAGTGACGGCTAGGAAGATAACCACAGGTTATATAATGCAACTACACAGGAATTGGAGAAAGTACCTAGAGAACCTTTAGATAATCTTTTCCCTAGGTCTGGTCCAAAAGATCAAGAAGTCCAACCTTTGGTTAATCCTATTCAAATACCTATGAAAACTTCAAAAGGATTAACCCCTGCTTATGATCAGTTGTGGACCCTTACCTTTGATGGATCCAAGTCCAAAACTGGTTGTGTTGTTGGGATTGTATTAACCAGCTTGAAAGGGAAAGTTTTCGTTGCTTCTTATAGGTTGCAATTTGGGTGCACTAATAATGTAGCTGACTATGAAGCTTTGGCTTGAGGATTAATGTTTGCACATAAGAAAAAGGGTCAATGCCCTGGTGGTCCAAGGTGATTCAAAGGTTGTTGTCAAGCAAGTGCACAACCAATACACATGTCACAACAAAAGATTGGCAACTTATAGAAATCGGGTATGGAACCTGATTGAGGACTTCGATGCTTTTGGGATTAACCTGATCCCTAGAGAGGACAATCATGTAGCAGATTCATTGGTTGTTACTGCTAGTACCTTGGAACCTATGCAGAGCTCTAAGTTTAAAAGATTCTCAGTGGAACTGATGTCCACCCCAGCTGTTCCTGACAATATCAAAAACTTCCAGGTTTTTGATGATGATTGACATATCCTTGCTTTCCTAGCAAGTTTATATTTTTTTGAAGGAAAAATCATTGATGGGTCCAACAGGGATCAAGGAGACTGGAATCCAGAGGATGCTGATATAGGAGTCCTTAATTTAAAAGGTAAAAGCATTCCCAAGGGAATGGTGGCCTTGGAGAAAATTTTTGACTCAAATCCGAGGGCTCAAGAGAAGGTACCAGCTGAAGGCAAGGGAGGCGAATATGAAATAGTTAACCTAGCTAATTATAGCCCTGAAAGGAATGTCTACATAGGGAAAGCTTGCCCTAAAGCAATTAGAGAAGACATATTGAGGGAACTTAAAAAGGATATTGCTGCGATAGCCTAGGGGTATGAAGACCTCCAAACATTTGATGCTTCTATTATCACTCACACTATCCCCTTGAAGCCCGAGGCTAAACCCTTCTGACAGAAGCAACATCCTGTCGATGCCCTGATTGAGCCATTGATCTATAAGGAAGTTCAGAAATTACTGTCTGCAAGGATAATCTTCCCTGTGCACCATTCAACATGGGTGGCTAACTTAGTCCCAGTCAACAAGAAGAATGGGGAGATTAGGCTATGTGTCGACTTTAGAAACTTGAATAGGGATTCAAAAAAGGATAATTACCCCCTCCCTTCCTTAGATGAGGTATTACAAACTGTCAATGGAGCACAGATGATGTCATTCTTGGATGGTTACTCTGGATACAACTAGGTAATGGTCAATTTTGAGGACAGGATGAAGACGACGTTCACTACCAAGTGGGGGACGTTCGCATACAGAAGAATCCCATTCGGCCTGATAAACATTGGAGAAACTTTCCAGCATGCCATGGAGATAGCTTTCAAGGATCTAATTGGAAAATGTATTATTGTTTACATAGATGACCTAACATTGTTCTCCAAAGATCGACTGAATCATGTTGTGGACTTAGCCAAAGTTCTCGAGAGATACATCCAATATGGCATCTCCCTGAATCCCAACAAATGCATGTTTAGAGTTTCAGAAGGGAAGCTATTGGGTCACATAATTTCTAAAAGAGGGATTTCAATCGACCCAGATCAAGTTGAATCCATTATGAAGATTGCCAGTCTAGGGAGCAAGAAAGAGTTAAGATCTTTCTTTGGAAATATCAACTTCGTAAGGAAATTTATCACAGGTTTTGCAGAGATTGTAAAGCCACTAAACGAAATGATGAAGAAGGATTCTAGAATAGAGTGGATAGAGGAGGCGAAGGCCGCATTCGTGCAAGTCAAGCGGTCCATTTCAGCAGCACCCATGCTCACCAGCCCTGACTATCTCAGACCATTTTATGTTTACTCTTTTTCCTCTCAACACTCGTGTGCAGCTGTATTAAACCAATGACAAGAAGAGGCAGAGGAGAGACCGATTGTGTTCATGAGCTCTCCATTCAAAAATGCGGAGATCAAATACCCACCTCTTGAGAATCAAGCCTTCGTGCTAGTTCGGGCCGTCAAGAAGTTCTGACATTACATTCTTCGAAGCCAAATCATTGTAGAAGTTCTTGATGTGGCTGTAAAGTCTCTACTCATGCAGAATGAGTTGGGAGAGAGGAGAGGCAAATGGATGGCCATCCTACAAGAATTTGATCTGGAGATACACCCTATGAAGCTAGTCAGGGGTTCAGGCATGTCTCAGTCCATGGCGAATGCTAGCGAGAACATCATCTGTCAGCAATACATGACCCAACCTTTCTCTAACAACCCCTGGTATGTTGATACCATTTTCTTTATGCTCAACAATCGATGTCAAGAAGGAATGAATGCCACTCAAAGGAGACCCCTAAGAATGAAGAGTTCTCATTACATGCTCAAAGGAGGGTTGCTGTATAGAAGGAATTTTGAAGGGGTATACCTGAGATGCCTTGATCATCAAGAGGCCAAGCATGTGATTTCTGAGTTTCATGGGAAGCATGGCATAGGTCATGGTTTTGAAGATGCTCTGGCACACCAGATCCTTAGGTCTGGTTATTACTGGCCCTGTGTATTCAAGGATTCCCATCAATATGTGAGAACATGTCACACATGCCAGGTTTCTGCACCAAGGGAATGCCATGCAGCCATGCCTTTGCAGCCTGTCTACGAGGTAAGACCCTTTTCCCAATGGGCATTGGACTTCATTGGGGTTATTAACCCAAAATCTACTACAGGGAATAATTTTATCTTGATTGCTACTGACTACTGCACTAGGTGGATAGAGGCCATACCTTGCAAAAAGAACACAACAAAGGTAGTGATCAAGTTCCTCACCGAATGCATCACTATGAGGTTTGGGGTACCCTTCACTCTGGTATGTGATAATGGTTCTGCCTTTTCTTCTGCTGAGTTTATTTCCTGGGCATATAATCACAAGATTGTCTTGAAGTATTCCTCAAACTATTATCCACAAGGAAATGGAGTTGCAGAGTCTACCAATACGAATCTCTTAGGGGTGATTAAGAAACTGTTAGAGCATAACCCTAGAGACTTGCACACCTAGCTTAGATTCGCATTATGGGAAGATAGGACTAGGATTAAGGCTTCCTTAAACACCTCACCATTCAAGTTGGTATATGGCCAAGAGCCTGTCTTTCCTATCCATCTGCAAATACCTATCCTAGAGTTCATGTAGAAATTTTACTCCAGTGACAATAGGATAGAGATCAGGTTAGCTGCTTTGTTGAAATTAGAAGAGCAGAGAGATGTGGCCTTACAACAATTCTTTAGGCATCAGGCTGTTGTCAAATGTTGGTTTGACAAAAGAGCCAAGATAAAGGCTTTTAGGATATTAGACCTAGTGTTGCTATAGGATAAGACTGGTGAAAAGAAAGGAAATCACCAAAAGTTTGACAAACTCTGGTTAGGCCCTTATCAAATTGCTGAGATCCTAGGGGAAAATGCTTTTAGATTGAGTACCCTAACTGGAGAACCTGTTCCTTTGCCTGTTAATGGTCAGTTCCTCAAGCACTATTTTGAATCTTAAGGCTTGTTAATGGTTGTTCTGTATATAGGCAGTTCGTTATTCTTTATGTGAATAATTTATTTGTCTCCTGTTTGTAAATAATCTGCATTTATGTACATAGCTTTTGTGTTTCAGTTTATAGGAAACTTTTTCCTTTATGTGAATAACCTGCTGCTCCTTGTGTAAGTAATTCACTCTTTGTTGGTAAATAGTTTGCTGCTTTTTTGTTTGTTCTTTCCTACTATTAGTTATGTTTTCTTTACCTTTTGTTTTTTGTTTTGTTCTATTCTCTAGGGGTTGATCTGTTCTTTCCATCTAAAGTTATGGGTTGTTATCTGAAGCATACTTTGGTCATTAGGAGATAAGTGGTTTAGATATTTTCAGGTTTTCTGATTGGGTGATTCTATCCTCAATTCGTTGTTTCATGCTTGTTATCAATAAAGGTTGTGGAAAAGTTTTAAAAACAAGGTGCCAAGTAAGAAATCCTTCATTAGCTCCCCTGAATCTATCACAAATCATTAAAATAATCTCCTCTTGTAATGATATATTTGTCCTAGAGTGGTAATGTTGTGAGATTCAAGTGAAAAATCCAATTTTTCAAGTGCTGTTATGAGGTCCATGGTAGTTTTCAACCCAGATCAGATATTAAACATCTGGCATATTGAAAAGGAAAAGAGAACTAAATGAAATATCAAAAAATAAAAAAAGAGAGAGAAGAAAAGGATTATCTAAAGAGAAAGGTATTCAATATGAATGGGTGATTCTTGTATCTCTACCGGGGCTATGGATGCCTGACTGGCAGTAGAGCAATGCTGAGAGAAAACTAGAGGTATCTTCATCGGGGCTATGGACACCTGGCTGGCAGCAAAGCAATGCCCGGGATATCATTGCACAAAGGAAATCAACTCATGTAGCTCAAATCTTGCACATTATTGTCCAAAAGATGAAGAAGGCCTTACAAAAGGTTGATGCACCATTAAGTACACACATAGATTCAAGGGGTAGCCATTGATATACTTACATTTGAGATTCTAGCTCTACCTTGCTTGTTATAACTGACCTAACTGGAGTTGTGATGTCATGAACCAGGAGTTCTGGGTAGCTGAATCCTTCAGATTCATGAAAATGGTTAAACCATTTTCCTAGCTGAGTTGCCATTTGTTATGCCTTGCATAACCACCCCACTTTGATCTGGATCAAAATGGGTCCCCTTTCTCTTTTGGTTTCTTTTTTTTGGGTCTTTTTCCTTGCTCTTGGGTTGCTTCTATCTTCTGCCTGAGTTTTCTCTTCTGGTTTTGTTAAACTTTGGTTATGTTTCGGCTTAATTTGGTTCCCTTCTTGTGAAGTATTCAATGAAGTAATCACAAGCCAAAGTGTATCTTATTATAATATCTCTTATTTGCTTATGATGACTAATGCAAACCTTCCTTTTGCAGGGTTAGATCCTACACTTGATGATATTTGCTGAGGCTCAGTTGGAAGGCTGTCCTCAATCCAGTTGGTTATGAAAATCAGCTAAGGCAAAAGTCAACAAGAATTTTCTAGACTCTTACTGACTGGTGGCTCGGCTCTGACTGTTTGAAATCCAAAGAATCAGGATACTCCCAATTGTGGATCTTATCGGTGTAGGGTTATCACGGTCTCCTTGACCCATGGTTCATTTGGTTCAAATCTGTGTTTGTGTTTCCTATAGGCAAGACCCTAGAGATGTCACAGTGATCATAAATCATATGCATGATCTATCGGCAAGACAAGGGTCATCATCCTAGGAACATGCAATTTCCTATCGGCATGAGGGGTTTCTTTCGAAAAAGGGTCATGGTGAGATCTTCGGGTCTCACCAACTGGTGGCAAGGGAAAACACTGTCGGCAGAATGTTCTCTCTTTGCCGAGATGTCTCGGCGAATCCCCGAAGTCTCATTGACTACCCCATCACCAACAAACACTTCGGCGGGAGTCATCTTCTTCAACATATAGTCTTGGTGAAGTCTCCATGTCTCACCGACCGCTATCAGAAGGATTCCTATATCGGCATGAGGTGTTATCCCTGCCAAGATGTTTCGGCGAGATCATGAAGTCTCACCGACTAAGCAAAAAGATGCTTCGGCGTGAGTTGTTCTCTTCGGTATGTGCTCTCACCAAACACTGGGAGTCTTAGCGATGGGGAAGGGTCCACATTTCAGAAAAGCAAGATAACATCGCCAAGAAGTCTCGGCGAGTGGGTGCAATCTCGCCGATAAGGGTGTCTTTGGTAAGAGAGTTAATAAGTCCCGACGACTAAAGAATGAACATGCGGAGGCTTTCGCCGAGACATGAGGTTTCTAGGTGACATCTCCCCGACAAAGGAGGGTTACAACGATACATGTGGAACAAAGAAAAATTTTTGCTATGACCACAAGAGGGGTCTTGGCGACAACAAAATTCAGCAAGAAGAAAGGAGTTCGGTAAAAGGTCTCCCAGAAGCATTATAGACTCCCCGACATCACGAAGGGAAGCTCGCCTAGAGATTTGGCCTTCGGCAAAATGTCCCGCTGACTTACCAATGTCACACCAAAAGAACAAAGTGAACCCAGCGAGAGTAAAGGAGCTCGGGGAGACTCCAAGCGAATGAAAGACTTCACTATAAGGTCACGGCGACAAGTGATGGTCTCACCGACGACGAGGAGGGACTTCAGCATGTGGTCTTTCTGAGTTCAGGTAGTCTTGCCGACTGGTTTTGTGAGCTCTATAAGACTTCACCTACTTGCTGAAGCATCTTTCCGATTGTCTAATTTCATGCCAATGGTTGATACAAGGGATGAAATCGCATTGGGGAGATACCAAGGGTGTCTCACCGACATGCGATGCTAAGCAAACCACTTTTGACTGCCAAAGAATCCTACGTGGCCTGTGATCATCCAATCAAAGAGAGCTAAGATGAGCCATGGCCCAATTGACTGCTCCTGTGAAAGAAAGACTAACAGAGTGTGATCGGATGGATTCTTTTGAGAATAGTTGATGATGAATCTATTCAGGCGATGGCATTCAGTTCTACAGGAGGCTTGACGGTGCTTCCAGAAGGTGGTCAACACGCTGAAAAAGTCCTGAACACAAAGGGGGCTGAAGAATGAATAAACCATGACTCAAGGAGGACAGTTGTGGCAATCACTGCTGATGGAGGCAGTTAGTATTAATGGCGGGATATCCTGGAGCATTCAAGGCAACTCTGCGAGGAATTTCAAGATAGACACGGAGATAGATTTGTAAATGTTGTAGCAGCAAAAGATCTATAGATCTTTTCCAGAATGATCTTTCATCAGCATGGACAACAAGGATTCACATTGAATGCACAACTGAATTTCCTCAAAAGGATCTGAGGGCTGACCTTCATGCAATGAAGTAGATATTTTGTAAAACCCTAGCGCAGGGGACAACACATTCTTTTGGTGTACACTCTGTATAAATGGCATTCTTGCCTCTTTGTAAAGGTTAGACAGTGAGGGATTAGAACTTCTAGAGATTTAAATAACTTTTAGACTGAGGACCTTTTAGAGTTAGAACTGTTAAGAGTTAGTTAGTTAACAGAAGGATAGAGTTGCATTTTGATTTTGAGTAATAAGAGCTTCTCTTTGTCTTCTTGGTTAGTAGTAAGATTTTAGTATAGACTGTAATGCATTTTCCAAGCTCTTTAGTGTAGTTGGAAACAATTTGGAGACTCAGATTCTCTATACACTGGTGATTTTGCCAGCTTTGTAAATATTGTTTATCTGTTTTAATAACAATAGAAGCAATCAGAGTTTAATCTACTTCATGTTGTGTTCCTGAATGATATTTTTCTTAAATTGATCATTTTGATTTGTGAAGTCTTTAAGGAAGGAAAGGTCATTTTTGTTTGATTTAAATGGTAATTAAAATCTGTTATGTGAATTAGCACTGTGAATGAAAGAGGTTGTGTGTCAATCACAAGCTTATCTTGTTCTATAGTTTTAGTTTATAATTCCTTGAAGTTAACAAGTTTGGTTAAGATTGGCTAAAATATTGTTCTTTTCTATTTCAAACCTTGATCTATCTTTTTTTGTTTCTTTAAAACCCCTGTTAAAGTAGGTTTTATTTTCATGCTTGATCTAAGAACAGTCTAGAAGCTCAACACCAACAGGCCCCTTGAATATTACTATTACATTGACCACTGAGTAACATCAACACAGTTGAGAACCAACAACAAATACCTTGGGAGCTAAGACATCCATGTGTTGTCTTTCTCTTTCAGGAGAAATAGAATAGCAATACTCTGTTTGCATGTTGTTGTGCCAAAAACACCGTCAACAGTTAGGTCTCTAGCTGATATATAATTGGTGCAAATATAAGGTCTTAAGTTGTCCTGCACAATAATCTTTACTCCAATCTTTAAATTACATAAAAAGATTGAGGCTTATTCTTTGTTGTTCTCAATCAAACCATCTTAACCATATCATACTAAAAGTCTGTTGTCAAGACCAAAAAATGTAAGTTTTGAGAGTCCCAATCAATCTTAGGGCCAAAAGAATAGCATCTGGCTTAAAATAGGTACAAACCAAAATCTTTAAATAGTACAATGATATCTTCAACAAAGCCCTAAGTACTTAAATCCTTCCATGGTTTTTTGTTGATGCAATTAATTTATCATAGATGATATAAAAGGTCAAAGGGCCTTCATTTTTCTTGTAAGTTGTAAGCCCTAAAAACAATTCAGTCAGTTATCAAGGTAAATACATGACTAGAACATGGGTGAGGTAACATTCATCAAGGTGATTACATAACTAGAACAAGTGTGAGGTAACAGAAGGAATTTTACCTCTATCCTCATCACACAAATCAAGATTTGAGGCAAGCAGAGGAATGTAGCCTACTCACTGCTTCTGCACAACAAACTTTAATCTGTACTTTCTTTATAAATGTTCTAAAAAAAATGTCATCTGACCACCAAAATAATTTCAACTATCAAAGTTATATGATCTGTCATCAACACCATCTCATCACAAAACCATCAATTATAATTTAATCCTGACCGAGGAAATACATACCTAGTACATCCTCTTCAATACAAGGAAGGTGAGCCTAGTCACTTGTTAAAGCCAACAAGTACTGCACAATCTCTCTCCTCCTAGCAAGTAGCACCCCTTGTGTTCTCTCAATGGACCCTTCTTCCCATCAAGCTTCAATATGATGAAAAGTTTTTGATGCAAAGCAATTTGGATTTGAACAAATCATCACAAAACAAGTTAATTCAAACAACCAATTGATTCAAAAAACTCTTCCAAATCACTCCTTTGCAAAAAATCTTCAACTCATCTAGTAGGTTTGCAGACCTAGATTCTTGACTTTATCTCACAATGAACTCAATAATCATTCTATCTACTCTTTTAGACACCATTTAAGGAAAACTATAACTTACCTTCAAAACCATCATGGGTTACTTTGGACCATCTCATACAAAACCTAGAAACACCACTGTCCTAATAGACCAATTAGGTCTCTATTTCAAAGGAGGTACCTCAAATTCTTTCCTCCAACTCCAAACAACCACTTAGATCTTCTTACCAATCAACATAGGGGCCTAATCAACAATTTTTAGATGGGAAAAACTCTCATCTAACCTCTGTAACTGAAAAACCTCACTTTACACTAGCTTGGGGTAGGGTTTATTGAAAAATGACATTACCAACCTCTCACAGCTCTGCCACTGCCTCCAACAATCTTTATTATTCCTGCACATGCTTACAATATGAATTGGTCAATCATGACCTTATTAATGACTTCTAGACTCAAAAATCAAACTGACCTAAGACCTCCATGAATCAACATTTCACAAATACCTTGGTGCTCCTACACCAGTTTTTAAATGTTTAATTAAGAGGAAATAGAGCTATTTAGATATACATGTAAAAATCAAATACATTTTTCCATTTATGTTTTGGTATTGCAAAATATTTTATGAAGGCTCAAACTAGGGGTTGCCTAATTGGTGCCTCTAGATTCTAGGTTAGAATTTTGCAAGACTTAAATAGTGTACATACCAACCTCCACTTTACTATCACAATGACCTTTATTACTATTTTCCCCCTTAATCCATCACAGTACCATTGCCAGGAGCCACCCAGAGGTCTCTAGTAGATGATAAGGTGTAATAAGCAAGAGGGGTGTATACCTCTGTCCCAACCATAGAGGTTTTATGTGGTCAGGTGAAACCCCACCTTAAAACCCCAAACCATATAAACTCAGTGCTCCATGAGGACCCGTTCCCTACCTTGGTACCCCTGTCCCCATCCTAGAAATTTTTTAGGGACTTGGGGGGCCCAAAAAATTCCCCCTACCTTTGCATCTGACAGTGACACAAAATTGAGCTCCAATTTTGATACAAACCTGCCAGTTGCATCTGTTGATTAGGGATAGCCATATATTTTCTATGTTTTTGTCATTTTATAGTTGAAACTTGAAGGATTTGGGAATTTTGTCATAATTCTTATTTAATATGAATGCACATTGACAATAAAAGAATTTGAATTTTGTTACTTTGTTTGATAATTTTTATGTGAAATCTCAATTCAAGTCTAATGTTATGTATTAATCTTCTACAATGCCTATGATGAATTCTTTATCAATGTTTTGATATGAATATTTGAAATTTCTCTATATTTTTAAAAATTTCCCTATTTTTTATAGCCGTCCCCTACCATCCCCTAAAAATTGACCCAAAATTACCCCCGTACCAAAAATGCATCCCACCGTCCCCTATCGTCCCCGTCCTGAAAACTTGGGGGAGCATAGTATAAAATTGATTTTACAAAAAAAGACATTCAGGCATATAGGAAAATATGACTCTACAACATTGAAAACACTAAATAACAATAGCTATAGGAAAAACTAGCTTAAGTAGATAATATATGCAAGATCTAGAATCGTAGAAAAAACACCTAAATTTTTTGATATAATTCCTCAAAGAGATGTCATCTCATGGAATGAAATGATTGATTGCAGAATGTGCACAAAATGGATTTTTCAAGGAACCTCTCAAAATATTTAAATTAATGAAGCACTCTAGAACACATCCTAACATTGTAAGATTTGCTTGGGTTCTAGGTGCATGTAGTCATGCAGGTTTACTGGATGAGGGTTGCACATACTTCACACGTCAGTAACCCTTATTGCATTACAATTTAGATATATAATTGATCATTAGGTGTGCATGGTTGATCAACCATTCATATTTTTATTTGGATCTTAAAAATGATGCAACTTATGTTCTCTAAAACATCTATACGAGGTTCAAATAGTAAAGAGATTGATCAAAGATTGAGGAATTAAAAAGATACCTAGATGTTATAGTTTGATATGCTCTAGTACACATATATGCAAGATGTGGAATCATTGACAAAACACCTGAATTGTTTGATAGAATGCCTCAAAGAGATGTCATGTCATGGAATGAAATGATTGATTGTTGAATGTGCACAAAATGGATTTTGCAAGGAACCTCTCAAAATATTTGCCCAAATTTTAAGATCTCTAATGTTTAAGGCACATTTTTCCCAAAACAACCTGACACATTTTCTGCCAATGCCCTATTTTTCTTTATCACCATTTTGCTTCAATTTCCTAGCTCTAAACCAAATCATGACGATCAGAAAAGCAATCCCAATCTTCTAAGTACACTTGTCTTCATGTTGGGCTATTTTAAACAACATTTTATTGAGTTTGAAACACTCATTCAGCTCTATTTGGTTCAAAAAAACAAAATTTCCATATCATTTGAAACAAAACCCCTTAACTCCATCTGCTTCATTCTGACAAAAATGGCTAGAAGACTTCACACACCAGGGGTTCATCAAAAAATACAAATAAATAATGCAACTATGAATAGTTGCATAGCAATTGGAAATAGTAGTGCAACAACTAAGAACAATTATAATAGGTGAAATCCATGGTTAGTATAACATTCTTCCTAACTATTGAGTATAAAAGAACATATTCGTTGATTGAACATTTTGTAAACAAATCAACTATGGTGTAGAAAATCTTTTATGGGATGATACATAATTCAGTGCCATGGAGGTTGTATATTGTTGGGGAGCTCTTCTAGATGCATTTATCTAGTGCTCTCTTTCATCAAGGATTGGTTTTGTAAAGTGAACTCTCAACGAGGCTTATCCGATCCAATTGAGATCTGCTATGTTGGGTTTAAACTGATTTGGTCAGGATCCATTGGGCCAAAAAATCCTTCTTCCATTAGATGATGTGTGAAAGAAAATTTTCTTGGTGGTTCTTGTTAGTCTCTAATTCTAATGCTTGTTTGGTCTGTGATAGTAGAACAAACTCATTTGAAAATGACTACCTTATCAATCTATCAGTCGAACGAGTCTTCTGGTTCCAATGATGCGTCAATAGTTCTATTTTTTCATCGATGTGAGGATCTTCTATCGGCATGATGAGGTCTCATGTTCTTGTCGATAAAAGATCCTCACGCCGATGAAAAAATAGAACCAATTGGAACTAGAAGACACGTCCGACCGATAGACCAATAAGGTGGGGGTAGTCAATTCCATTTTTTGTAATGTGGTAAGAGTCATAGAGGTAATTGTTGTCAATCAGATTGCACCTAAATGCTTGAAGGATTAAATTCAACAATTTGTTGAAACATGGGAACTATCTTCAGGCTGTGGGTATTCCTATGGTGAAGATAGACCTCCAGATTCTAGGCTGGTTCCTATATGATTATCTGATTATAGACTTGAAACTTTGATGGGAAAAGGGAAAAAACTTAATCTAATGCAAAACTAGAAAAGCTGGACTGTGGTGATCCACCTATTTGATTTAAAGAAAACATATTAACTCACAATTAATTCATCATGAAGCTTACTTTCACAACTCAGATTGAACAATTTAACTACATTAATGATTCATAGGCAGGCCTGATAATTCATTCTTTATGAAGGAAGAATTTATTTTCACAACTTTAAAGATATGGATACACTTGAGACACAATTTATGACCTGTAACTAAGAGTATTTCTTCATGTACATGCATTCACAAATGTTGATAGAAATTTAAAGGTTCTAATATCAAACACATTAAATTTGCATCCAAAACATACACAAAACAAAACACCTGAATCTAAGAAGGATAATATTTAACTTGCAATGAAAAAAGAAGGAACGCTCTGCAAATGATACTCCAAGATAACTTGTAAAGACTGCTGGATAATCTATTAAATTTTGAAAGCTAAGTTACATGATAATTCACTTTGTAGAATGAAAAGGCTGAAAAACAAGAACTAGTCCAAAAATGACTAAGTCATTTCACTTTATACAATAATCCTCTCGAAGGCATGAAGGTGAAACTGAAAGTCAATTTCAGTGTAAAAAGATAACTCCAAGGAAAATCCTAAGAAAAATAAAAAATCTCCAAAAGAAGAGCTCAAACTCATGCAAAAATGAGTGAACTCAGTCTCAAACTCGCAGTCACAATGTGTACAATTGAAAAATAGCTCGAACTGAACTAGAAATTTGTAGATAATGAGTCCAAGCATGCAAAAATTGCCTCGATCTTATCAAGCCATCCATGATAACTGAAACTTCATTTCCGTATTGTGCATGATGATAATATCTTGTAAACTAATGTGAAACTGAAATAGAGTGCCAATAATCTCCATATTTTGCATGAATTCAGTCTTCAACCTGATATCAATCTTCATTTGGCCCTCAGTTACATCCTTTACATGGATTTTTTTGAAAAGGAAATCTTTTAATTAAATATTAAAGATAACCATTTGATGATTATTTTAATATTTAATATTTGTTTAATCCACCTTTTATTATATGTTAAACATTAAAGTAATCATATAATCATCTTTAATATTTAATTGATATTTATTATTCCCCAAATCCATGCATAAGCAAAATATTCTAAATTCAAAGAATAACTTTGAAGTTAGCTTCAAAGACTCACGGGCCTTCAGCATCATTAGGTTTTTGATTTTAAAGGTCAAGACCACGGTGGTGGTATTAATGCAATAATCTCATTTTAAAAGATAATTCAAAAACAAATCTCATTAAAATGATTAGGGAACGAGTAAAAAGAAACTTCGAAGCCTAGAATCCCTTATTCTTCACTTTTGCTTCATTATTGAACATACTCTGTTGTTGCCTCCATGAAGGGTTTGAGCTTGATTTTTGACTCTTTCTTGTTGATTTCTGAGAGATTTCCATAGGGAAATGTGTGGTAAGCTTTTTTTGAGATAAATCTGAATACTTCTCTTTCTTTTCGAAGTCATCTTCAGGCTTTATAGCCATGGCTTATCATTATTTCTGATGTTTTTGTTTATTGTTGATTTGCCCTCTTATCTGAGGCCGCCATGTATGAGCTGGGTCAATGCTTGAAATCCCACCATTTCATGTTGTTTATGAAGATTACCATGGAAATTACTATCAGGAAATCTATAAAAAAACCTCTACATTTCACATTATAGGTGAGTTCTTCAACATCCATTATTCGACCATTGTTGTGAAGTAAAAACAAAAAATTGTTTCTCTACTCGGCTATCATTTTTATTGACTGAGGTTAAAATGTGGCTTTCATCATTCTCCTTTGAATAATCTGTTGGCCTTAAAGGTCGGGACCATGTATTCTTCATTATATGTGACATCTCTTGGCTGTGTTTCATTTTTTGTTGGTGCTCTTATTGTTTGGCTGCCATTAAGAATTTGATTTGCATCTTGAATTTAGAAAGCTGAAAGAACTTAATTGTATCTTATGAATTCCTCCACAACAGTAACGAGGGTAAGCAAGATGTATTCTCAAGCTGCCATTGAAAATTTGATTTACTGATTTTTTGAATTTAGAAACCCCTAACGGCTGTGACTGCAATATTATTACTCATGCAAACTCCAAGTGGGTTTCATTTCGTGTAGAAAATTATGTTAATTATTCATTGTAAATGCTCTAATAGGCAAGAATCTGTTTTGTGTAGAAATGCCTTCCATTGTGATTTCTAACTTCTGGGTATCTTCCCTTTTCACTGCATTCCCCTGGTGCTTCTCTGTCGTTATTTTAGCTGTCATAGGGCCACCCCAAAAATTTTTGTATGTTTCTGCCATTAAAGGCTACAGACCTCATGGAATTTTGGGTATTTGTCATTATGATTTGTAGGTTGCAGACTTCCTTATCATGCTAGAGGGTTTCTTTAACCTTTATTAGCACGGATATTATTTTTGTTGTCACATGCTGCTACCTGACTCCATTGCCTTACTATGTAATACAAAACTATCATCCTCATCAAATCTTGATGTGGCTCCTAGATTATATATTATATTTGTTACTAGCTGAGGCTCATTCCACATTCATCTATTTCCAGTGAAGTTGAGAATATGAATTATTTAATAGCTTCAAAGACTTGGTGAATCCTTTGAGTCTTTAACGTTTGGAGAAGTTCAATATTAGTATTGTCTATATCTTCCAACCCGTTCATATACCTCTATAAAGCAGTTTTCTCTTGACCTAACTTATTGCTTGTCTCTATCTTCTTCACCACAGATCTACATTATGTGTGGCCATTATGGTGACTATGTATTCAAAAGAGATCCTACCATTTTTTTGTGCCTTCTACAGGGGGTTTTGATACTATATTTTTAAGCATTGAATGCCTGCCTCCCTATGCATAAATTCTGTGATTATACTCATATGTTGTATCTTTGATCATGAATGAAGAATTGTGTTGGTACCGTGACTGCACTTTTAGAACCTTGTCATGCTACATTGTCTTGAAAAATTATGCTTGAAACTTTTATGAGATGAACTATAATCTCATTCAAAGATAGACTATACTAGTATCCAAATCTGTTGCCTCTCATAGCAGTTGATAAATGAACTGTAGGATCATTGTATATATCCTTTTGATTCTTTACAACAGAAATGATGATGATACAATTGAAAAATGATATGAAAACATGATGTAAAATCAATGGCACATAAGAATATGTATGCAATCATGGTTTTCCTGAATATTTGATTTCTTATTCCACTTTTATCAGCTTTGTAGCAACAGTTTCATTGTGGTCACTTAATTATTTTATGATCGAATTTGTCATTGTTTATGAGTTGGGCTCAACCCTTGTGGGAGCCACATTTCTCACCACTCATAACAATATTAGTTAATTGAGATGATCTGATTATACCTGTTCCTACACACTTAAACAAACATGTTAGTGAAATAAAAAAATGTTGAAATCTTCTATTGAGTTTTGTTCCTTTTGAACAGTGAAATCATCTGATGGATGCCTAATCGAATGTGCGCTATATTTTTGTTGGTAGTGTAGGCATATGATATGATATGATTTTTCATTGCTTAGAGACCATCTCTAATACCATATTTCATCGTTCTTGCAAATGATTTTGGAGATTGGAGTTGAAGGAGACCAAAGAGCTTCGACAGAACTACTCAAAGATATCAAGCATCGATGGGTTCATCATTACAGGCAATCATGAACCATCCTCCTTTCTATGTTTACATTATCAATAGTTGTATAGTATACAATTTGATTTTTTTACCTATCATTTTATTGTGCAAATTAGATTAAGCCACTCCCATGGCATGTGTGGGACCTTGATTTTTATAATGTGAATAAAATAGCATTTGTTATGCAAATTTCCAATTTTTTGTTACAAGTACTTGCATACTAAAACTGAAAATCAATTGTAATCTGATTCTTCATGATGGATAATGAATACTTAGGTAGCAAAATTGATGAGGGCGCAGCCCGAGACTTAGAAAATAACCCACAAACAAGAGAATAATTTTATTATTCTGAAAATGGAGCTTCTTACATGCAGAGGATCTCAAATCCCCAAGTTCTACAACACATGCAAGTTACAAAAAGCTATAGAATAACCCTTTCGCAATATGCGAGCTTGTCCCCAAAAAGTTACCCAAAAATTAGAAACCTGCCCATAAATAGAGATCCTCATTAGTTTGGAGCCAAAACAACATTCAAATTTGAGTTTAGGCGGTTTGGCGCCGAAAATTTACAACATGAAGTTCAAATTTCAAAAGAGCATTTGCAATTGTATCTTCTAGAAAGTGCGCCAACTTCCTGCGGCCATAACTTTTGATCTGGGACTCTGATTCGCAAACCGTTTGAACTGTTGGAAAGGTCTCAAAGTCAATAACACGTTTGAAATCCGCTACGCCAATTTTGGCAAGTTTTGGGGCCGTTCCAGGAACTCTAAGTGCCTCAAATCTAACTTAGAAGATTTTCAGGTGCAAATATGGGAAACTAAAACTGCAATATCTTTCAACCCAGGAACAGAAAATAAAAACCATAAATTGGGAATTTCATTATGACGAAAAGGGTATCCAAAAATGTAAAAACATCTAAAAATTGAGAAACTTGAAATTTAACTATTTTTGGGTGATGCAAGATTGCCCTTACACCACTAGATGCTCCTGCATCAAAAATTTGAAAAAAATTTGTACCTTTCAATGATGAATTCAATTCAGCTCTACCTGTTTGAGCTTGTAGTGAAAAATAGGTAATAGTAACACTATGTTAGGTTGGGGAACTCGTCTTGGAGGTTCTAAATGATTTACCTCTTTTTTATAAGAATGTGTTGGAAGTGCCACCTGAATCATAGTTGTTTGGTGGGATTCCAAACCTAGACAATGATGTGTAGCTGTGGAAATCTCATAGAAAGAAGCTATAGGCTACCATGATGATTTTTTTGAGCGAATTTATATTAGATTCTTGCTTAACTTGGTTTAAGACATGTGCATATGATATTCTCTCTACAAATAGGCTTGGGGGAATGTATATGCTTGATCTTGTGAAAGGTGGCAAGGAGCTTGTAGAGAATGAGACATTGATTAGAGAAACATTGGAAAATCTGGATGCATTTGAAGAGAGCTTGGAGTTGCTAAAAATGGTTTTTGGTTCAAATGTTGAGTTTCCATGGAAATGTGTGTGTAAGATTGTTTTGAAGCACTCAAAGAGTCTATGGGATGAACTTTTTGAAAGCTTGTTTGTTAGTAAGATGAAACAAATAATAGCTAATGGATTTGCAAATCTGCATGAGAGAGTTAAAGTTGGTAAAATCCTTGAAGCTATAGTTACATCTCTGGAAAGTTACAAAGATGTTAAAACCCATTTTCACAAATTAACTACTAGTGAGGGTTGGTTTTCCAAGAGAGGGGACCTAAAAAGTGTCAATTTACCTAGGTTGAGTTTTAGATTTATGATGAAAAATGATGAAGACTAGTTTGGTCACCTTAATGCTTATTTTGGAACTAAGGTTAGTCAAATAAAAGATACCATAGATGAGGGGTCCAAGAATATTCTGGAAGACCTCCTAAGTTTTCTTCATGCGCATAAATCTCCTTCAAGGATAAATGATTTAGCACCTTATTTGCAAGAGAAATGCTTCCATTTTATCTCAACATTGATTTTTGAGATTGAAGAACATCTTGCACATCTTTCAAAAGCTCTCTATCAAGAAATGAAAAATGAGGAGATGCCAGAAAAAATGAACAAGGAGACACTAGAATCGATAGTTATAGTGGAAAGGTCACTTTTCTTAGGAAGGATTTTAGTTGCTCTTAGTTTTCATTCAACTTCCCTTCCACTAGTTCTTGGCTCATCTCAACTCTGGTTTGTCTAGAAAAAAGCTTCAGTTTGAGGGAAAGGATCTTCAACTTTCAGATATTCTAGTACTGATTTTGATTACCCTCTTCTATATAGTTCTGGAAGACAAATAATAATGAGAGGGGTTGGTTTGAAGCTTGAATTACAAGATAAAAACAATAGCACCAAATTGAATAAACTGAGAAGAACTATGCACAATCTTTGTATCAAAGCTCATAGCATGTGGATATTGTGGATAACTGAAGAGCTTTCAGGAATTCTCACAAGAGATCTAAGGGAGGATGATTCTTTATCCATGAAAACTCCTTTAAAGGATTGTATTCTCATTTGCATTGCATATTTTTCTTGTTGTGGCTTATGGAGTTGGTTTCATTTCCATGATTCATCTAATCAGTGATCTCTTCTTACAATTTTCATGAGATTTCTTTCAGTTCTTATTTAAGTCATCATGGTTTATATTTGGTGTGTGCAACATGATTTCTAAACCTAAAAAGTTCAAAACAATAGAAATGCAAAGGAGAAATACACACAACACCACCTCAAGATTAGCCTAAGTTGACTTGAACAAAATAAAGATTAAAGTAAGAGATATACCTTGTCCAAGTGATATTTTTGGTTGGCCCTTTGATTGTTGATGAGTTGTATGCTCCTTGACAACAAATATGATGAAATGATATGCAAAGTGATCTAGATTTGATCATGAATGCAATGAAAGATTTGGGTATTTTGATAGATGAATGCAAAATGAAAGCTTGAGGATTCAACAATGGAGGATGAGCTTGAATGCAAGTGCTTGAAAGTTTTTTAAAGTTGGAGAGCTTGAATTGTGAAAATGCATGTTATGTTACAAATGAGAGAAAATATTCCATTTTAAGGGAAGAATATATATAGAATTCAATGGCCATGATTTTTCCAACATGGGCAAGATGAAGGGTTGTGGTGAGTTGAGGACTCACAAGCCCTCACATCTTTCCATGTGGAAAAGGAGATGGAAAAAGGACATGCGAGGTGGAGAGAGGAAATGTGAGGTGGAGGTACTTGCAAGTACCTTGGGATTAGGGGAATATTTCCTCAAAAAGGAAGTTCTTGTCTCTATGTGGAAGGATGGTGACAAGTGAAGAATTTTAAAATTCCTTACTAATCATCACGGGGAAGAGAGAAGTGGTTGGGGAAATAAATGTGAATTTTAAATTCACATGATTGGGAGTTCCTTAAGGATAAGACAAGGTCCTCATAAAGGAGGTCTTGTCTCATGTGGCTAATGTGACATGTGAGAGAATTTAGAGTTTCCCAACAACCTTCATGGGGAAGAAGGAGCATTGAATGAATAAATGTGAATTTTCAATTCACATGGCGAAGAGGTCAAGGCTTAAAAAAGAAAGTACTTATGAAAGGTTGACTTGGAGGACATACCAAAGATGGTAAGAGGATTAGATTAAGGTTGTGTAAACAAATGATTAAGAAGATTAATGAAGGACTAGCGACAAGTGGCCAAATATGGAGGATGTGACATTAATCCTGATTAGAGGTGTGCACATCCTAATCATGGATGTAGAGTGCTTGAGAGTTGTTGGAGCTTGAATTGTGAATGTGATGAATGAATGTGTTATGAGAGAAATGAGACCAAATCATCTATTTTATGGGAAGAGTTTTTAGAGAATGAATGGCTAGAATTTAGCCAACATAGACAAGATGGAGGGTTGTGGTGAGTTGAGGACTCACAAGCCCTCACATCTTGCCATGTGGAAAGGGGGGTGGAAAAAGGACATGTGAGGTGAAGAGAGGACATGTGAGGTGGAGGTACTTTCAAGCACCTTGGGATTAGGGGAATATTTCATCAAAAAGGAAGTTCTTGTCCCCATGTGGAAGGATGGTGACAAGTGAGGAATTTTAGAATTCCTCACTAATCATCATGGGGAAGAGAGAAGTGGTTGGGAAAATAAATGTGAATTTTAAATTCACATTATTGGAAATACCTTGAGGATAAGACAAAGTCTTCATAAAGGAAGTCCTTGTCCCATGTGAGTGATGTGACTTATGACAATACTTAGAATTTCCCAACAACCTACATGGGGAAGAGGAAAGCATTGAATGAATAAATGTGAATTTTTAATTCACATGGGGAAGAGGTCAAAGCCAAATGAAGAAAGTACTTATGATAGGTTGACTTGGAGGACATACCAGAAATGGCATGAATATTGGATTAAGGTTGTGCAAACAGGTGATTAAGGAGATTAATGAAGGATTAGAGGCAAGTGGCCAAATATGGAGGATGTCACATTAATCCTAATTAAGGGTGTGCACATCCTAATCGTGGATTAGTTAAGCTAATCCAAATTAGAAGAGGATTATGGAGGATGTGACAAGGAGAGAGAAAAGAGGGAATTTAAAATTGACTTAAATTCAAAAAGGCTAAATTACTAAATTAAATAAATTGATATATTTATTTAATTTAGAGAGGAAGGGATGAAAGGTAAAGCATTTAATTATTAAATTAAATAATTTAAAAACCTAAGGAAAAAGGGGAAATATTAATTAAATAAATCATTTAATTAATATCGATGAAATATGAAATAGACGAATAAAGGGGACAAATTTGACCATGTGGGTGTGGTCAAATTTGGATATCTACATTTTTCCCCTCTTTGAGATGGTGTTACGAAGTAGCATCATTTCAAAGAAGATTAACAAATAGCACTAGGAAGAAGATGATTAGATTGGAAGAGATTCCCCAATCATCAAAGGAGTGACTAGGAAGAAGGATGATGGGAGTGAAGATGAATATTAGGGATTGAGGATGCCCCTTCAAGAGGACATGCGAGTTCAAGAGAACATGGGTGTGCTCTTGAAATTGATGAAATGATGAAAGGGTAGATGGGGAAGATGATGCAAAATGATGGATAAGAGAGGATGATAAGCGATAGGAGATTGGGAAGCACAAATGGATTTAAGGACAAAGGTGATATTGTCCCAATCAAGCTACAAGCCAAAATGGGTTGATGATGGATGGAGTGGTGTTAATGAGGGAATGATATATCCTAAAAAAACACGAGGATAGGGAAGGATACATCCTGATGATGATGATGAAAGTGTTATTGATGAAGGAAGGGTACATCCCGATTATGATGATGAAAGTGTTGTTGATGAGGGAAGGATACATCCCAAAAAAACACGAAAGGATAGGGAAGGATACATCCCTATTATGATGACGATGATGATGATTGGATCAAGGCTTGTAGTAAGGCTTGGAACAAGACCAAGGATGTGATTAGATGATTTGTGTTAGATTGACTGGATGAGGATTGGATTGAGATGTGAGATGGCCTAATGTGAAATGGAATGCAACATGAACATGAGTGTAAATAAGGGGTTGCATAGTGATGAAAGTCGATGGTAGACATATCATACTTGCTTTAGTTTATTGGAAAGTACTTTCCTTGTAATCATTACAAAATTAAGGGAAGATGGGTGTGAAATTGCACCTCTCAAGAACCATAGGTATCCTTAGAAGAACAAAAGATGGAAGGATGAATGTTTGCACAACAAAATCATAGGTCATAGGTTAGGTATGAATGCAATGCAACAAAATTGATCATGAAATGCAATACTAATGCAATTTTCCATTTTCGGAGCATTGATTTTTGGTATAGCATAAGACACCAGGTGCCAGGGTATGTAAACCAAGGCGAATTAGTGTCAAATACATAAAACAAACGCAAAAAACAAGAAGGTTATCCCAACACCCCAAATTTGCAAAGTCGCAAAGAACTTGGTCAGGCCAGACATTGGGATAACCCTAAGCATAAAAGGATGCCCCAATTGATCTAGAGGATCTTCACCAAAAATTGAAGTTTCTCAATTTTCTCTAGAAACAAAATCATCAAGAAGAGGTCAAAATTCTAACTCCAACGCAACTTGAATAGAGTCAAATGAAGCTACGAAGCCCAAGATATGCTTAGTCAAACCTTGGTCAACTCAAGGCCTAGGTTAGAGAAAAAAGGGTCAAAACTTGACATCATCAAAAGTGGTCAAAGTTGGTGTCATCGCACAGAGCTCATTGAGATCTTTTCGACGACATTCACTTCATGTGAATCCAACTCCATTTTCCTGAGTTACGAGCAATCAAAGGTCACAGTTGACTAGAGTTGACCAGGTACAGTGATGATGTCAGCATGATGTCATCATGTTGACATAGACCACTCAGACTCTGACATGTGGCATCTATGTCAGCTTGTATGGACCAATCATTGGTGGACACATGGTACTCGTATGCCACGTCAGCAGAGACGTCATCAACCACATTAGTGACACGTCATCAGCCACATTAGCGACATGTTGGCATCATCAACAGACACATCAGCATCATTAGCAAATGATAGCTTGACACATGGTGCCTCCATCATCTCCTCCGACGACGGTTCAAGGTTGTTGGAGTTTGTCAAAAAAATATTTGGGGGGGATTCGAACCCCCCCACCCTCCATTCGCTATAAAGTCGGTCAACCACTATGCCATGCGCCATTCATTTTACCATATATAGCGGTCATTTGGTTTTGTTATGGAGTAGTTGAGAATTTAATTTTAAAATAGACGGCAAAGGAGCTCGACCTCCTAACCACTTGGGGGTAAAAAGGTAAAGCCACTGTTGCGCCACGGTGTGGTTTCAAACTTATAACGTGTGTCAGTTCATTTTGTTGACTCATTGAAACCAAATGCCCTTGATTTAAAAAAATTCCCTCCAAATACAAAATAATCAAACCTCCTAAATCCTTTTAAGGATTAAAAATGAAAAACCTCCTATAACAAAATAGCCCGAGAATGATAAATTAAGGGCTCCAAAAAAAATTCAAATCATTTTTAGGGGATATTATTATTTTACTTGTAAAAAAATGGGAAATAGGAAATATTATGTAAATCAATTGGTTAGTAACCAGTTTGATTAAATTTATAGAATAAAAGGAGGGGGGTAGGATGTGAAAGGCTAAGTGGTGTCTTGGGAGAATTATCTTGGTGGAATTTTGCTCATCTCGTGCTTTCAAGGAGATCATTCTTGCACACTTTGGAGGAGTTTTTCAAAATTTCTTTGTACCAGGGAGAATCTATGCCAGAATTTTGTAATCATTATTCTAGATAATTAATCGGATTGGTCCAATCTTTTGAGAGGGGCCTGAAGACATAGTCGTTCTTACGACAAACTACATTATCAATTCTTTTTTGCATTCTCTCTCTCATTTCTCTCATTCTGAATTTCATCACTTTTGTTATTTCAGTTTATTAATCATGTTCTTGTGTTAATTTCAATTATGTAATTTTGATTTCTTTCATTGTAATCATTTATGCATTCAATGCAATTGTCATAGATAAAAAAATTAGATCAAATTTGGTATTAGAGCTTTGTTTTGACTAGTATTGCAGAATTGGATGCTAACACGCTCTACGAAACAATGAGGTGAAGGTGAGCTAGAAGAATAGAATCTTGAGATCGGCAAACGAAGGACTTTTCCAAAGATGGATGAAACTGAAGCTAGGAAAAGTATTGAGCATGAGCTTGATGATAAGTCTTTTCAGTGAGCCTTTCTTGACATGAAGGCTATGGTGGAAGAAATTTATGCGGAAAAGAAGAAGCACAAAAAGGGAGATTCTTCAAAGTGAGAAAAGAAGGAAGATCGAAAGGACAAAGGAGGAAAAGATCTAGAAGCTCCAATTCCTCCATCTTCCCCTTCTTCTCCATCTTCCCCTTCTTCTTCTTCATCTTCTACTACTATTAATCCTTTCAAAAGCAAGTTTAAGCCTATTATCAAACTGGATGTAAAATTTCAATTGCCTAAGTATTGTGGTGAGTTAAATGCCAAAAAGTTAGATGATTGGATCCAATAGGTAGAAGTGTATTGTAGGATTCAAGGCCTAACAGAAGATGCTTCTATGATCCAGTTAGCCACTCTCTGGTTGGGAGGTACAACTCTCACCTGGTGGGAGAGTAGAACTCAAGAGGAAATTGCTCACCATGGTAAGGTTAATATGACTTGGATGAAATTTATTGCTGCCCTTAAAAAATAGTTTTATCCTTTAGGTTATCTGCAACAATTAACAATGAATTGGAAAACCTTTAGGCAAGGTAAGGGTTAGTTTGTCCAATATTACACCCATGAGTTTAGAAAATGGGCTATTGCTTTAAATGTTCCATTGCATACTCAAGATACATTACTTAAGTACATAGGTGGTTTGCATTATTACCTAAGAAATACTATTTTAATCTTGAGTGGACTAATAATTTGGATGAAGTGTCAATCCAAGCTACTCATTTAGATTCAAGGGGTAAGAACACTTTCAGTGATAATTTCTCAAAGAAACCATCTAAGTCTAAGGGGAATTCTAAGGGTAAAGACAAAGATAAAGATAAACAAAAAGGGAAGAAGACAACTAAAATTAAGAAGGATGGTGATAAGCCCACATGATCCCATTGCAAGAAAGAGGGCCATGATGATTCAAAGTGTTGGATGCTTCATCCCAAATTAAGGCCGAAAAGATACAGAGGAAATAAAGGCAAGCAAAATATTGTTGTAGTGATTCAATAAGATCTTGGATCTGACTTTGGAGATGAAAATAAGATTGTTGTTGTTGGGGTCCAAGGTAAAGGGAAAGGTATAATGCTCTCTTCTAATGCAAATGCAAGTACAATAAAAGTATCTACTCCTCCTAAAGCTGATAAACAATGAAATGAATTTTTTCATATTCGAGTTGTAATTAAGCACACTAAGATTGACACACTATTTGATACAGGTTCTCAAGTCAACTTAATATCTAAAGAGGTGGTAAAGAAACTTAATATAGCTACAACACCTCATCTAAATCCATATCCTCTTGGATGGGTTTGCAATGATGCTCAACTACAAGAAACAAAATTGTGTAAATTGAAATTTTCTATCATTGTAAACTTTGTTGATGAGGTAGAAGTAGATGTTGTTCCTTTGGATATTTGTGGGCTTGTGTTAGGGAGTCCTTATTTGTATGACAAAAAAGCAATCTTTTATAGGGGGGAGAATAGGTATCATCTTTTTAAGGATGGGATAGAATACATTGTGCGTGCACATAAAGTTAAGACCAATCTTGCACTAGTTAATATTGGTTAGATGAAAAGGTTGGTCAATTCTAGTAAGAACTTTGTGTTAATGCTTGTAAAACCCAAAGAGGATGAAAAAGCTGAAGCATTTAAAGGGTGTGATCCTAAGCATAAAACTGAGATGGTCAAAAATAGTTTCTACTTCTGATGACTTATTTCAAGAGCCAAAGGGGTTGCCACCTAAGAGAGAGATACAACATGAAATCCAGTTGCAGCAGGATGTGCCTCTTCCAAACATCGACATGTACCGTTTATCAGTTTTGCAGAGTGAGAAAATCAAAAAGCAAGTTTAGGTGTTGGTGGAAAAAGGAGTCATTCATCCTAGTACATCTCCTTGTGGTTCTCCAATTGTGTTGGTTCCAAAGAAAGATGGGGCTTGGAGAATGTGCATCGACTATCGAGCCCTAAACAAGATAACGGTAAAGAACAAGTATCCTCTTCCCCAAATTGATGATTTACTTGATCAATTGAAACATGCAATTTATTTCACTAAGTTAGAATTGCGTAGTAGATATCATCATATAAGAATTGTAAAAGATGACATTTGGAAAACTATATTTAAGAAAAAATAGGGACTTTACAAGTGGTTGGTCATGCCCTTTGGGCTTTGCAATGCATCAGCTACATTTATGAGAGTCATGAATGATGTCTATCATCCTTTTATTGATGATTTTTTCATAGTCTATTTAGATGATTTTCTTGTATTTAGTCAAACTTGGGAAGATCATTTAATTCATGTAAAGAAAGTTTTTGATGTGTTGTGAAAAGAAAAAATTTATGTAAAGATGTCTAAATGTGAATCTGCAAAGACATCTCTAGTGTACTTAGGCTATGTCATAGGTGGTGGTCAATTGAAAGTAGACCCTGTGAAGGTTGAAGCTATCGTAAAATGGCCTAAACTAAGTACAATCACTGAAGTCAAAAGTTTCCAAGGTGCAGTCCAATACTAGAGGAAGTTCATTGCAAACTTCTCCTACATTGCATCACCATTGCACACATTGAACAATACGAAGATAGCTTTTCAATGGGGAGGTCCACAGTAGAAGGCCTTCACCACTTTGAAGGAAAAGTTGAGCACAACACCATTTCTAGCGTTACCAGATTTACAAAAACCATTCAAGATCGAGACAGATGCGAGTGGATTTTCCATGGGATTAGTGCTAATGGAAGGAGGTAAACTAATCTTCTATCACTCTAAAACATTTGCAGGTGTAGTAATTAACTATCCTACTTATGATAAGGAACATTATGCATTAGTTCAAAGTGTTAAAAAATGGAAACACTACTTAATGGGGAAAGAAACTATAATCCAAACTGATTACTAGCCACTTCAGTATTTGCATTCACAATCCAAATTGCAACAAAGTAGGAACTTTAAGTGGATGGGTTTTCTTCAATAGTTTTATTTGGTAATTAATTACAAGAAAGGTGCCCATAACAAAGTAGAAAATATGTTGTCTAGGCCTCCTTTTATGAATGCTTTGATTATCCTTAAAGGTAGCTCCATGGTGCATGAAATTTTTCAGGAACAATATGCTAATGATGAAGACTTTAAGGAAATCTATTTAGCTATAATTGCAAGAAAACATGTAGAAGAGAAAGATTACTATGTGTAGGATAAACTGTTGTATCACTTGGGAAAGTTATGCATTCCAAAAGATGAGTAAGCACAAGTAATTAGAGAAGCTCATACCTCATTAATTGCAGGAAATTTTAGGGTAAGAAAAACAATTACTCAACTACAAAAGTATTGTTACTGGAGTCATATGCAATAAACTGTAACTAAGTATATTAGAGGTTGTGTCATGTGTGCAACAAGTAAGCATAGTAATAGGAAATTGGGGTTGTCCACACCTCTACCTGTACCATCTCGTCCATGGGAAAGTGTTTCAATGGATTTCGTTGGGGGGTTACCTATGTCTAGGAAGGGACATGATTACTTATTTGTAGTAGTTGATTAGTTCAGCAAAATGTGTATCTTAATGCCTTGTAAAAAATAGGTCACTGCTGAACTGACAACTCAAATGTACTTCGAATTTGTATGGGTTCATTTTGGGTTACCTACTTCTATTGTATCAGATCAAGATTCTCGATTCCTAGGGGAATTTTTGTCAGCTTTGTGGGGAATCACAAACACCAAACTGAAGAAGAGTACAACCTTCCATCTGTAGACTGACAGACAGATTGAGCTAGTAAACATGATAGTTGTGCATCTACTCAGAGTTTACTACAACATCCCAAGTTGTGGGATGAGAGTCTTCATTATGTGCAGAATGCTTAGAACCATGCAACACACTCTTCTACAAAGAGGTATCCTTTTGAGACTTGCTTTGGTTATGTGCCCAAAACCTCGATGGATTTTTCTTTTAGGAAAGTTGATGTTGAAGATGGATGCCATGATTCAGAGAAGGCTTTGAAGTTCATCCAGAAATTCCAAGAAATTCATCAGATAGTGGAAGCACAATTGGAGAAGAGTTAAGCCAAATACAAGGCTCGACATGATAAGCATCACAGTGATCACCATTTTCAAGTTGGAGATAGAGTTTGGTTACATATCAACAAGGAAAGAATGCAAGGAAAAGGAAGGAAGCTCAAGCCGATTCAGTATTGTCCTTTTGAGATCTTGGAAAAGATCAGAACCAACGCCTTCCACCTTAATCTTCCTCCATACATGCACATCTATTTAGTTGTCAATATTGAGAATCTTAAATTGTACGAGCCTCCGATGATACTGGATGAAGACACAAACATTCAGGTTCCATCAGTTGATGATATTTCACTAGAGTGCATGTCAGAATTTCCATAGGATGCCATCCTAGATAGGAAAACTAGGACTTCACAAAGAGGAGTAGTTGAGTACCTCAGAGTGGGATTGAAGGGGACGAATCCAAGCAAGGAAAAATGGATGGAGATTGGTAAAGTGAGGGAACTTTACCCTCACTTACCTTCCGAGTAACCAGCTTTCGAAGGTCCAAAAGCTCTCCAGTGGGGAGGAATAATCCAAAGGATCTTCACCAAAAATTGAAGTTTCTTGATTTTCTCCAGAAACAACATCATTAGGAAGAGGCTGAAATTTCTCCAATGCAACTTGAATAGAGTCATATGAAGCTATGGATCCCAAGATATGCTCAATCAAACCTTGGTCAACTTAGGGCGTAGGTCAGAGAAAAAAAGGGTCAAAATTTGACATCATCAAAAGTGGTTGAAATTGATGTCATCATGCAAATCTCGTCGAGAGCTTTCCAATGGCATTCGTTTTGCATGAATCAGACTTCATTTTCCTAAGTTACAAGCAGTCAAAGGTCACACTTGAGTAGAGTTGACCAAGTATAGTGATGATGTCAGCATGGCGTCATGATGCTAACATGGACCACTCAGACTCTGACATGTGGCATTTATGTCAACTTGTACAAACCAATCATTGGTGGACACTTGGCACTTGTATGCCACGTCAGTGGACATGTCATCAACCACATCAGCAACACATCGGTGGACATGTCAACATCATCACCAGACACATCAACATCATCAGCGAATGATAGCTTGACATGTGGACCTCCGTACGGTGGACACATGGCACCTCAATCATCTCCTTCGGTGACGGTTGGAGGTTTTTGGAGTTTGTTAAAAAAATATGTTGGGGGGATTCAAACCCCCCACCCTCCATTCGCTATAAATCCAATTAGCCACTATGCCACATGCCATTCATTTTACCATATATAGTGACCATTTGGTTTTGTTATGGAGCAGTTGAGAATTTAGTTTTAAAACGGATGGCAGAGGGACTCGACCTCCTAACCACTTGGGGGTAAAAAGGTAATGCCACCACTGCACCACAGTGTGGTTTCAAACTTATAAAGGGTGTTGGTTCATTTTGTTGACTCATTGAAATCAAATTCCCTTGATTTAAACAAATTCCCTCCAAAAATACAAAATAATCAAACCTCCTAAATCCTTTTCAGGATTAAAAATGAAAACCTCCTATAAAAAAATAGCTCGAGAGTGATAAATAAAGGGCTTCAAAACAAATTCAAATAATTTCTAGGGGATATTATTATTTTACTTGTAAAAAAATGGGAAATAGGGAATATTATGTAAATCAATTGGCTAATAACCAATTTGATTAAATTTTTAGTATAAAAGGAGGGGGTAGGATGTGAAAGGCTAAGTGGTGTCTTGGGAGAATTATCTTGGTGGAATTTTGCTCATCCTGTGCTTTCAAAGAGATCATTCTTGCGCACTTTAGAGGAGTTGTTCAAAATTTCTTTGTACCAGGGAGAATCTATGCCGGAATGCTATAATCTTTATTTTGGAGAATTAATCGGATCGGTCCACTCATTTGAGAAGGGCCCGTAGAGGTAATCGTTCTTACGAAGAACTTCGTTATCAATTCTATTTGCGTTCTCTCTCTCATTTCTCTCATTCTAAATTTCATCACTTTGGTTATTTTAGTTTATTAATCATGTTCGTGTGTTAATTTCAATTATGTAATTTGGATTTAATTCATTGTAATCATTTACACATTCAATGCAATCATCATAGATAAAAAAAAAAAATAGTTCACTAGCGTAACACAAGACCTCCAAGATCTTGGTGGGTACTATGCGAGACAACCAAGAAGACAACAACAAAGCAAAAGATCAAGATACACCCCTATGTTAACCGATCAAAACACACCATAATATGATAGCTCATGGAATCCTTGCCAAGTTGTGATAGGGAGCTCAAATGATAAACAAAAGCCCAAAGCATCAAAAGATCACAATCAATTTCAAACGTCCTTTAGCATAGGAGCAAGAGGATGGATGGGATTGATGAGGTCCATTAGGAAGGATGCATCCTGTTGAGACCAAAGATGGATACTAAACTAA
This sequence comes from Sequoia sempervirens, assembly GCA_007258455.2. Classification (NCBI taxonomy): domain Eukaryota; kingdom Viridiplantae; phylum Streptophyta; class Pinopsida; order Cupressales; family Cupressaceae; genus Sequoia; species Sequoia sempervirens. The sequence continues at coordinate 6,144,080 of VDFB02252616.1, read as the reverse complement.
AAGATCAAAATGACACAGGAAATTCCAAAACTAATTGAATCTCATGATACGAGTGGATCTTATTTGTGAAGAACTAGCTAGATAAGGACATACTTGATGACACGATATAGGACACAAGACACAAGGCACAAGGCACAATACTAGCACACCTAATGACCTAGGGGCTTGGGGGCCGATCAAAGATTAGCCTTGCCTACATGAAATCACAGAGCCCTCATAGTTCAAGAAAAGACTATGGATAAAATCAAAAAGAGGAAAATGGAGATGAGCAATGGAAAACAACAACCGGACTAAAGAAAGACAAAGCCCCAGGGGTGGAACAAATGATCAACCTTGCCTATGTGAAAGCACAGGGGCAACATAGTTCAAAAAGGACTAATGACTAACTAGGGATAAAAGTAGAAAGGGGAAAATGGAGATAGATGATGGATGGACAAAAGGCCCAGGGGTGAATCAAATGATTGACCTTGCCTATGTATAATCGTAGGGAAATGTACTTCAACAAAAGACCGACGGCCGACCATGGATAAGGGATGATGAGGTGACCATGATTAGTGGATAAAATGATGGAACCAAGATGATGAGACAAGATAGACTTGGTGGATTGGCTAGCATGATGGGGATTACACGAAGCTCAGGGATGGGATTGTTATCCAAATCATTAAAAGATGAATTGGGAGGATGATAAGTGACAAGAGATTGGAAATATGTGTGAAAGAAGTGGGAGTGATGATGATGAGATGGACGACATTTGATTGCATGGGGTGAAGCCTATAGCCAAATGCCAATGACAAGGGATTATGAGATGGGATGAGGATAGAGATGAATGGATAAGGAGATAAGGATGGGGAGATGAAAAGGATTGTTTGAATTGGTAAGGAGATAAGGATGGGGAGATGAAAGGGATTATTTGGATTTGTAAGTAGATAAGGATAGGTAGGAAGATAAGGATGGGGAGATGGAAGGGATGCTATGATGGAGGGATAGGAAAATAAGGATGGGGAGATGGAAAAAGGATTTTGGTTTGATGGATGGTAAGATAAGGATGGGGAGATGGAATGGATGTTATGATGGATGGATAGGAAGATAAGGATGGGGAGATGGAAGGGATGTTGTGATGGATGGATAGAAAGATAAAGATGGGAGATGGAAAAGGATGATAAAATTGATGAATGATGTCTCCAAGGACTATTTCACAAAGAAGAAGATGCCCCACTCTAGATATGTCATGTATGATGAGGTAGGAGGGATGGAAGATAGAAGGATGGAAAAATAAGGGAGTGAGATGGATATGGATAGGATGCATGGATAAGGAAGGGAGATTAATGGTAGCATGATAGGTGGACAAGGAAGGTAGATGGATGTGGATAAGGATTAGGATAGTGTATTGGTGAGGGGAATGTATGCCAAGAGGTGTCCAAAGCATGCATAGATAAGTTCCCTTGTCTATATCAAGATCACAAGGAGGATGGAGGTATTGGGATAAATGGGATAGGACAGACAAGATGTGTAAGATAGGTGGGATTTAGGAGATGGGTGAAGGGAATGCAGTATCCCCCAAGTGTGGAAGTAAGATGAATGGGGGAGTTACATATGACGTTGATTTTCCAGGTTTTCATCATGGTACTTATCTAAGGTGCTTGTTTGCCAAATTTTCACCATTGGACAAATTATTTCTCTTTACTATTTTTTTTTTAGATTTTTGGATAGTATGCAGATGGATAAGAATAGGGATGTGGATAAGTGGATTTAGAAGACATGTGATAAGGAGATGCATGAAGGACTCAAGCAGCAAGTTCCATACAAGGTATTAAGAGCCCATGTGTGAAGTGACTATTGGATGTTAGTACAACCTTATTAGGATAAATGGATTATGCAAGAGAATGGATTAAAGGGGTTTGATGTGGGAGATATGTGGGATAATGGATGGGATACTAGAAAGTGTATGGATGGAATAATGGGGTAGGCACGTGATGGGGAGATGTTTGTAGGACTAACATTGGCAAATATGGTGGTGGATGTGAAAGGATAGGAGGATTATTTGATGGATTATGTGGGGATAATGGAGGAGTTGGGGTAGTGAAGTTTGGGACATAAGGACCCAAAATAGATTTAGGAGATGGAGGGTGTGTATTATTATCTTTTGGATTAGCAACTTTGGATCTTGTTACATATTTTTCATTTGAAGACATTGCATCTTTTTTCTTTGGGATCCACATGGTTTTGATTTTTGCTTTGGTTGGCCGTTGTGGCTTGTGGGTTTGATTTGGATTTTGGATTTTATTTTGGATTGGATTTTTATTCTCTTCAACATGTATTTTTAAGGAGACATGAGGAGCTTTAGATTCATGTGGATGTTTATATTTATGCATTTTTACTTTAGAATCCAAAGTTCTTTCAACAACAATGGGATGGGTGCGAGCAGATGGATGATATGAAGGAAATATGAATCAAGTGATGGATGATATGTGGATGGAGGATGTGTGGGTACCTGCCTTTGTTGATCCTAATTAGGGAACATGAGACTAGGATGTTTATGACAGGTGACATGGATAGGTGATTGGTGGATAAAAGGATGAATAGGATGAGATGGAGGAGGTTATTTTGGTATATAAGGACCTAAAATGGACTTAGTATTTGAACGATGTGTGATGGTGGATGGAGGGACATAAGGACCTAAAATAGATGGAGTAGATGAAGGATGGGAGATGACAAATGGAGGGACATAAGGACCCAAAATGGATTTGGAAGACAAAGGAGTAATATGGATTTTTGTTTTGAGGTGATACAATGGAGGGGGGATAGCAGCAAATGGCTTGGTGGAATGATGGGAAGAGCCTATTATTCTTTTGGAGGAGGCTCATTGAGGACGTATAGAGGTTTTACCAACATTTTTGGATTGTGAGTCTTGAGAGATATATACAAGAACTTGTGTACGTGAATTTTCTTTGATTTGGATGGGCTCTAAAATACCTTGCTCATGAAGGCCTAAACCTTTTCCTTGATAGTTCATGCTCTTGAGCATTCGATCTACAATAGGATGCTTGTTATTTTGGAAGAATGATGTGAGCCCATTATTAGGTGGAGGAGGATGGGTGGTGTATATGATTGGTTTGTCTTCTGCAATAAAACCACCATGGACGAATGTAAGAGTACCAATGGGATATAAAAATGGTGTTGGGATGGTATGGCTAGGCAACAATGGAGGATCATGAGATGGACATGATGGGGAAACAACATCTTGATCGAGAGGAGTGAGTGGTAAGGAATCAGGAGAGGGATAAGGTGATATGATAGGATCTAGATTTGTGGCAGGGGGTGATAAGGGCTCATGAGATGAAGTCATTGGATCTTGAGTGACAAGGGGATCAAGGGATGAAGTGGATGAAGGACTATGATCTTGAGGTGGACCAAATGGGATGGCAGGATCTTGATGTGGAGAAGGGGATATGTTTGTATGCTTTAGATCAAGCTCTTGGCATGACTCATCTTGTGTGGGTGTTATGATGACAGAGTGTTTGGAGGACTCCTTAAGTGGGGGAGATGGGAGGATGGAGGATTTATGAAGTTCATGGGAATGGATTTCGGTGTTAATAGGAGTGGGAGGAGTGGATTGGATTTGGGTGTCTGAAATGGATTGGGTGGAGCTAGGAGTAGAAGATGGCAATTGGGTTTGTTTATAATTGATGGGTTTGACAGCTCTCGGGGTAGGAGATGGGGGTTCAATGGATTCAGTGGGTTTGATGTTTTCAATGGTTTGGGTGGTGCTAGGGGTGGGAAGAGTAATGATAGGTGTGGGATGGAGAAGGGTCTCACCGTACATGGTGGAGTGGGGCAGCATAGTTCCACAACTTCAAGATGTGGAGTTGGGGATGTATTATTTGTCATGAGTCCTTGGAGGACCTCTGGAGTGAGAATCATGCATATTCTAGGCTTAGCTAGGGTGGTGGGAATAGACGAAGAATTAGGGATTGGTGGGGGACTAGGATAAGATGGAGAAATGGGATTGGATGGAAGACTAAGAGTAGGTGGAGGATAAGGATTAGTGGGGGGGTCAAGATTAGATGGAGGGTTAAGGTATGGATATTGTGATAGTGGACTAGAATAGGAAGACGTGGATGGTGGATTGATCTTGGAGGAAGTAGATGGGGAATTAAGATAGGAATATTGGGAAGGTGGATTAAGATGGGAAGACTGGGATGGTGAATTAGGATATGACATGGATGGTGGATTAGGACAAGAGGATACGGGTGATGTATTAGAACAAGAGGATGTTGGTGGTGTATTAGGACAAGAGGATGTAGATGGTGGATTGTAATAAAGGTATTGGGACAACAGATTAGGATGGGAAGATTGAGATGGTGGATTGAGATAGGAGGACGTGGATGGTGGATTAGGATAGGAAGATGTGGATGTTGGATTAGGATAGGTTGATGTGGGTGTAGGATTAAGATAAGAAGGTGTGGATGTAGGATTAGGATGGGTAGACTGGTAAGGAGGATTAGGATAGGGGGATATGGATGGGGGATTGTAATAGGAGTATTGGAATGGTAGATTAGGATGAGAATATTGGGATGGTAGATTGGGATAAGAAGATGTGGGTGTTCGATAAGAGAAAGATGTAGATGAAGGATATGATGGAGATGCGGGTGGGGAAGATAATGGATATCCCTTATCAAAGGTAGCATAAGGGGTGTTATTAGGTGTGGATGAAGACGTAACGAGATAGTGCAGAGGGGTGATTTGATTTTGGAAAGTGGTCGGGGAAAGCTTACTAGAAATGATAGCATCAAGGGGATCTATGTAATATACCTCTTGATCAACAAGACTCTTGTTATATTTATCAACATAATTAGGATTCCCCTTGACTACTATTTTTGGTTGCATTGGTGAAGGATAAGGATTCAAGATGTTGGAGGGGATGGATATGGATTGAAAAGATGGGAACATACATTTAGAAGGAAAGAAAAGGTGATGAAAGGATAAATAGGATGGATTGGAAGATGGAAGAATAAATCTTAAGATTTGTTTTGATATCAGAAGATCTTGGATGTAGATGGACTAAAGCTCATATTGGGATTTAGGTTAAGCTTAGATTGGGATTGGATTAAAGCTTAGATTAGGATTGGATTGAAGCTCAGATTATGTTGATTGGAGGATGTGATGGGATTGATTTTAAACCAAGTTCAGGGGTTTAATTGGATGACGTAAGGTGCTGACAATCAATTTTTTTCAGATTTGATAGTTTTTTAAAATTGTCAAATTTTGCCATTTTAAGAAATTTCACAAGCATACCTTTGAGAGTCTAGTTTTTTCCCAAAAAATTTCTAAAACTAATGTAGGATGAATTTCCAAATAACATCCTAAATCAAAGACATGCATTGGAAGTTATTAACAAAAATGATTTTTCAAAAACTAGAAAAGAACACTAAATTGCAATTTTGAGGGTCAAGATGAAAGTTTCAAGCCCTGAAAATGTGCCAAAATGGGGGCCAATCGACTAAAAGTCTATTGGAATTCCACATGTCACCTCATAATGCACCTACCCATAAAATTTTAGCCTAAACAGACACCCGAGTCAAAAGTTATGGTCTCTCGAATTTTCTGCATCAAAATCAAAACCCCTAAAATGAAGTCTAGGTGATTGGGATGGATGATTTGATGATGGATATGGACTCTAATGATGTTTTAAGAAGCACCTATGTGATTTGGTAGAAGAAAGGATGAATTTTAGAAAGTTTTGATGAATGGAAATGATGATGACGTGAATATGGATGAAGGTCTGCTTTTAGAAAAAATTCACCTATCTGGGTGTCAAGGTCGCCCAACTAGGGTGCAAGGTCGCCCAACCTAGGGGAAAGTTCATCCAACTAGGATGCAAGGTCACCCAACTAGGCTGCAAGGTCACCCAACTTGGGGGCAAGGTCACCCAACTTGGGGGCAAGGTCACCCAACTAAGGTGCAAGGTCGTCCAACTTGGGGGCAAGGTCACCTAACTAGGGGACAGGGTCGCCCAACTAGGGGCAAGGTCACCTAATTAATTTTTGGACTTCTGTAAATTAGAAAAAGGGTCAAATAGACTATCGGAACAAGCAAACAGACCTTCAGAATGGGTGAACAGACACTTAGAATGGGCAAACAGTCTATCAGAATGGGCGAACAGACACTCGGAATAGGGAAAAAAATTATCAAAACTAGCAAACAGATACTTGCAATGAGAAAATGGACCTTCAGAACTAGCAAATGGACACTTAGAATGGGAAAATGGTTACTCAGAACAAGCAAACGGATGCTCAGAATGGGCAAAAGAATGCTTGAAACAGGCAAACAAAAGGCGGGATTGGCTGTTTAGAGTGCAAAATCACCCAAGTGTGAGGCAAGGTCACCCAACTCAGAGACAAAATCACCCCTTTTGCTAAAATAGGTGAATGTGCTAGGCTGCTTGACTAGAAAAATGACAAACAAAGGGTATAATCACCCCTCTAGAGGTCAAGTTCGCCTATATTAGGGGAAAAATCACCCTTGTTCAGGGCAAGGTTTCCTATTCAGTGAAGGATGGGTGATTTTGACAGGAAAAAACTATGAAATGACTCAAATGGAAGGTAACGTCGCCCCTGTTAGAGGCAGAATCACCCCTATTAAGGGAAAGGTCGCCCCTGTCAGTTGACCTAGACTTAACTTGCATAAAAATGGCTATGGAAAAGGATAAAAAACACATCAAATAGTAAGCAAAAGGTAAAGGATGACTTGACTAATAAAACATGTACTGGTTTTGCACAAAAAGGACAGTTCAAGTAGCACAATCCTAAGATTAGTAAGAGGGTATGGCCAACACGATCCTCTAACTAGGATGAACAAGGTGATCTAGGGAGTCCTCAATATATGCATGGTATGTGAGGCACAATCATGAACACCAAGATGTCATAGGCGTGAGTTAGAAGCCCCAGCAAGGTACTAGAAACTTGGACCAACTCTTCATGTCTTATCTAGGTATCACCCTAGCTTCGACGCTTCGCTAGACACGACGTGATTGGATTGGGGTACAACTTTGGCTCTCCCCCTTTTATATACCCTACTGGTACACGTGGTTGGGATTGTCCCTTGGGGTGATGAAATCCCTAAGTAACTCCCACTAAAAGAAAACACTAGACGTTTCCAGCTAGTCCCCAGGCTCTCACGAAATGCACAGGGAAAGCTTCAATGATCTAGTGCCTCCTAGGTAACATAAAGGACTAAGTGGACTATAATTTCTCTTCACCCAGGATCATCAAATGGTGAAATGGGATTGGATACATCAATAGTCCACTTTCAAGCACAAAAACTAGATATATTGACTCCCCCTAATTATATCTATGTGCCTAACTAGTATGAAAAAAAAGCAAACAAACAATACTAGCTACACTAGGACCAATCATTCTATAATAAACTGTTAGTATTAGATATCTGGCCTTGGAAAAATGTGAAACAACTACACAAACGTTAGTAAAAAAAAGCACATTCACCAAAAAAACAAGTTAGGGGGTCAGTAATAAGACAAACGACGAGAAACAAACTTTAGAAATAACACTTTAAGTCATTGTTTGCCTCAAAATCACCTTTGTTAGGGTAGAATCACTTTTTTTGAGGGCAGGGTCACCTGTCTTGAGGGTAGGGTTGCTTGTCTTGAGGGAAAGGTTGTCTGTTTGCAGGAAGAAGGCTCGACCAACTTAGTATCAGGGTCGCTTGTTCAGGAAACAAGGAGCAAATTTTCCCCTATTTCATAGATGCGCAATTCTGCAAGGGAAAAATCACCTCTGTTGAGGGCAAGGTCTCCCATATTGAGGGAAAGTGTTGGCCTCCTACAATTATTTAATAACTAATCCCTTACATCCATGATTCAGAGATTGGAAATCTAACTTAAATAGCTATTTCAATCATCATGAAGGTGCATTTAACTTGTCAACCTAGGGACGTGAACTTGAAATGGGTCATCATAGTATGTGTACTAGAAACTCAAAGTAGCCATTTCATTCTACAAATAAGGAACACACAATGCTAAAAGTAAATTGCTTAGAAGGGAATACCATAAATACCAATCATCAATCAACAACTACATCAAACTAAAATGTATAACATGAATGAAAATTTGAGCAACAAACAGGGCACTACTCTATCTGATTTGGCTGTAGGAATAGTCACAAAATTGGATTCTAGTGGCTACAGGAACAGTCTGTGCAAAATTTCTAATTAATTACTAAAAAATAAGTAGTACTAAACTAATACTAAACTAAGAATATAGATTACTCACTAAGTGGGCCCCCTTGGATAAGTATCCTCTAAAACTAATGAAAACTCAGATGCTCGAATTCAGGACTTTATTTTATTCATTGTAAATCATGAATACAAAAGAGTAATGTATCTATATTACTAAAAACTGGAGAGTGCAATTATAATATCAAATCGTGCAACCTCTTGAGGAAGGAGCATCAGATCTTTATTTATACTATCAACTAAACAAGGCAGTCAACTCCATGACTAGGAGGACACCATTTAGGGAAAATAGAGAAAATGGAGTGTTGGCAGTTACGCTTGCATGGAATATGGTTAGAAATGCAGGTCCAAACATATATTTAGCACAACAGTAATGCCCACGCATGCTCAATAATTAAAGTCCACTACAAGGCGGTTACATTTGGTTGCATGAAGAATCTTCTACCATAGACCTCCTTTGACTTTAACCAATTCCTTTACTAGACATTATGGTGTGCGCCTAGTTGGCGGTGTCTTCCTCAACTTTGCATATTAAATCTACATGGCAATGTCAGTACACACAATAACTGCACATCTATAACCACCTTAAGAAACATTCATTAACCACATGCAAAATCAATAGAAATCCACATAATATGCCAAATGTCATTAAAACTTGCAGAGATAGGATTTAAGCCCAATGTCTATGGTTTGAGGGAAAAATTATGAAAATATCAACATTTAACATCAAATTCCAACAAATAAACTATAGATTCTACCCAAAATTGGACCAAAAAGTAAGCTCATCACTCTCCCCAACCTAACGTTTTGTTGATCCTCTAGTAGGGGAAGGGTTTGTTGATGATGTTTTCTGCATAGCAATAACTCAGACAAAATATAATATCCTATCTCTCTTGAAAGGTAATCTCTATCAGCAAGCCTCAAGAGATAACCCCAAGCTCTCTAATATCAGGTCTTGACAATGCATAAACAACTCAGTGATAAATGTGAAAATTTTGGTAATCACAACGGGACCTTCCTACAAGCAAAGACTGAATCTTTAATTTATCAAATCTGGCAATGTAATGATACTTCAATCCTAAATCTAACCCAAATGATAAAGAAATAATAAAAGATTAGGGTTTCAGAGAGATTACTAACATTAATACTATTCCTAATATTAACAATGCAAATGATGAAATACTTGAAATGGACCAATCCCTCATAAACTAATTCCTACTTAACCTAGATGAATTTGCAATTTCACAAGAACAGTGCAATCTTCTAAGGTAGTAAAGATTTTAAGATCATGAACATTCATTCAAAACAACCCTATTGCAATTGAAATGAATAAACCTTCACAATTGAACTAAGCACAATAGATATATGGTGCAGGGTAACTTTGCAAAGCAACTAACAGTCAACTAGTTGCAAAAAGTATGGACCAGGGACCACTGCAAACACTTCAAGCATCAAATCATACACACCATTGAATCATGTCTAAGTCTAATCTAACATACATCTAATACTTCTCAAGCAATATTAAAGAATAGAACAACAAGAACCACACAAGATAAGAATAACACAAGTATGCCACCAAATCACAATGTCATTACTTGCATCAAATTATCCACTGAAGAACCAATTCCAGTTTTTTGTTACAATATTTGCTTGGAAGCAACTAACTTCTAACTCTTGCTCTACCACTTAATTCGCTTCAATATCAGTTGTTTATCTCTATTTCTCTATATCTATCTAGTGCTTACAAATTAGGTAGAATGCCATATTAATAGAAACCCCTAAGATATGTCAGTCGAGTTAGGGTTTACAATAATAATTGGCCAAAAAACAAGTCGGCCAAGAGAAATTCAAAATAAAATAAAATATGCATTAAATGCTTGAACTTCATCCAGGTCGGCCTGGGATCTCCAACATAGTTCGGACCAATGCATGCAGGATAATAGGGAAGCACAAATTCTGATGTAGCCCAACATTAACAACCTTAAGTCAACTTTCAATTGACTTAATACTTTCTCTTGATTGCTCCATCGATTTATCCCATTCAACTTTATTGATCTGATACTTATCTATCACTCCAATATAGGTAGCTACATCATCCAATTGATGTTCAGTAACCAAATCTTCATTGGCTGAGGAATATACATCTTGGCACCATTTTCTCAAATTTTCTAAACTCAAATGCTTCGGTGCAAACCTCCTTCTCCCTATCATGACCTCAAAGAAAGAAATGCATCCATTATAGATACTAGTCAAAGTGTCCTCAATTTTCCTACTCTGCTTATATATCTTCTTCAAAACCTTCTGCCTTATTTGAAAAGCTTCAAACCATTCCCAAGGTTCTGCAGCTCTAGAGGAAGGGAGAATTCCATCATTCACCAACTTATCCTTAGTATATTCCATGATGACTCTAGTTTTCTACAATATGAGATCTACATCCTCCTTATTTTGGGCCAACACTTCTTTTAACCACTCTATTGCCCTCACAACATCTCCTCCAGTTGAAAGAATGTCCTTGATAGCATTATTTCCTTTGGTTTGCACCCCCTGTAGCCAATTTGTTGTAGCAATAGTAGAAGCCTTCATTATTTCTAGCTCAGTGATAGTTTCTTGGGGAAGGAGACTTGCAACAAAGGATGAGGAGCCAATGGACTACAAAGGTTTCATCAGATCCTCTAAACATTTCTTGAGTCTTTCGATCTCTTTCTTCATCTCCTGTTGAGTTTTTGCTTCCTAAGTGAAATTGAGGGTAAACCTCATAAATTACATCCTGCCCAAAGATGCCCCTGGTGCTCAATCCCTTGTATGGATGAAATCTTGCAAGTGCATGCACCAAATAGGTCATGGTGAAGGTCTTGGTTTGTAGCACATTGCATAATTGCTCATGAATCACCTTACTTATAACACCTACCCAATGATAATTCATCTTCTCCTGTTCCATCCTCACAATGACATGGCACATCCAATTCTTGAACATACCTACACTCTTTAATCCTACCACCCTACTAAGAAGAGTGATGGGATCATAATATTCCTTCTTGAACTTTTCTCTGAATAGTTGTTTGGGAAATTTTGAATAGTGAGACTTAGGCTTTTCCAACCAAGAATTGATGATCTATTGTGACTTAATAGTCTCCTCCTCATAATACCTTTTAGCTGCCTCCATGTCAAATGCTACGACATGAGATCTGCCTGGCATATCAAAAGTCTAGGCTATGGAGACAAGATTCAAATTCGCCACAATCCTACCTTGGGGACCGACTATTCTCTGGGTATCTTTGTCATAATGCTTGGCACACTCAAGAACCAACTCATAACATTGCACTGTAGAAGTAAATCTAGCTACATGTGCCAATCTTGATTCCAACATTCTTTTAGCCACCAAAGGAAGATCTTGCACCGCCATTCTACCTTTGAACTCTTCATAGTTCTCATAGTCCAACCATCGTGTTAGTCACTTCGGACTAGATAGAAGTAATCTTTCTCTCCAGGATCTTACTCCTGAAGTCCATCTTGATTCTTTCTGCTTCAGACACAGAAGACCCCTCCATATCACTCTTGGTTCTTCCAACTGCCACCTTGCTAGATTCAGCCTACTCTCAACAAAGGAAACCATAGTAAAGATGACACAAACAAATTAGTTATAAACAACATATTCATCCTTAAAATGAGTCCCAAGATAAGCAAGGTGCCACTAAATCTCATAAGAAAATGATCATATCAAAGTTTGGGTTTCAGGTCCACCTATGGAATCCAAGCCAGGGAGGAATTTTGGAAAATTCCTAGCCAAACGGATTCTAGTGAAATAAACATGAAGACACCTATTAGTAACTTAATCCGATCATTATCAACCAAGAAACAACATATGAGATCTCAAAATAGCTCAAATTAATCATAAAATGCATACTCATTCATTAACAATTCATGTCATCTCATAATCCTTTGATTTCCACCAAATTCTAAGAAAATCCGCACAAGACGGATTTTCACAAATGAAGCGATAGTCTATAGATTTCAGAAAAATAAAGGAGCAAAGTATTTTCAGGAAAATCTAGATGAGATGGAAATCTGCGAGGAAGGTGAAACTCCGAAAAACTTGCGAATTTTGGGAAAATCCAAAGAAAACGGGAAGTCGGGGAATTCCAACTGGAGGGGAATTTTGCGAAGATTTTGAAACGCCAAGTACCATCATTTTCTCATGACCTCATTCACTCAAATTGATTGAACGATCACAAATTTGAGAACTCTGGGTATGGAACCAGTTTAACTTGAACCTTCTATAGATCTTCCTTGAATTCTAGGCTCATTTGAAAGCAAATTAAGATGAAATGGCGATGTCCTAGGCATGAAACCCTAAATTTTGACCATTAATGCACAAAACAAGCTTGGACTCAAATAACTCGACTGCTAGATTCTCACAGAGGTTATTTACAGCTCACAAGTAAGATATCTCTATATGTGAATGAAAAAATGAACTTGAAACTTACTTGGGAAACCATAAATCAGGCAATATCATGTAATCCAAGCCACGAAATGCCCAAACATACAAGAATTCAAACTCCAAGAAAAACCTATAATGCCAAAGCACTACGTACATTCATCAATCAAAAATAAGGAAACATGTACGTACAATTTGATGAAGTGGAAATTGATCTCAGAAATAACAAATGTGAGTTTATTGGCACCCAGCAAAGAACAGTGACGAAAATGCCCAAGAAATCACCACCAAATCCAACAATTTGCAAACCCAACGCTCCAAATCAAGTCCAACATTCAAAGAATAAACTCCTCAACTCAATTGAACACAAATGGTAAAACTTAATGGCATAAAAATCCCTAAATATCGACTAAATACACCCTCACAAATTGTACAAGGAGTATTAATGAAGCCGACAAGACAAGCTAGAGAAGTTTGGAAACTCGATGGAAAAGCAGAATTCAAAAAAATCTGGTCTAGGTGGATTTTTGCAGAGAACCAAATTTCCTGAACCACAGTGTTTCACCGGAGTTTGAACAGGATCCAGGAAAATCCGCATAGAGTGGAAAATCCCGAACTGGGGTAAAATCTGAACTTTTCCCAGAACTTAAGATTTTCAAAGTGCAACTTAGGGGAATCACCTAGGAAAGCAAGATAAAAATTTTAAGCTTGTGCCAAAGCAAGATAAATCCTCAAAATCAAAGGGCCGAGACACCAAAAATGAAAGTGAAAGAGGGTCCCTGCTTTCAGCAGGGCGTGTGTGTGAAAACTGCACAACAAATGGCCACTCTGCTGGGGAAATGCTCCAGAGCATTTGACGATGAACAAGAATCATGAACCAAGAATCTCTGGTTTTGATCCCACTATCAAAAAAACAAATCAAAATGCAAAGATTAAAGAATCAGAATCAAAGGTAGACTGAACCTTCCATAAACTAAAAAACCAAGTGTGTGCACATGATTTCATTTCCCTCCTTGAGCTATTGCAGAAACCAAGTTTAGTTAGGGAAGGCTGCATAAAGGTTCTAATTTCAAAAGCAACCTGGATAGAGCCTCGCTACCAGTCAGGCATCTATAGCCCCGACGAGGTTATCATTGTGACTCTCCTAAACATAGCTGTATTGCTAGCTAGGTGTCCATAGCCCCAATAGAGATATTTGGATATTCCTGATAAGTTGAATGCTTTTGATTTTGAATATTTTCGTTTTCTTCTTTTTTTGATAGTTCTTTTCTTTTCAGTTTCCATTTCAACCTATGAATAATGAAGTTCACACTCAGGGCTGAGAACCACAATGGCACTGAAGCAGAAATAATATTTTTCACCTGACAAGACCTCACAAGGATTCTACTGCAACATCGGGATTCTTAAGATGTATGAAAGATATAATATTTCAAAATAATTTAGGTTCAAATCAAACCATTGACCCATCCTCTTTAAATCAAACATTTTGACTGCTTGACAATAACAAGGACCTTAACCATCCATTCAAGACACATGATTAAATTTCATCAATGAAATACTCAGAAAAGTCCCAGATAATAGGTATACTTTCCATGCAGGTGCAACACATCCAGAAGAAAACAAGAGAAGCTCAAAAGCAAGAGAAGAGAAAAAACACGAAACCGAAAAAAAACCTAAACTAACCAAACAAAAAAAAAGAAAAGAAAAAAGGGAAACCTACTCTAACCAAAGCAAAGCAAAGCAAACAAAACAAAAAGAAAACCCTAATCTAACTATGTACAGGAAAAGAGCTTAAAATAGCTCAAGATTGGAAATAATGCTTCAAGTACTGCCCATTGACAGGTAGTGGGATATCTTCCCCAGTGAGATTTTTCAAGCAAAAAGCATTATCACCTAGGATCTTTGAAATCTAATAAGGGCCAAGCCAAAGTTTGTCAAATTTACCATGCTCCCCTTTACGGTCATGGGCTTTATTTCAGTATAGAACCAAGTCAGAAATCTAAAAGGCTTTTACCTTGGCTCTTCTATCAAACTATCTTTTGACTATACCCTGATGTTTGGAAAAGTTTTCTAAGGCTTCGTCTCTTTTCTCTTCAAGGTGTAACAACTCTTGCAAGCAAGCCTCACACCTATTTTCTTCATCATAGTATTCATTAATAAATTGTAAAGTAGGGATTCTCAATTGGATTGGGAATACAGGTTCTAGGCCATACACAAGGTGATAAGGGGAGGTCCCTAAGGAAGTCTTATGTTTGGTACGATCTGCCCACAAAGAAAATCTAAGTTGAGTGTGCCAATCCTTGGGATTCTTCTCTAATAGCTTACGGATGACTGTTAAGAGGTTTTTATTGGAAGACTCAACCAACCAATTACCCTATGGATAGTATTTGGATGCAAACTTTATAATGATCCCATGATCAAAGGCCCAATTGGAAAATTTCAAAGATGCAAATGCAGGACTATTATCACAAACTAAAGATAAAGGACATCCAAAGCGATTAATAATACCTGATTCAATGAAATCAATTACTAATTCAGAAGTACATTGTTTGCATGCAAGAGCTTCATTCCATCATGTAAAATAATCAGTAATAGTAAGAATATACCTATGACCCGCAAAAGAAGGTGGATTGATGGGACCGATGAAGTCCATTCCCCACTGTGCAAAAGGTTTTACCTCAAAGACTGGTTGAAGTGGAAGAGCTGCATACTTTTCTCTGGTTGCTGTAGTTTGGCACACATGGAAGGTTCTGACATGACTGTGTGTATCTTTGAACAATGTAGGCCAATAATAACCAGCCCTCAGAATTTGGTTTGTAGTGGAATGTGTAGAACCATGGCTAGTACCATATCTATCATAAAATTCAACCATGACCCTTTCAACCTCCTGTTGTCCTAAACACCTTGAGTATATGCCCTCATGATTCCTTTTATACAAGACAACTCCCTTCAACATAAATTTGTCACTCTTCAAACATAGGGCCCTCCTTTGTACTGCATTAAGATGGTTAGGACACCTTTGATGCAATAGATAGTGAATGATATCATCATACTAGCCCCCTAGAGAAACATCTTCAAGATTGTAATGTTGGATAGTAAGGTCAGGGCCCATTTCCACCATTTTTCTTGTAATCCCTTGTCCTCACACTAACTTTATAGGTTGAATCTCAATATCGTATTCCTACAACATGGTCACCCATTTTTCTTTGAGTTCTCCTAGTTCATTTTGCATCAATAGTAGCTTGACTGCAAGATCAGGAACTATTGTAAACACCATGTTTCTGAGAATATAATGCCTATACTTCTTTATAGCTCTGACCAAGGCATAGGCCTATTTCTCCACACTTGGGTACCTCAATTCTACATCTTTCAGTGGTGCACTCATAAATTCTATGGGGTGTTCATTCCCTTGGTCAGACTTTTGAGTCAACGTGTCAACACAGGAATGATCAGAAGCAAATGAATATATGTAAAATGACTTCTCATAATAAGGACTTACCAACACTGGAGCCTCAACAATAGCTCTCTTAATTTCTGCAAATGTCTCTTTTGCCTCTGTGCTCCATTCAACCTTAGTGTCTTGATTCAACATTGCATTCAATGGCTTGACTATTTCTGCAAATCCAGTGATGAATTTCCTTACAAAGCTGATTTTTCCAAAGAATGACTTCATTTCTTTTTTGCTAGCAGGTGGTTGGATCTTGAGTATAGCTTCCACTCATTTTGGATCAATGGAAATCCCTTTCTCTGAATTAACATGTCCCAACAACTTTCCTTTGGTCACTTTGAAGATGCACTTCTTTGGATTGAGGGATATACCAAATTCCCTGCACTTTTGAAACACTTTGCATAAGTCCGCTATGTGGTCTCCTCTCTTCTTGGAAAAGACTGTTAGATCATCCATATAAATGATTATGCATTTTCCAATGATGTCCTTAAAAGCAATATCCATAGCCCTCTGAAATGTGGCTTCAGCATTGATCAAACCGAAGGGAATTCTCCTGTAGGCAAAGATGCCCCATTTTGTGGTGAAAGTAGTCTTATGCCTATCTTCATACTGTACCATAACTTGGTTGTACCCAGAGTAGCCATCTAGAAAGGACATCATTTGAGAGCCATTCACAATATGAAGTACTCCATCCAGTGAAGGTACTAGATAATTATCCTTTTCTAATACTCTATTAAGATTCCTAAAATCCACGCACAACCTGATTTCACCATTTTTCTTTTGTGCTGGGACCAAGTTTGCAACCCAAGTTGAATGTCTGACTGGAAATATGATTCTTGCAGACAATAGCTTCTACACTTCCTTTTGAATTACTGGTTCTAGAAAGGCATTGATTGGCCTTTGCCTCTGTCTGAAAGGTTTCACTCCTGACTTCAGAGGGATAGCGTGAGTTATAATCAATGTGTCATAATTATTAAAATCCTCATAACTCCATGTTATCACATCCTGATATGTATGTAATGCATCAATTATTCCTTTCCTCTCTTTTGGAATGCATACTTTTCCAATGAAGACATTCTTGAAATTTTCATGAGTTTCCATATTATATGTTTCACACTATCCAATAATGGACTCCTTCTTGGCTTCTTGCTCCTGATCCTTGACTTTATCCAAATAAAAAATCCTCTCTAATTGCACCATTCCCCTAGGAATAGTATTGGTCTTCAAATTGATTACTCCTTCCAGATCCATCTCTGCTTCTTGAGGTTCAGTTTCATCAATAATCTGAGAAGCAAAAACATTTGAACTTGTGATAAAATCTAAAATATGCTTATCATCTTCAAACACCTAGAAGTTGGTGACATTGTCAGGTACTGAAGGCACTGGAGTTAGCTCTACTATAAACTTCTTCAATCCAGAAAGAGACAAAGGTTGCAACGTACTGGATTCTTGAGCAAGGGAATCAACTGTTTGATTCTTATTATGTGGTATCAACTAAATGTTAAAGACATCAAATCCTTCAATAAGGTCCCATACTCTATGTCTATAATTGGTCATTCTTTTGTCGTGACAAGAGTATTGTCTCCTAACTTGCTTAACCATTAACTCATAATCCCCAAAGACTTGCAAAATTTTGAACTTTTCTTTAGTGCCATTAACAACCCATGGACCAAAGCTTCATATTCTACTACATTATTTGTGCAATGGAATTGAAGTTTGAGAGCAGTAAAGAAAGTCTTACCTTTTGGACTAATTAGCTCAAATCCTACTCCAACTCCCTGTTTGGACTTAGATCCATCGAATCTTAAAGTCCAACATCCAACAACTGTAGACTTCCTTGTCGTATCCCTTACACTATTGCCACTAGAAGGTTCCTTTGAAAACATCACTTTCTTCCCTTTTGGGTCCTCTTGAACATTTTGGATATCAATTTTGACCGTTGGAATGGGATTGATACATTTGTACACTTGCTCCACTGTAGTCTGGCATAAGCAACAATCCAATTCAGAATGGGAGGCATTATGGACCCTACACCAATTTTCCAAGAGAAAATATCCAAAATTCATCTCCCTTCCCAGCTGAATTTGATCCTCAATGCACTTCTGAATGAACTCCTGGAAATTATCCAGCAAACTGAGCTGGTTATCCTTAGGATCATTATCATTTTCAATTGGTTCAACCAGAGCTTCATTTATACTAGATTCTGTTGTGTGATTATCAGGCATTGTATGCAGCATAAGGACTTCTTCTACATCCGATTCCTCAAAAGGGGTTGCAAGCACATAATTACCCATACTTACTTCCGATATTAGAATTTCATTGGAGGTATTTTGATATTCTGTGATCATGTATTTCATTTGGGTTTCCCTTTCAATTCTAATATGATTTGGCACTCCTTTCCAAGGAAGCCACATGTGATAGTGATCAATTGAGACATATCAGTTCAAAGCTCTAGTGAAGTCCCTTCCTAGAATCAGGCCATAAGCATCAGGTATATCTTCCACCTGTATATTGATAACTTGTTGAATTCTAGGGTCAGAAGCAACCTGAATATGAATCATGTTTAATTCCCCTACAACATTAACTTTAGTTCTATCCAACTGAGTAACCTTCTTTTGGAAATCAATAGGAGTAATACCCAAAGCTCTACAAACACCAAAAGACATAACATTGGTGGAAGCACCAAAACCCAACAAGCAATTATGCAAATTCTTACCAAATATACAAACATAGATCAGGAATAGAGGAGTGTCTATTTTTCCTTGAAACATAGTTAAGGGAGCATCAACCTGGGCAACCTGAGTTCTATATTTCTCTTTTCCCTTATCTCCAGAAGGCATGTGAACTTGATTATGAGCCTGATTTTTCCTTCCTACCGATTGAGAACTAGATGCTTTATTGACACTTTCACTGACTAATTTATCTTGTGATATGGAATTTGCATTGTAAGCTCCTAAAACTACATTCCTAATGGTTGGAACTCTCAATAACTCAAATGTAGAGAGGCTTACCTTTAACTTCTTGACTTCTTCTGCAACATACATGGCCAATTTTTCTTCACTCAAATCAATAGGAGTCTCCTTTGGGTATTCCACCACCTTATATTTGCTTTCTTCAGTACTCCTTCCTTTTGACATGTCCATTTGGGTTTGTCCTTACTTTGAAAGATACTATTTAGACACATGAGGATACAGGGGATTATTACTAGCATTAGGATCTGGAGGTGTGGTGAAGTTGTTTGGAGGGATGGAAGTGGTGAAAGGGCCTCCAGCTTGTGGGTGTCTATGTGGCAAGTCCCTCAAATCATACTTCTTAATAGGCCTTTGGAAAGTTTGTAACTCTTCAACATAAGCTTCTTCTTCATCCAAGGGGCCATTGTCATTCATTGTATTTTCATCAAACAATTGTGTAATCTCATCTCCATTGCACACCTGATCTGTCTCTCCCTTCAGCTAGTCTGATTCTTCTTCAGGTACATTTTCCTTGCTCTGTGGAAAAGGAGCATGATTTAGTACGAACATTGATGATTCATAGGGAGTAGATGGTACTATCTCCTAACTATTCAAATTGTTTTCCACTTCATACTGAAAGATTGAAGCCGTGGTCTGGAACTCTTGACAATCTAATTCAGAATGCTGACTTGTTTTATGGAGCCTACACCATCCTGATAAAGAAGCTTCAACTAAATATACACCACTAGGAGGCTTCTCTTGATTGACTAGTTGATTGACTGGTTGGTTGACTGGTTGATCCAATGGGGTGGGAACCCCTCCATTGTTAGGCCTTGTATTCCAAGTCCTGTTTTGTCTGGGTGGTTGTCTCCTGTCGAAACCTTGTCCACCAACCTACCCTCTAACAAAGTTCTGACCAGAGGATTGTCCTTTTTCATAATTCTTTCCCCTATCATTATATCCTCTATCATTGTTATATCCTCTTTCAATATGTTTCCCCTATCAAAATGTTGTCCTTGTTGAGTATCTCAGTTTTCTCTACTATAATTGGACTACATACCTCTTTGAGTAGCTTGAAGTTGATTGTTCTGGTTTCTCAAATAAGTCACCTCCATATTCAATTTCTTTACCTATTCAGTTAGCTCATCCAGCCTCTCCTTGTCAAGATTCCTATATGGGGGTTGATTTGCATTGTTTTAAGGATATCCTACTATAGTGTTGGTATTCAACGACTGGTTCAAAACTTTAGAATTCTGCAAATACAAGGGATAGCTAGCATGAGATTGTGGATGAAGAGGTTGATTTTCATTTTGCTTGGGGTAGCTGACTGCAGGTGGAACTTGATTTACTGGAGGCCCTGGGTGGGGAACCATAGGCAATTGAGGGACTAGATTCATGATTGGAGTATGATTCGTGAGAGCCTGATTGAGAATCGAGACCTGTCCAAGGTGCACAGTGGGTCCTAACGATGGTAAAGGTCCAGAAAAATGTTGTCTCAAGGCAGTGCTAACCTTCACAGCCTCTACATATGCATCAAGCAAAGTGGTGGGTGGGTTATTTCTCCACTTTATGAAGGTGATTGTGAGACTATCAAGGCCTTCGTAATAAACCTCTAAAGCAGTGGCTTGATCAAACACATAAGGAGCCTATAATCGGGTGTAGGAATGATGAAACCTATTGTTAAAGGATGATATAGGCTCATGGACTTCTCTCTTAACATTGGTGAAATGAAGATAAAGCTCATTGGGGCTGATGGGAATCCTAAACTTCTGCAAAAAAATAGTTTCCAGTTCAGTCCAATTCTTAATAGATCTAGCAAGCAAATGATTGTACCAATAGAATGCATCTTCCCCTAAGGAATAAGGAAAGAGCCTACATGCTACGTCTTCATGATTAATTCTCCTATCCTTAAGACAAGTCTGAAAGATTCCAATGTGTTCCTCAACAGTTCTATTGGGGTCATTAACATGGAACTTAGAAAAAAAGTGCTATGGGTTCTTGGGCATGACATTCTAATTAGCAAAGGTCAATGGAGATGGGTTACTAGCAAGGAAATCCATTGGTGGAGGTGGGGGTGGTAATGGATAATTAATGGCTGGCTAAGGTTGTTGAATGGGAATTTCCTCAGACTCAGACTCAGATGAACTTGATGAAGATGGAGATCATGGAGATGGATGGGTGGATGATGATTCACCCCTTATTGTGGCCTTCCTTGACCTGGTAGGATCTGAAAATTCTTGAAATTCCTCTTCTCCTGGAGTAGATCTGGTTCTTCTTCTAGACCTTTTAGGAGAGATGGTAGACAAAAACCGATCCAGCTTAGCTTATTCAGGCCCTCCTTCTAGCGCCAATCTATTGATGATGTTTTCTACACAACAACAACTCAGAAAGAATATAATATCCTATCTCTCTTGAAAGGTAAATCTCTATCAGCAAGCCTCAAGAGATAGCCCCAAGGTCTCTAATGTCAGGTCTTGACAATGCATAAACAACTAAGTGATAAATGTGAAAATGTTGGTAATCATAATGGGACCTTACTACAAGCAAAGACTGAATCTTTAATTTATCAGATCTAGCAATGTAATGATACTTCAATCCTAAATCTAACCCAAATGATAAAGAAATAATAAAAGATTATGGTTTTAGAGAGATTACTAACATTAATACTATTCCTAATATTAATAATGCAAATGATGAAATACTTGAAATGGACCAATCTCTCATAAACGAATTCCTGGTTAACCTAGATGAATTTGCAATTTCACAAGAACAGTGCAATCTTCTAAGGTAATAAAGATTTTAAGATCATGAAAATTCATTCAAAACAACCCTATTGCAATTGAAATGAATAAACCTTCATGATTGAACTAAGCACAATAGATATATGGTCCAGGATAACTTTGCAAAGGAACTAACATTCAGCTAGTTGCAAAAAGTATGGACCAGCGATCGCTGCAAACACTTCAAGAATCAAATCATAAACACCATTGAATCATGTCTAAGTCTAATATAACATACATCTAATACATATCAAGCAATATTAAAGAATGGAACAACAAGAACCATGCAACATAAGAATAACACAAGTATGGCACCAAATCACAATGTCATTACTTGCGTCAAATTATCCACTGAAGCAGCAATTCCAATTTTTTGTTACAATATTTTCTTAGAAGCAACTAACTTCTAACTCTTTCTCTACTACTTAATTTGATTCAATATCAGTTGTTTATCTCTATGTATCTATATCTATCTAACACTTACAAATGAGGCAAAATGCCATATTAAAAGAAACCCCCAAGATATGTCGGCCTAGTTAGGGTTTATAATAATAATTGGCCAAAAAACAAGTCGGCCAGGAGAAATTAAAAATAAAATAAACTATGCATTAAATGCTTGAACTTCATCCAGGTCGGCCTGGGATATCAAACATAGTTCAGACCAATGCATGTAGGATAATAGGGAAGCACAAATTCTGATGTAGCCCAACATTAACTGCCTTCCCCTTTGCCTTTATTTCAATCTACCATATCATGCACCATCAAAAGTACTTTGTCTAAGTCAGCTATGGGTGGCAAAGGAAAAACCTTAAGTCATCTTTCAATTGACTTAATACTTTCTCTTGATTGCTCCACCGATTTATCCCATTCAACTTTATTGATCTGATATTTATTTATCACTGCAATATAGGTAGCCACATCATCCAATTGATGCTCAGTAATCGAATCTTCACTGGATGGGGAATATACATCTTGCCACCATTTTCTCAATTTTTCTAAACTCAAATGCTTCAGTGCAAACCTCCTTCTCCCTATCATGACCTCAAAGAAATAAATGCATCCGTTATAGATACTGGTCAAAGTGTCCTCAATTTTTCTACTTTGCTTATATATCTTCTTCAGAACCTTCTACCTTATTTGAAAAGCTTCAAACCATTCCCAAGGTTCTATATCTCTAGAGGAAGGGAAAATTCCATCATTCACCAACTTATCCTTAGTATATTCCATGATGGTTCTAGTTTTTTGCAATAGGAGATCTACATCCTCCTTATCTTGGGCCAACACTTCTTTTAACCACTCTATTTCCCTCATAACATCTCCTTCAGTTGAAAGAATGTCCTTGATAGCATTATTTCCTTTGGTTTGCACCCCTTGTAGCCAATTTTATGTAGCAAGAGTAGAAGCCTTCATTCTTTCCAGCTCAGTGATAGTTTCTTGGGGTAGGAGACTTACAGCAGAGGATGAGGAGCCAATGGACTGCAGAGGTTTCATCAGATCCTCTAAACATTTCTTGAGTCTTTCAATCTCTTTCTTCATCTCTTGTTTAGTTGGTGCTTCCTAAGTGCAATTGAGGGTAAACCTCATAAATTACATCCTGCCCAAAGATACCCTTGGTGCTCAATCCCTTGTATGGATGAAATCTTGCAAGTGCATACACCAAATAGGTCATGGTGAAGGTCTTGGTTTGCAACACATTGCATAATTGCTCATGAATCAC
The DNA here is from genome assembly GCA_007258455.2 of Sequoia sempervirens. Classification (NCBI taxonomy): domain Eukaryota; kingdom Viridiplantae; phylum Streptophyta; class Pinopsida; order Cupressales; family Cupressaceae; genus Sequoia; species Sequoia sempervirens. Next base: position 6,120,499 of record VDFB02252616.1, on the reverse strand, counting down.
CTTACTTATAACACCTGCCCAATGATAATTGATCTTCTCTTGTTCCATCCTCATAATGACATGGCACATCCAATTCTCAAACATACCTGCACTCTTTAATCCTACCACCCAGCTAAGAAGAGTGATGGCATCATAATATTCATTCTTGAAATTTGATCTGAATAGTTGTTTGGGCAGTTTTGAATAGTGAGACTTAGGCTTTTCCAACCAAGAATTGATAATATGTCTTGACTTAATAGTATCCTCCTCATAATACCTTTTAGTTGCCTCCATGTCAAATGCTACCACATGAGATCTGTCTAGCATATCAAAAGTCTGGGCTATGAGATAGGATTCAAATTTTCTACAATCCTCCCTTGGGGACCAACTATTCTCTGGGAATCTCTATCATGATGCCTGGCACACTCAAGAACCAACTCATAACATTGCATTGTAGAAGGAAATCTAGCTACATGTGCCAATCCTGATTGCAATATTCTTTTAGCCACCAAAGGAAGATCCTGCACCGCCATTCTACCTTTGAACTCTTCATAGTCCCATAGTCCAACATTCATGTCAATCACTTCTGACTAGATAGAAGTAATCTTGCTCTCTGGGATCTTACTCCTCACGTCCATCTTGATTCATTTTTCTTCAGACACATAAGACCCCTCCATATCACTCTTGGTTCTTCCAGTTGCCACCTTGCTAGATTCAACTTGCACTCAACGAGGGAAACCATAGTAAAGATCACACAAACAAGTTAGTTATAAATAGAATATTCATCCTTAAAATGAGTCCCAAGATAAGAAAGGTGCCACTAAATCTCATAAGAAAATAATCATATCAGAGTTCAGGTTTCAGGTCCACCCTCAGAATCCAAGCTAGGGAGGAATTTTAGAAAATTCCTAGCCAGACTAATTCCAACAGAATAAACATGAAGACACCTATTAGTAACTTAATCCGATCATTATCAACCAAGAAACAAAATATGAGATCTCAAAATAGCTCAAGTTAATCATAAAATACATAGTCATTTGTTAACAAGTCATGTCATCTCATAATCCTTCAATTTCCACCAAATTTCTGGGAAAATCCGCATGAGACGGATTTTCGCGAACGAAGTGATAGTCTACAGATTTTGGAAAAACAAAGGAACAAAGGATTTTCAGGAAAATTCGGATGAGACAGAAATCCACAAGGAAGGTGAAACTCCATAAAACTTGCGAATTTTAGGAAAATCTGGAGAAAATGGGAAGTTGGGGAATTCCAGCTAGAGGGGAATTCCATGAAGATTTTGAAACACCGAGTACTATCATTTTCTCATGACCTCATTCACTCAAATTGATCGAACGATAACAAATTTGAGGACCCTAGGTATGGAACCAATTTTACTTGAACCTTCTACAGATCTTCCTTGAATTCTAGGCTCATTCGAAAGCAAATTAAGATGAAATGGCGATGTCCTAGGCATGAAACCGTAAATTTTGACCATTAACACACAAAACAAGCTTGGACTCAGATAACTTGACTGTTGGATTCTCACAGAGGTTATTTATGGCTCACAAGTAAGATATATCTATATGTGAATGAAAGAATGAACTTGAAACTTACTTGGGAAACCATAAATCAGGTAGTATCATGCAACCCGAGCCACGAAATGCCTAAATATACAGGAATTCGAACTCCAAGAAAAACCTATAACGCCAAAGCACTACTTACATTCATCAATCAAAAACAAGGAAACATGTACGTACCATTTGATGGAGTGGAAATTGATCTCAGAAATAACAAATGTGAGTTTATTGGCACCCAGGAAATCACCACCAAATCCAACAATTTGCAAACCCAGCACTCCAAATCAAGTCCAACATTCAAAGAATAAACTCCTTAACTCAATTGAACACATATGGTAAAACATAATGGCATAAAAATCCCTAAAGATTGACTAAATACACCCTCACAAATCGTATAAGGAGCATTAATGAAGCTGACAAGACAAGCTGGAGAAGTTCAGAAACCCGATGGCAAAGGAGAATTCAGAAAAATCTGGTCCAGGCGGATTTTTGAGGAGAATCAAATTTCCCAAACCAAAGTGTTTCACCGGAGTTTGAGCAAGATCCGGGAAAATCCCGAACTGGGGTAAAAACCTGAACTTTTCCCAAAACTTAAGATTTTCAAAGTGCAACTTAGAGGAATCACTTAGGAAAGCAAGATAAAAAATTTAAGCTCGTACCAAAGCAAGATAAATCCTCAAAATCAAAGGGCCAAGACACCAAAAATGAAAGCGGAAGAGGGTCCTTGCTTTTAGCGGGGTGTGTGTGTGAAAACTGCACAATAGGGTTGTTCTTCTACTTGGTAAAGGCTCTAAAATTTGCAACTGATAGCTATCCAACATCAATGGCTATTGTGTGTGAATTAGGATCCCAATGGAATCCTCCTAATCTGTCAAAACTGTTCCATCTCTATTTTTTTGCAGCAATGTCATACTGGGAGAATCTGAAGTTTAGCACAAGCCACATGAGCATGGGTGGCTAGAAAGTTAGGGGAAGTGATGATCACCCCTGTGTTCTCCCAATCTAAATATACCTATCAATCCTTTTTAGTGTTGTAACATAATATTGGATGGAATGAGGCTCAACCTGCTTCAAATCATCAATTAGGCTATTCCATCTTTGTGATAGACATCTTCTCATAGTTTTCTCCTTTGTTGTTGTCTTTACTTCAAACTCGTTGTAAACTACCTCAATCCAAGGCATAATCCTATTTCCATAACTAGGTCTAAGAAGAATTATATGCCATTCTCTATAAATATCCCTTGGGTTTCTTGATTCATCCCTAATGGGAAGAGAGATGTTAGACTCCAATTGCTTATGAGCCTCATGTTGTTATCCCCAACTAATCTTATTTTGTACCCAAGACATAAATGCCTTGAATTGGACATCCCCAACATATAACAACGAGTTCCAATCTTGGTCTTGAGTTACATCATAATTATACAAATAAAGCTCACACAAAAAATTATTCATTTCAGGTGAGGAAATCCTATAAGCATTAAAAAATTCAACAGGGGTGTCAATAGAAGGATTCAAACTTGACGCAATCCTTGAAAGCTTAAAAGAGAGATATTTCTCTTTTAAGAGTAGAGCATAAACCTTTGGAGGGGTCCTACATTCAAAAATTTGTGGTGGACCATCAAGGTTACCATATCATCCACCCTTTGCTTTAGGGTGGCAATTTTTGCATCCTTATCTTCAATCTCCTCATCCCTCTTTTGAATTTCCTTCTTCAATTTTTGTTTTTCCTTCTTCCATTCTTCCTCCCTCATTTGTATTTCTTTCCATAAATTCAAGATTTTCATATGCACTATAAAATTAGGAGGATTAAGAATTCCTATCACTCTTTTTTCTCGATGGTGGCTCCTCATATGGCACTATCTACATGGACTCAGGTTGTCCAGTTATCTCTAGCTATAGGGGTACTATTTCTTCTTCCACTTCTTGGTATAGGGGCCCTAGTTCTTGTTTTTGTTGTGGCTGCAGGAACTCCTACTTTGGTTCTGGTTGTTGTTGCATGACTTCTTGCTCATGCTATAGGAAATCCTGATTTTCCTCAAACTCTTCTGCAATGTTAGCAAGATTGGTCAATTTTATATTTGTTTCTCTCCCAAATATGTCTTAATCTTTGACATTCTCATGCCCTGGAATTGGAGCTTTCGGTTCCTCATGTGATGTCTCACCAGGCTTAGGGATTTCCTATGGAGGTGTAGCAATCATTGGCCTAGCTGGTCTTGATTTCATGGGAGGTATCTCACATTTTTCTTTAGCTGCAAGATGAACAGTGTCATCCTCTTCTTAGAACTTGACACCTTTCTTCCTTCCAACTTCCTTTTGGCCTTTCCTTTTCTCATTTCTATTTCTCTCTTCTATTCCCTAGTTTTCATTAGGGTTTCAAGTGGAATGTCATCATCAAAATCTAATGAAGAGCTTTTTTTTTCTGAGTGCTATGTTCCAAAAGAACTAATTTCTATGGTTTCTTCTGCTATAGGAGGATTCACATTAGAGCCAACACCAGAGGTTGAAGTGCCAAGAGGGGATTCAACTATGCTCAATATCCTGCTAGACCTATGGGGTTGAGGTAAAACCATAGGTTGCAACTGCTTAGGTCTAATTTGATCAACATTTATAAATTATCCTAGGTCATTCTAGATACATCATCTAGAGACTTTTCAACCAGCAATTTAATCAGACAATGGTGGGAAATAGAATTATCCCTACCTTTTTGGGTCTCATCTACCATGATTGAGAGAAGATTGTATAGCACATTAGGCACATTCATCCTCCTTCCATGTCTCATGTGATTAAAAAGATCAAATGCACGGAATGCAAATTTGATTGGTGACCCTCACAAGTGATGTATTTGATAACATAAATGGCTATCTACTTCCATGGCTTAGGCATAGACATTCTCTTAGCATCCTGTTTATCTATGCTCAATGGGGGGTTGCTCAGTTCTATAAATTTGGCCCTAGTTGATCTAGCGTCTCTGGAGATAGGGTAATTCTCACCATTAGCCGGTAACCCTGTGACCTCTGCAATTCTTTCCTCAGTTGCCACAACTTCCAACCCTTTTACTGTGCCTTTTCCTTCAGAAAATATCTAGGAAAATTAAAGGGAAATTCTTTCATCAAAGTCATCCAGCTTCAGGAAGTAATATGCCCATCCATAGTTTCTAAATTTGGCCAGGTATTGTGCATCCTGCAATAAAACATCATGCACTATGGTTTCACTTCAAATTAACCCACCTCCAATTGTCTGCAATCAAACAAATTCTCTACAATTTCTTTCCTGCAATACCCACCTGAAAATCAAGTTCACTTTCCTGCAATACTTGCTAATTTCCAGTGCCAGTCCTGACTGAATTTCCTTTTCTTTTGTTTCACCTTTTTTCTTGCAACTCAAGATTATGATAGGGTCAATAATGGCAAGAAAAAGAGTGATAAATGATAATTATGATGGAAAGAAATGGTGGATGTAGTTAATTTCACTTCACACATGCCAGTTGTCCTCTCACTCAAATTTCAAATTGGCTCATTTTAAATTTTCTGACATAGCCTAGCATAAATTGACACATGGGAAATATATTTGCATCTTTTTCTTTCCCCCCCAACCTAAATTTGGACATGTGTCCACACATGTGAGATGGCAGTGGTGATTGATAGGGAATAATGACATGTTATGTGAATGTCTATACTAACGTACAGTGATTAAATGAATGCACTTAAAAGATAGTTAAAAGATAGCAATTAATGCACACATACCTGAATGTGTGGAGGATTTGTTGCAAATATTGTGGAGAAAGTACCACTCACATTTTAGAGAATAAACTAAGCAATTAATGAAAATGAAGTGGAATGAGGTGAGGTGGAATGAAGTGATGGAAGAGAGAGAAAGGTGGTGATGGATGGGTGGATGGGCAGACAGATGAAGAAATGGACTTCCATGTAAGTGAAAGTCTTTATTATGAGAAGTACCTACCTTAATTAGCTAGAAGGAGGGACAATAGGTCCACTTAGGCTGTAGGAAGCTCAGGTGTTGAATGTTAGGTGAATTATTGCAAGAACTCTTCTTTGGAAGTTGGCTTGTGATATAATTTGAGAGGTGATGACCATTGACAAGTAATTTGAACCTGACAGGGTCAATGGTAGTAAGTTGAACAACTCGATTAGGAAAGACCTCAATGACTTCATATGGTCCTAGCCACCTTTTCTGCAATTTTCCTGCATTGTCTTGAGTCATAGAGTAGGGCTAAATCTCCTGGTTGAAATTTCTTGTCCTTGATAAGTTTGTCATGCCACTTGATTCTCTAATTCTGCACTACTTCTGCATGTTGTAGGGATTCTCTTCTTATCTCATCCAAAGTGTTTAGCTACATGATTCTTTCTCTCTGTTCCTCAAAAATATCTATCCCCAAATCTATTGTAGTCTGCATTGTCTTATATTCAAATTCAATAGGAATCATAGTTGTCTTAGGTAAACATAAGGTTGCTAGTTTTGTGTGTATGCTCTCCCCTCATTCTTTGTGCGACCTTGGGGATCAAAAAAACCTAGCATAACTTTTCCTTTAGGAGACTTGCCTAGGGATTTCATCACCCTAGGGGACAATCTTAACCACGTGTACTGACAAGATATATAAAGGGGGGAGAACTAAAGTTGTACCCCGATATAGTTGTGTTGTAATTGGTGAAGCTCCAATTGCTTAGGGTGATTCTAAGCTAGAATTGAAGGGCTAGTCTAAGCTCTCAGTACCTCACTAAATCTCTTGACCCACACTTGTGATGGACTAGTGTTCATAGTTTGAGCCTCATGTACCTTATGTATATAGAGAACTCCCTAGAAAAACATTACAAACCTAGAAAGCCATCAAACATAGAATAGTGTGGTGCAAGGGATGTGGATCGTACCCTGAAGTTACTCACCACATACTCCCTTAGGTTGAGATAGAAATCCTCATGGTGAACTATGATAGCTCTTGAGGAGAGAGAGAAGGTGAGCTCGTGGCATCCGTTGACGACCTTGTTCCAATGGATCTCTACCTATGCGCCTTCGCAAGAAAGGGTGTTCCACCTGAGTATCAAGGAGTATTAACCCAGGATTGCTTGGGTAGTGGGCCTACATTATTCTATAAGCCTACTTGAGCTTAGGGATTGTAATCAAGTGCTTGAAGTTTTTTTCTTGTGAAATACTAGTGAAAATGAATTAGCCAAAGGGATGAGGATTGAACATACACTACAAAAATCTAGGAAACTTGGCCATTTTGTTTGTTTGTGTGCTTTCAATTCTATCTCTTAGTCAATCAAGAAAAATCCTTCACCTCATCCAATTCTTCCTATCCTCATCATCCCTCCACATCCTAATCATACCATCTTTTCCATCTTAACCATCCCTTTTCATCATAATCACCTAATCCTAATCATCCCATCCTAAATATCCAATTCAAACTAACCATCCCATCCTAGTCATCATAACCATCCCTTATCTTATCCTAACCATCTTAATCACCTCATCCTACCCACTTCTTCCTTCCACATCCTAATCATCCCCATCCTAATCATTCTAATATCCCTTCTAAAATTAAGCATCACTCATCTCATCATAATCACCCCATCCTAATAATCTCCCTTCATCCTAATCATTTCATCATAATCATCCTTCATTCTATTCATTTCTTCTAATCCTAATCATTCTTTTCCATCCTAATTATCCATCTTAATCATTCTAATTATCCCACTCATATCATCTTAATCATCCATTTTCATATCCTAATCATTCCATCCTAATTATCTTTAATCACCCTATCCTAATCATCCCTTCCTAATCATTTATTATCATTCTAATTATCACCATTATAATCCGAATCATCCATAGCCATTCTATTCCTAATCACCCCATATTAATCATACATAATCATTCTCATTATCACCCTAATGCCAATTATCTTTAATAATATTTCTAATCATCCATCTTATCCTAATCATACCCAATAATCTAATCCACATCATCTATAAATCATCATATACTATTCTAGTCATCCCATTTTAATACATATACATACATACATACATATATATGTATATATATATCCCTAATCATCTCACCTTAATCATCCCTAATCCTTCTAATCATCCTCATAACTCCCTCTCAATCATTCATAATTATCCTAACTACCCCCCTAATCACCTCCATTTATCCTAATTATTCCATCTTAACCATCCATCGTCATCCTTAATCCACATCCTTCATTATCATCCTTAATATTCATCATCATCGTTATCATCATCATATTAATCCAATCCCCCTTATCAACCTAATCCTATTCCAACCTAATCCTAATCTAATCCATCTATCATCATCCAAATTTAATCAACCATTATCCATCTATCCATCTCAATCAAGCATACAATCCCCATCCTTAATAAAAAATCATCACTTGAATATCAAAATTTGGTTAAGGTATTAATATCCTTCATACCCCATATCCTTTCACCATTATCCAAATCATTCATCTAAGGATCCTATCCTTAATCCAATATCATCAATTTCAAATCTAATCCCATAATCAAAAATCAATACCTTAATTTTATTTCATCTTTAATCCAAACTTGCTTAAGAACATTAGCCTATCTTAAGTATAGAGAATCAAATCGAATCAAATCAAATCATTTTAAGGTCCTGACATTTGATCCTAGGTCTAATATCATCCTCCATAGTCATCCTCATATCTTATTCTTCTAACCCCCTATCCATTCCTAGTCCATCATCATAATTTCCAAAATAAGTCCCAAACCTTCCCTTCACCATGTCTAGCCATTCAACCTATCCTTCATCCAACCTAATCTATTATAATCCACCTTCACCTATCCTAACCCAATCTAATATCATGAACCCATATCCTAATCCCTATTATGATAGCGAGAATATTGTGGATCACCTTGAATCTATTATCATTAGCCTAAATTCTCCAAGCTTCCACTAATCACCCATCCAAAGTCCCCCTCAAATCCCACCCACATCTTTACCACCCATATCATCCTCATGGGATTCCATCACTAATAATCTCCTAATACACTACTTTATTAATGATAATGATGCCATGCTTTGCTATCTCCTTGGCATTGGTGCTAAAATTCTACCCTCCCCACCTTCATCCAATCCCAACCCATCCCCTCTTGCTTACCATTCCCCTTCTTTTGACAAGGGAGACCAAGCCTTTAGCCAAAACTCCCCATCCCAAGAAGAAAGAAAAATTACACAATGAAACATAAGCAATACCAAATTTTTTAAAAATAATAATGCCAATGTTCCCCCACTTAGAAATTGATAACACCATTGCTATGAGCAATTTGCTTTAAATTAGTAAATAATCAATGTTAAAAAATAAAGAAGACATGAGAGATTATTTGGAAATCCCTATGTCATCATATGTTTCCAAATGAAGCTATGTCATGAAAAAGAAAGAGGAAGGGGTTTCCCCCAAAAGGAAATCCCAAACACATAAGGGATCTACGGATTCAAGGTCAATATGTATTTTCTACAATGTGATTATAGAGCTCAAGAACATCATCATTCCTTAGAAATTGATAACACCATTGCTATCAGAAATTTGCTTTAAAGTAGAAAATAATCAATGTTAAACAATAAAGAAGACATGAGAGATTGTTCAGAAAGATCTATGTCATCATAAGTTTCCAAATGAAGCTACATCATCAAAAAGAAAGAGGAAGGGGTTGCCCCAAAAATGAAATCCCAAACACATAAGGGATCTATGGATTCAAGGTCAGTATGGCTTTGCTACAATGTGATTATAGAGCTTTGAAACTTCATCATTCCCCATATACTTGTAGAATAGGAAGAATGAAACATAAAGAGTGAAAAACAAACAAAAAGCTCTTGGGTCAATATGGAAGAGACCTAAATGTCTCGATGCCTTACATCATCCCCAAAAGGAAAACACAAGACAAAGAATGATATGTATTTATGACATATAGAAGAATGTAGATACAAGTAGAGGAATGCACATGAAGAGATACATCAAAAAAAATAGTATGGGGGATCACATTACGTACATGCAATCACATTAAGAACATGAAAAAGAAAACAAAGACAAGAATAGTAAGGAACATGCAAGTCAACCTATAGCAAGTCATCTGCATCCCAATCTTGTTCAGTATATGTGGAAGGTGGATAACTAGCCAAAGGGACAACATCAAGTACCAAACTAGGAAAATTATATCTAACCCCTTGACCCCACTAAGTGAAGGACAAGGATGAGCCGAGATGATTGATGAGAATGAGCTCCTTGCAAAGAAAATTATTTTTAATGAATGTTAAACATGAAATAGTAAGTATGCTATTATCCTACAACTATTACATGGCAAGGAGAAAAGTGTATGCTTTAAGGGACTATCTCTATCATATAAGATTTATCAAGGATCCTTCTTAAAGCATGACACTCATCAATGCTATGTCCAAGAACTCTATGATATTGACAATGAGACATGTTTGTGTTTTTATGTTTTAGATTTGGATTTTATTTTTTGGGTGGTAATGTTAAGAGTCCTTTATTAAGAAGTATGTGTAAGTGCCTTTTAGTGAGAGACATGGGACAAGGAATTTTAGCTTCTTGATTTTGTAAGGCCTTTGTGTGTGCTTGTTGAAGGAGAAGGGCCTAAGGTGATCCTATCATCCTTGTGAGACATTACTCCATCATTATGAAGGAGGACATTTGTATCCTTAGAAGATGTTGAGGGATAAGGATTTTGATATCCTAGTCCTTTACTACCTTCACTAGGAATTTTCTCTAAAATTTTGTGAACTTCATGCTCATTATTGATGTCACATCCTTGTTTAGTTAAGATCTTAAATCCTTTGCTAAAATTCTCTTGTAGGTTGATGGGTGTGTTGGTAACTTTGTTAAAATAAGATGGATAGGTATGCACTTAATTAGATGATCTAGGTTCATTCATTGTTGGACGTTTAGGCTTGGTTTATGACTCAATTTCAGGATGTAAAAGATTAGACATCTCAAGTGGTGGTGGAAGGTTAAACATATGCATTGGTTTCAATATTGCTAATGAAATTGTTTACAAATTTTTTCATGTTGTCATTATCTTCTCTAATGATGTCAACTTCACGAGGACATTCATTAGGAGTTGATTGAGATTGATTAGGTTCCATTGCATTAGAATCATTTCCAAAAACAAAAATTGAAACATCAACTAAAGATGTTAAAGACTTCCATAGATTACCAATGCACATGTCCATTATGAAAGGGTAAAGTAATTCTAAGATTTTTAGATTGATAACAAGATAATTTTATAATTATGTTATTGTAAGGTAGGGGGACTTCCACGTGCAAGGCCTACAGAGGGCCAAGATGCATAAATTTTCCCTAACTTCCCTCAGTTGAATGCAATGTATAGGGCATGAGGATGAGGATGATGAGGACTATAAAGTCCTACAATCACTTTGCAATCCTAAGTTTTGAGGAGGGCTAGGTGAGTCAGTTTTTAGGTTCAACTTTTTTCCTTAGGGAGCTCTCTGCCCAAGGACAAAAGCACAGTCTTTGGACGACAGCACGGTGCGTTGTTGTCTCTAAGCTAGCATCCATACGACCAAACAACAATAGAGACAAGGTCAAACCTGTTAAAAAGACTTAACGAATGAGCTAACTAACAGAAAGGCCAAAATGATATGATTAAGTAAAGTACTCTCTAATATTATAAAGAAAAAATGCAAGAGTGAAAAGGGCAAGGATGATCTCACCAAGAAATTCAGTTTCCAGTTGCCTCTTTGAAATCATGTACTCCTACACATAGAAAGAGAGAAAATGTTGGGTGGCTGTATAGGGGCCTGCCTTAGTCAGACCCTCGTTTAGGTGTTTCCACCTCCATAGACAACCAAAGGAAGCAAGATAAAGAAAGTAATATAGTGAAAAGCACAAAAAGCACTAAAAATAGTAAAGTGCTAGCTCAACCAAGTGATAGAAGAGAAGGAAGGAAAGCTTACCACCTCCACCAAGAGCACTCAAGGCTACTTGGGGGAGAAATTGAGAATACTCGAGCATCTGTTGTAATGCTGTTTCATTCCCAACTTGTTCTACCAAAGATGGAGGGTTGTATTTGCTGCAATGAGGTGCCTGTATGTTGTTTGAGAGCTTGAGAGTGAATGCAAGAGTGGGAAGTGAGCTTGTGAATGGAGTGAAGAGTTAGAATTCAAGTTGAAGGAACGAATTTGAAGAAGGAATGGAGAAAATAGCCATATTCAAGTCGATCAGCCGAAGGGGGCATTACAACTTGACTCCCAATGAGAAGTGTAACGCCTTTGCAGGTTCAGTCGCAAGAATTTTCTAGGGACATAAGCATGCCGCATGGACATCTGCACATTGTGTGGGTGTCCCCAATAGAAATTTCTCCACTGACACACAAAAAAGGTACCAATTGGAACACAAGCAGTGGGCTTAGGTGGAATTAAGCCTTCGAACTTAGTTTTTCTAAAGTGGGGAGGGAAGAAAAGGGGGATTTACACATGGGGTGTAAATTTGATCCTATACATTTTACCCCCACTTTAGCGAGCACAAATACTAATGAGTGCTCGGTAAAGTAGATCAAGAAGAGTGTAAGGTTACAAATGTATACCTGAACCGTCAAGGAAGCAATACTCGATCTATTGTACTTGAAGCTGTAGGGTAGGTAAAGGATTTATAGCTACTTAGAACTATGAAGTTAAGAAGAGAAAGTGACTTACAGGTGCTTGGTCCTATAAGGAAGGAATACCCCAAAAACTATAGCATGGAGGAGACCCAAAGGAAGCACCCTATAGGTTCTTGGTCCTTTAGGGAAGGTATTCTCCATGAACTCAAGCATGAAGAACACCAAAGGAAGCAGCCTAAAGGCTCTCAGTCCCATAGGGAATGTATTCTCCACGAACTCAAGCATGAAGAACACCCAAGGAAGCACCCCATAGGCTCTCAGCCCTATAGGGAAGGTAACCCCTAAGATCTCTCGCATGGAGGAAACCTGAGAAAGCACCCTACAGGCTCTCAGTTTTGCAGGGGAGCCACCCCCAATATCTCTCACATGGAAGAAGCTCAAAGGAAAGCACCCCAAAGGTTTTAAGTCCTGTACGCAGGTGTCCCCCAAGATCTCTCCCATGGAGGAAACCTGAGAAAGAAGACTCCACAGAGTCAAGAAGTGGCCATGTAGACAAGTGAGCAAATAGTCATGTAAACCATTGACAATTTGGAAAAATTTCAAAGGGGTCCCTTAAGAACCTGTCGTGAAGAGGGGGTCCACTCAAGGGACACATAGTTCAAACGTAGATGTTCTGCTTCTCGAATCGATCCTTCATCAAGGAATCACTTCATAAAGGAAGAGAATTCCCCCCACAAGAGGAAGGTCATAGTCACTCCCACCTCAGAGGAAAACACTTAAGTTCTTTCAAAAGGATCCCTAATTCTGAATGTTGTTTTTGAAAAGGGATGTTTGTAAGGATTTCCAAGAAAATATTTGTTGCAATGAATGCATTTTCTAAAAATTGAAACATTTAAGAAAGAGCATTGTCACACATAGGAGGGACAACTCAAGAAAAGAAAAGAGAAAGATAAAGAGAAATCAAAATAAAGGGAAAGCAAACAAAAAGGCCTAGGGTTAACTTGATATTTTAGGGTCAGAACTGCTCATGAATATATATAGATATATATAGTAATAGTATATAAATGAACTATGATCAACCTCCTACTATATCAGACCATGTGAAGAATGCACGAGAAGACAAAGTAACAATAAAAAATAGGGTCAACATGGAAGGGAAACCTAAATTTCCCCAATGCTTTGCATCATCCCCAATTTATTGAAAATCAAGCACAAACATGGAAGAATGATACAAATACAAGAAGGTTTACGACACAAAAACCATGCCTATGTCCACGCACCAAAAAGGGTGATGAGGGTCATCCAAGAACACAAAGCACGATCATAGGGGAACACATCACAAACACACACACACAAGATCAAGAAGGGGCCTCCTAACATTGATCAGTCAAGAGGTCATCCGCTTCCCACTCTTGATCATCGTAGGGGGAAAGAGGATGAGCCTACAGTGGAGCAATGTTAAGAGGAGGGGCATCCAACCATCCCGCAACAAGGGGCAAGGAAGAGCGACCCTCAAGGTACTCTCCATTGAGCTCTTATGGAGTCAAGGTTAGTGACTTTGCGAAGATCATCGACAAGGTCGAAACTTCATCCAAAAAGTTAAACATGCACCCCCAAAGAGTGTTGTGTCTAACTTTAGCGGACGAGGTGGGCTAACCCTAAGACTCACCACTGGGCTTACCGAGTGACTCAAGAGCAGTGACAAACTCAGGCGAATTCTGAACTGGTTCTCTCACTAGGACAAAACAAGTCAACACATGACCACCTTGCGAAGAAGGTGGGCTCCTCTTACATCCTTCATTTCAAGAATGACCACTCTCCACCTCTTTCTTCATCAGAGGAGATGAACTCCCCAAAAATGAGGCTATAGGTGTGAAGGAAGAGGAGGAAAGTACCAAGATACATATGACTGAGTTATTAACCATATCCATGGGCTTTAGGAAAGGATGGATATTTGGAATGGACATCAGCAAAGGCGGCTCCACAGAAGGAGCAATGAACACCTGTACCCTCTTGGGGTTAGGTGCATTTGCACTCACAATGAAATTTGGAAGCATGACATAAATGAACTAGAGAGAAGTAGAAGGGAGGGAAGAGAGCAACACTTTAGGAGGTCCTGAACTAGGGACAACCATCTCTTCCTCCTTTCTTTGGAGATGGCCTACTTAGCTAAGAGAGCCTTTCACTGGTGCTTATGCTCATGTGCAAGGAAGTTTCTTTGGCTCTTAGAGCTGGAGGCCTGAGGCTGCAAAGGAGCAGAAGGCTCTTGATTGACCATAGGAATCTCCACTACAACCATCTCTAGTAGAGGAACATATTCCTGAACAAGAGCAGGAGGAATAGATTGAGTAGTAACAGGACGAGTCGGCTCAAGGGCCTCGACAATGGGCCTCTTCCCGCTTGCCACTTTGGGAGCAGGAGCGATAAGAGGAAGAAAAGGTCGAGACAAAGAGGAATCTCCCTAGGAGACTTTCTTCCTATCATATCGAAAGGTTCTAGGCTTTGTCAACAAAACATGAAGCTTGAATGTAGGATGCTTAGGCTTTCACCAAGCGGGCACCATATGATTCTCCTACAGACAAGGAGTAGAACCTGATGGTACCACAACAGAGTGAGAAGAAGTTTCAAACTAACTTGTAGAAGAGGAAGAAGGAAGATAATGAGGCTGGTTCTTTTCTTCCTTCTTTCGAGCCTTATCGACATCGTTGTTAGCCTTTAAGAAAGCCCTATGTGAAATCGCATAAGGTGAGGGAGGGTATCTAACTCCCAGCCTCAAACACCCTTTCTTATAGTTCTGGTATGTTCAATGCAGAAGGTCCATCCTAGGTGGGAGAGGACCAAAAAGCATAGGCTAGGAGTAGTCTAAGGAGTAGCTACCACGTGCAATCGACGGTCTATAACCATTGTGCATTACATGTACAGAACCTCCGTGGATAAATTTTACACATTTATGCACAACGGAGGGTACCACATTCACCTCTACCAACCAAGAGATACCCAATTTCACCATAAAGAGCTCAGACCCAAGGATGATGTCAAACAAGAGGTTCACAGATTTAGGTCCCACCAAGACTGACAAGATGATACTACCTAGAGGGGGCACATAAAGCTTTTCATTTGTGCAGATAGTACTCACGAGTGTATCATACCCATGTTTGTGTAAAATGTTAATCAACATAATCTCCTTAGTGATTATGTTTACTTGTGACATCAGATCAACGAGAACACCTGATACGATGTTTTGATTGATCCTCATGGGAATATAAAGAGGAGATGGTTCTTTGTTAAAACCCATCGGCAAGTCCTGTGAAGTCATGGTTATGCCAGTACCACTGTCCACAAGCTATACAAAGGGGGTAGGTTTATGCATGAAGGATGCCATAACACACACTAGACAATTTTTTTTTTTCGATGAATAGGTAGCTATCTATATTAATTCAAATATAAAGATACATATTCACAAAAAAAGGGGGGGTGGTAAAAAGGAACACCCCAAGAGTCACATGGGTTAAGCCCAGAAGTCCAAAATTACAAATTAAATAAAAAGGCCATTAAGCGGCCAGAGCAGTACCAACAGAGCAAGGAGGGTCTCTGTCATCCAAATTTTTCCCCCATACATCAGCAGTGTCTGGAGTGACGTTAGGAGGAGGACCCCAACCATCATCAGCATCTTTTTTCTCCTTATCTTCTTCCTCACGCCAGGGCAATATTGCAAGCACCAGATGCAAGAACGTTTTACTAGTGACTGGCCAACCAGAACTAGAAGCAAGAGGGTCATCACAGGGCCACTCAGAACCACCACTGCCACTCCTCGAAGCACCGCCAGAAGGCCACCCCTATCTAGCCTACGGCGGAGGAGAATGGTTTCATCGAGGAGTGCAAGAATCCTACTAAGGCGGAGGCTAGGAATGGGGATGCGTAGAGCCACTCCACTAATGGCCCCTGGAGAGTGACTGATGGTGGGAAGAGGTGGGCGAAGTGGGGACCCGATCAATAGTACAAGGGGCATTACCCCAATGGTCCAAGAGAACCTGGAGGTGAGCAACCTCAAGTGCAACTTTGTTAGCTTACACTTGAACCTATAAAAGCACATTAGAGAAAATCGTAGCTTTAGCATATAAAGATACATGAATATCGATTTAAGTATGTGAAAAATGCAAGCATTTATATCTTTCCAAATATTGAAGAGAATTTTCACCCTAAAAGTGTGCCAAAGTTGGGTGAATTTTGTAGGAAATCTAGAATCTCCTAGCAACACCATATGCTAAGAGAAAGGTTTTGGCCTAAAGGGACAAAAAAAGTCATGAATCCAAGTCCAAAGCTGTTGTGCTCTGGGGAAAAACTAGAAAAGATGCTTAAAATTCTCAGCTTTCCCACAAAAAGGGCAACGAGGGTCCCGAACCCCCAGGTGAACCAGGCGAGAGCCCACAGGCAAGCCCTGGAAAAGAATACATTAGGAAAAGTGGGCAAGCTTTGGCTCAACACTTGCAGACCAAGTGATAGCAAATCTTTTACGCCAGAAATGAGCGGGAGATTGAAGAAGCCACCTCTGGTTCAAACTCTGAATCATAGGAAAATGTGGTGAGAGCCACATGTAATTAAGTTGAGGCTTGTAGTTCCTGAAAGGGGTGTCTAGATACCACTTCTAGTCTTTCCACCAAGGTTTCGTCCCATTAATTCCAACCTTATGAAGCATTTCAGTAGGAATGGCATTCACCAGACCATCATAAGTAGCACGGTCTTGGTTATCAAGCCTATACTGGGCACAAAAAACTTCCCATGACATAATACACATGGTGGGTCTGAGAAAGATCTATTGCAGGGTCTGGATACCTTTTTTGTGAAATATGAGCACCTTAAGCCCAGGCGACTTAGCCAACGGCTAACCATTGCTAGCAAAAAGAGGAAACCACCAAATATTGTGTTGGTTGAGAGAGATCCCATCTCAAAAACCAGAGCCAGCCCAATAGAGCTAGGGTTTGACAACTTCCCAGGCCCACCAGAAGCTTTTGGCCACAAAAGTCCCAACAATCTGGATTGGTTCTTCCATGACCAGAAGGGTTTGAAAGCCAATCCCCTTCCAGGTAGGTCTATGGACAGGGAAGTTGGATTGAATACTATGCCTGAGAAGAATTTTCTAGGCCTTGTCCCCAGTAAGGGCACCAATAATCCATTTAACACATAGAGGAGTCCCTTTTCGTTGAGTAGACAACAACCCAAGACCTCACAAGTCTCTGGGAAGGCAGCAAAATTCCCAAGCCACATGATGAAACCCTCTGTGAGATTTAGAGGAGGCCCAAAGAAATTCATGAAGCAATTTCTCAAGCTTGTTATAGGCAGCTTTGAAGGGAGGCCAACAAGAAGAATAATAAACATGGGTGGCTACCAGAATTTTGGAACACACCTAGAATTTCCCTACCAAAGAGAGGGGTTTGGTAACCCAATAAGCAATCTTTTGTTCAACTCTGGAGAGCACGACTTGCCAAAGCTCAGCCGAAGATGCCTAAAAGGAAGAGGGAATGCCCAAAAATAGAAAAACTTCTCTAGGACCAATCCACTTCCATCCATACTGTTGCAGCCACAGTGGAGAGGGAAAGATAGACTATCGGTAACACAAAGTTTTATGCCACTGGATGGCAGATCCGGAAGCAAGACAGAAGGTATTAAGAAACTCAAGATCTACCACAATGGAGTCTTCTTCCTCCAGAAGGGTGAGGAATGAGTCATCAACAAAATGGCCATTAACAAGCTGAGCCTGAGAGTTGGATAGAGAAATTCCCTTGACCCACCGCTAGGAAACTGCATTGGCCAAGAGGTAACCAAAACCCTCGGTTGCAAGCACATACAAAGAGGGGGCTAGTGGGCACCCTTGTCAAATGGAAAAAAAGAGTTCAAAGGTAGAGGATTGATGAACATTGATGGTGATATAAGCTGAGGCATCCGCAAAGAGCATTCGAAAAGATTGAATGAAATTGGGCCCAAAACCCAAGGCTTGCAACATAGCAAGAATGAATGGCCATTCAATGTGGTCATAGGTCTTGGAAAAGTCAATTTTAATGAGCACAACTTTCTAGTTGAACGTTTCGCCCATTCCATGCCTTCCCAAATAGAGATAATATTATCCAAAATAAATTTGGATTTGATAAACCCAGTTTGTTCTGGGCACACAATCTGAGGTAGAAGATGGTGGATTTTAAGAGCCAAAGCCTTGGCGATAATCTTGTAGGAGACATTAAGAAGTGTGATAGGTCTCCAATTGCAAATGTCTTCTGGGTCACTAGGCTTAGGTATGAATTTTATGTTACCTTTATTAATTAAGTTACCTAATGAATTATAATGAAAAACTTCTATGTAAAGTTGATGCAGATCATGCCCAATATAGTCCCACATGGTTTTGTAGAATTCACAAGGGAATCCATCAATTCTTGGGGCTTTGTCATCGGCCATGGAGTAGACAGCCTCTTTGAGATCATCAACTGATAATAGTTGATCACAAAAAAAAAATTGAGCTAAAGAAAGCTTATTTAGCACAACAACAAGGATATCCTAAAGGGCTTGTTGTCACATAGGCGTGACTTCCTGTGTAGTGAAGACTTGCTCATAATAATGCACAAAGCCTTGGAGAATTTTAGGCAGCTCAGAAAGCACCTGAATGCCATCTTTTATTTTTTTAATGCCCAGGGATGAGTGTCTAGCATGCAAATCCAAAAAAAACTCTTTGGAGGCACGATCACCAACTTTTAGCCAATGTAACCGAGCTTTGATTTGCACTCCTCTAGAAGCATAGCTATCAACAATTTGTTTCTTGTTCCTTAATTCCACCACCCTAACTTGCAATGATGGAGAAAAGGGGTTGGCCACCAAAGCCTTAGAAGCAACATGATGGTCAATAGTGGTAGCCTCATAAGACCACCGATGAAAAATAGTCAGTTGGTACCCATAAATGCATAGAAATCTAGCTATGTGAAGGATAGCCTCATTCCACCAAGAAATCCAGCCTGTATGATGAGCTAGTCTGCACTCCAAATTCTAGACTCTGTGAATGTGGGCCGGGGTAGGCTTTTGGTAGAGTAAAGATGTGTTTAAAAAAAATTGAGTTTTACATGTATGAGGTTATCGAGTCTCCCATTCAATGATAAAAGAAATGGGGAAGTGGTCTGACAAGGTCACATCCACTAACAGCTTAACTGGGAGAGAGGAGTTGTCAAACAAGAAAAAATATTGCACCGAGATCATGGCACGATCAAGGAACTTAAATATTCTATCAGAACCAGCTCTATAATTACACCAAATGTGCCAGAGAGAATGAGAATGGCGGCAACCAATATTGGGATCAAAAAGCCCCAATTTATTGTGCATGTAAAACCACACCTCCCTTTCCCCCACTGTCCATCTGAATGGAAAAGTGCCATCTTTGTCAAACGCCATTTCTACCATATTGAAGTCCCCATAGAGTAACCAAGTAGCAACTGGTAAAGAATCAGCAATCCAACCCAAGAGTAAAGAGTGTTCCATAGCATCATTAGAAGCATAGACATTAATAATCCCAAAGGAATGATTATCAATGTTGAGAAGGATCCAAATGAGCTGATGAGTGGGATCAAACCCATGGTCAACCACATAAGAGTGCCACCGTGGGGCCAAAAG
The DNA here is from genome assembly GCA_007258455.2 of Sequoia sempervirens. Classification (NCBI taxonomy): domain Eukaryota; kingdom Viridiplantae; phylum Streptophyta; class Pinopsida; order Cupressales; family Cupressaceae; genus Sequoia; species Sequoia sempervirens. The sequence goes on along the minus strand of VDFB02252616.1, from coordinate 6,100,662 downwards.
GGTAACAGCTCTGACATGTCCAACATCATGGGTAGTACAAAACATTTTACTGGCTGGCCAAATAGAACGACAAGCCACAACAAGCAAAAAACTAGAAATTTCAACTTCTTGGAGACAAAGCACTTCAACACCAGAGTACTTGCAGAAGGTATCCCTGATAGAATACTTTATGGAGAGGTCTTTCAAACCTCGAACATTCCATGAAAGGAACTTCATGAGTGAAACTCCTCCATGTTTTCGAAACCCGATTCCTCTCCATTCAGAGAAGAGAAATGATTCTACAAAAATTCTGGTAGAACTGATTCAATCTGGATGGACAGAGAGGACATCTTCCATTTTTCATGAACATATTCCCCTTCTTCCCTAGGAGGGGAAGGGCTACAAGATCGCCTTTGAGCTCCCATCACAGGAGAAGACACATTTGGCTGTGTTAACATGACATTAGTTGACCGAGGCGTAGCCTTTGGCCTAGGCTACTATGAAACATAATCAGCTCCAACCTGAGCTTCTTTCCCATTCACAGAAGGGTTTGAAACATCTTTCATTGGCTCAAAGGTAACAAGACCCGACCCAAAACTAGTGGACTTATTATTTTGGTTTGTAATGGTAGTCCATTTTGCATAAGGTTTGGTAGCATATGTAGCCGCCGAACAAGGATTTTTAGCATCTCGTGGTGGAGAAGGTGTATGAGGCACTGCTAAAGGGAAGTCCTTAATCTTTTGGTCCGCTGACTGACACCTATAGCACATGTTGGGAAAATTAAAATATGTGACCTTATGGGTGTTGCGAAGAGCTCCAATTTGGATATCAATGGAGTCTTTCAAATTTTTGGGAAGGTCCACTTCCACACAAACCCTCTTCTGGGGTTGAGCCTGGAAGAACGTATTTGGCTCAATGCAAATAACCCTCCCTAGTGAGGAAGCTATACTATTCAAAAAAGGCACACAAGGAAAGGGTAGACTAGGGAATTCAATCCAGATCGAGACCCACAACTTGGTGTCATCCAAGACAACAAAGTCATGGGGCCATGCATGGAAAACTAACAGAAGACCGGACATACCAAGGCCCATGGCCTAAGATATCCTACACATGATTGACCTTCGCAAAGTGGAACAAAAAGAAACCCTTAGTTAAATTTTGGACCATATCAAGGCGGACCCCATGAGGGACCCAAGCCTTGTTAACCTAATCTTTAAGCACACTTTCAAGGGGAGTTCTCCCAAAAAAATACCCAACAAGGGTGTATTGCTCAAGCCATTGACAGGCAGTATCAAAATCTGGTAAAGAAAAAACCACATTAGCTAGTGAATCAGAGCACTTACCTCGTGAAAGACTTTCAGAACAAATTTTTAGGGACGTTTGTTTGGAGGAGGAGCCATTGATTAACACCATCGAACTGCTAACACCAACAAGAACTGCTAGGTTAGAGTCGGTTGAAGGAATATTAAAACAAAAAAAAATTCAGTAAATGCAGTCATAGACACAAGAAAAGAGGGGCTTCCTGCGCAAGATGTGCAGTATGACACAAGAGGGGCACAGGGTGACCATAGAAAACACAAAACCCTAGTAGATCTCATACACCTAAGAACTATTGGTTCACGCCCCACTAGACAATATTTCATAGAGTCCCTAAAGGTAAAAGGATAAGACAGTGACCCAACCAAGGTTTCATCACACAAAACCTTTGGAACCTTCCAACTATGCCAACTAGGGGTTGTAGGTTGGGTTGTAAGGAAACAAACTCACAACACTCACACCTACAACACTCCTAGAGTATGAGGAAAGGAACTATCAATATCAAAAAAATGAAACTAAGATGGTTCACATCAGGTTCACCAAAATGTAAGGTAGGGGGATTTCCACGTGCAAGACTGTAGGTCACGAAGGGCCAAGATGCAGAAAGATACCCTAACTTACCTAGCTGAATTCAATGTTTAGGGTATGAGGATGAGGATTATAAATTCCTACAATCACTCTGCAATCCTAATTCTCGAGGAGGGCTAGGTGAGTTGGTTTTCAAGTTCAACTCTGTGCCTCAGGGAGCTCTCTACTCAACAATGAAAGTGTGGAGTGCGTTGGTGTCTGTACGACCAAACAACAATAGAGACAAGGTCAAACCTATTAAAATGACTAACAAGCCAACTAACTAACTAAAAGGAAAAATGACATGATTAAGTAAAGTACTCTCTAATATTATAAAGCAAAAATGCAAGAGTGAAAATGTTGGGTGGCTGTATAGGGGTCTACCTTAGTCAAACCCACATTTATGTGTTTCCACCTCTATAGATATCCAAAGGAAACAAGATAAAGAAAGTAATATAGTGAAAAACACAAAAAGCATTACAAAACACTAAAGTTCTAACTCAACCAAGTGATAGAAGAGAAGAAAGGGAAACTTACCACCTCCACCAAGAGCACTCAAGGTTCCTTGGGAGAGAAATTGAGGGTACTTGAGCCTCTACTGCAATGGTGTTTCATTCCCAACTTGTTCTACCAAAGAAGGAGTGTTGTATTTGCTGCAATGAGGTGTATGTATGTTGTTTGGGAGCTTGAGAGTGAATGCAAGAGTGTGAAGTGAGCTTGTGAATGGAGTGAAGAGTTAGAATGCCTGTTGAAAGAATGAATTTGAAGAAGGAAAGGAGAAAAATAGCCATATTTAGGTCGGTCAACTGAAGGGGGCGTTACAACTTGACTCCTAATGAGAAGTGTAACACCTCTGTAGGTTAAGCTACAAGAATCTACAAGGGACGTAAGTGTGTCGTGCAGGCGTCCTCGAAAAAAATGCCTCCACTGACACACAAAACAGGTGCCAAGTGGAATGCAAGGAGCGAGCTTAGGTGGAATTAATCCTTCAAACTTGGTTTTCTAAAGTGGGGAGGGAATAAAAGGGGGATTTAAACATGGGGTGTAAATTTTCTCCTATATAGTTATATAAAAACCTAAAAAATGATGTTTTGTAAATGCAATTTTGAATTCACAATGTACTAAATTTATCAAATGAAGATTAATATGATCAATTTGAGATAACAAAGATTTTGTAAACTGTAATAGAAAAATGAAAATAGCAAAGAAAAATATAGAAACAAAGATTTTAGTGCTCATAATTGTAGGAAAAATCCCTAATCAGGGACTCATTTTCCCAAGGGTGAATGGGTCCTAGCTGAGCATTTTGAAAATTGAATTTATAGTTTGAGTTGATTTATGTGGTTTTCAGATTCTAGACTAAGACGGGTGGCTATAGTTTGAATTTTCTATAAATTGAAGTCTAAATACAAATGCGAAATAATGATAAATGACAAACTAGGAGACCTAATTTGATGTGCAATTTTGATTCAATTTTGTAATACAAATGAATGATGATGCAATACTATGTAAATTCTTTGTAAAATGACTAGTTTTTTTATATTTTTCATATTTTAAAAGATGCCAAAAATTTAATCCTAAAACCCTAAATGAGATGCAAACTAATGCAAGTTAAGAAACCCTAAATGAGATTCAATTCAATTCAAATGAATGTAAAATCTAGATCTAGGGTTGAAATAGACTCCAAAATATAAAAAAAATAATGCTCAAAAGTCGGGTTCACCAAAATGAAATAAGGGGAAAACAGGTTAGGGAATCAAAATAGGGATATGTTGGTCTTTCTTCCTCTATTTCATTAGTGTTGATGGTCAGTACAACACAACAACATTAAACAGAATATTACTATTCTATTTCTCCTGAAAAAGAAAGATAACATGGTAGTTGGTTCTCAATTGTGCTGATATCACTCAAAGGTTAATGTAACTATAATTTGCAAGGGGCCTTTGCTGGTAACAAGGAATAGAACTGCATGAAATCAACTATTCTACATTTGAGGGGTTTAAATAAAGAGAAAAAGATAGATCAGAGCTTTAAAATCAGAATAAGATGAATAAAAGTACTTAACATCTAGACATGCATACCAATAATGAGTCTTTCTTCATTCATCCACAACCATAACATGAAACAATCTATACCATTGTATACATCGACAGTGATAATTCAATCATCATAACTGTTCACCAAAATTTCTTCATAAAACTTTCAAACAAACCATTCACTCATTATCAAAACATAGATCAAATAGATATAATAGCAATTCATTCACAGATAATTTAATGAGATAATCTTAAATATGATTCCCTCTATTGACTTTCATCAAATAAGAAACACTTAGGCACAACAAAATCATTGGCATACAAATTGATTATATATCATTAATATCATCAAATAAGTCCAACTTGATAACATAAAACTTTCAAGAAGTTGTAAATAAATTGTATCTAAATTCACTTGAAATTTTAGAGTATTTGCTTAACAATTATGAAAACCTAAGACTATTCTTGTTTGCTATCATCAGGTGGCTAAACTTGCTTCAATTAGCCAACCTTTATAAAATGGAACCAAATAATACATATAGGCCAAGCATGCACAAATTCCTCCCAATTTAGAATCCAGATCCACAAATTAAGGAACATGAACTATTGATGAAACTGAATTGTTGATCTCTTGAGCTAGAAGGCTGGATCAAAATGTTGCACAAATTCTAATATCTAATGAAGAAGGTGGAACAAAAGAAGTGAACTCAAGTTGAATCCACATCAAAGCCCTGCAAAAGAGGATAGAAGGAGACGTTGTGTCCAGTGAAGACAACCAGATCACTTCTGCATTGCATGCTCAAGGATGTACTCATCATAATTGGAAAACATTTGTTGAAGAGTATCCACATCAGGTCCATCCAACCAATCATCCTCAAACTTAATCCTCTTTAATTCTATTGCAACTAATTTGTGTACCTCCTTTAATTTGATTATTTCCCTTCTAGTAGCCTTTGCTTCTTCCTTAATATCCATAAACTGATCTAATAACAAATCCTCCCCATCATCTCCTTTTTGCATCATTTCCTCAAATCTACCCCTCAATCTTTCCCTCATCTTATCCAAAGGAAGGCCTTCTTTAACCGAGTTATCCAGAATGACTAAAATGGCTACAATTGCTTCCAATTCTTCATTCTACTGATTCAAATCTTTTGTCAACTCCTAAATTTCATTTTTATGCTCCTGAATAGCCTTGGACTTGTATCTTATTATCCTCACAATTTTCTCGACAAAATCTACATTACCATCCTCAATAATTGAATGTTCAAGAAAATTTGACTTAGGTATCTTGCTAATATCCTCAAGCTTCTTAGCATGTTCTTTATATTGTTCATCTTGCTTATCTAGATCTTTGAAATGTTGATCTGAATCCCCTGCCAAGTCAAGAGTTGTTCTATGAATCTTAAAACCATCAGCAAGCACGTCATCAATCTCTTGATTGAGCTTGTCCAACCATCTATCCATCATTCCCACTTTACTTTTCATCTGAACCAAATCATCAGCCTCTTTCTTTGTTAGTAGGACTAGGGATTCAGGGGCAGCAACTTATTGAGAGATTGGCGTTGAAACATATTTTAAAAACCTATGTAATTGATCTAATTGATCCTTAAGCTCATATTTCTTTTTCTTGTCCTTGATCATCTGGGACTTGGTAGAGGAAGCCACAATATCTATTAAGTTCATTTGTTGATTTCTTGTAGGCCTTCCCAAATTAACCATGCCCAATTGGTAATCAATTATATGCATATCCTCTCAGTTATTATCCACCATTGGTATTGTACACTCAACAATGATCTCTCCTGCATCAGTAAGCTTGGTGGAGTGAAGAACCCTGGCCTTCTTCTTGAGCCTTTCCTTCTCAATCACTTTCATCATTTCATCCCAGCTCAACAGTTGGGTTTGAACTATTTGCTTCCTTTCTAGGTCAAGCTTCAACCAAGTAGAAGCAACATGAGTAGTAGCTACTTGGGCCAAAAAAGTAGCAAAAAAGGTTGTAATATTGCATTTCCAGGCTGAGAGTCAACCTCTTGCACATTTTTCTGCTCACTATGTGCCTTCTCTTGTGTAAGCTTTTTGGCCTCTTCCTTATCATTCTACTCCTGCAATTTCTTGGTTTCCAACTCCTTCTTCAAACATTCCTCTTCTAGTCTCTTCTCCTCCAACACCTACTCTCTTTGCTTCTTTAATTCTTCAATGTAATCCCAAGCTTCTTTGGACTTTTTCTCATGCAGAGCAAGCTCTGTAGCCTCCTTTTCCCTTTCTAGGAATTCTTGTTCTTCCTTCTTATTATAAGCTTCTTCAACATATTTAAATTTAGCCTCTAGGGCCCCCTTTTCCCTTCTTTGAGTAGCCTTCTCTTCCTCAAGATCATGAATTTTCTGTTGTAAAACCAATTTATCTCTTTCTTCCTGCATCTTGAGCTCCTACTCCTTTTGTTGTTGTTGTTGAGCCAATTCATCAACCTTAACTTGAGCCTCCAATTATTGTTGCTTGGCCAATAACACAGCTTTTTCTTTAGCATCTTCCTCTTGTTGTTTAGCTAATGCCTCAGCTTGTTCCTTAGCATCAGCTTCCCTTTTGGCATCTTCAAAGATCTTCCACTGGTCCTCCTCTGTCAATATATTCTCAGTCCTTGCATCATCTGTTACATCAAGAGATGTTACTACATGAGCCTCCTTTTAAGATAGAGTGTTTTAAAAATCATTAGCAATATCATGTATCTCAATTCCCGACTCCATTTCCTTTAGTAGCTTAGCTTCCTTATGGAGAGTTCCCTTTGGAGATTCTGGACTTGGTTGTTGTGTAATAGAGGTTTGAGCAGATACTTCTCCTATAACAGATGTAGAAGCACCAACCTCTGCAGTTGACTCACCTTCTTGTACCTTTGGGAGGTCTTTGGAAACCACCTCCTCTTCTGCATTAGAAGGCATAAACTCTAAGGGTTCCTTAGGTTCCATCCTTCTCTTTGTCCTCTTATAGCCTTGAGTGGTACCTCTAGCTTTCCTCTTTTTGGATGACTAAGCCTCGGGCTGGTTAATTCTTAAGCTAAACTAGTGCACACTTCTATCCAACACGAGCCTTGTAATCTGCTTTATGTTAATTGATTCCTCAACATTCCAATCCACTAGATCGATATTTTTAGTACCTACATTATCCGAATCATATTGGGGATCCAAAGTTACCCCATCATTAGATAATGTCTCTGGAATATCCTCCTTTATCCCATACTCAACCATGAGTGGGATAGGAAATCTCTCATAATTTCTTTTCTTTAAATCATATTCATCCTACAAATCCATCCAAAAATCTTCCAACAGATTGAAATGCTTGTCAAAGAGACTGGGAAGCAAAGCCTGCATCTTGTGCCCAGGATCATAGTGCTTCCCAGCAGTATACAAACCCAACCTTAGGTGAACTAATTCATCACAAACAACATTTTTTGCCATAATGTGTGGATAGAAAAACACTCCCAACTTCATTGGAAACTTATGGAAACCAGTCTTGTGCTTGGTACGAAACTTGTAGTTAACAGCCAAAGCTCGATATATAAATTCCATCAAAACAACCCTATCACCACAACATCTAGGAATCAAATGAGGATGACCATCAAATCCTGTTAATCTGAACTAAGTGAATGTGGGGTAATAGATAACCCAATGTCCCCACTCATTGATAAAGGCCATTGCCTCCCTGCTAAGTCTGTATCCAACATCACCAGTAAGCATGTTAATGATGACATAAAGAAAGGAATCATTAACTCTCCTATAATGTGAATCTGATGTCTACAAGGTGAGTTGATTATAGTGTTCCCATACCTTCCTTTGTCCCTGGGCCTCTCCCAATATACCAACTGTATTAAGTCCTAGAAAGATCCCCATCTAGGCAATTGCATAGACCACATAAGAGGTCATTAAGAAACTATTGGTTTCCCTCACTCCCAACATTTGATTGTGAATGCTTTATGACAATATCACTGACCAATCAAATAGTTGATTTCCATCTAAAATAGTTTGAATGAATGGGAACATCCACTCCTTGAATTGTGAAGACTCTCTTTTCCCAAGCACCCTGGCAAGCAACATAATGATGTCTCCAATTTCTTTTCCAAAATATGCCCTTTTAGGTTGGTCAAGAAGCTTGGTTAGGGACTTCTTCTCCACCCTCATGCAATGCTTGTTCATATGGGATCTATTTTTTTCCTTATTGTCGTTGTAAAAATTCAATTCTTTAGCCTCATTCAATTGTCTAGGGATCTATGGAACAGGTGCATCAAACATAAATCTAAAAATTTGGGATGTTAAATCAATAATCACATTCCCTTGGGAATCCATACACTGCCTAGTAGTAGGATTGTAAGCCCCAGTGGCTACCAAAATCAGTTATGGACATTGAGCAGACAAAGGGAAAAGAGCAACATGTGCCAATCTAGATTGAGCAATCCTCTTGGCCCTTGGTGTAACATCCTCATTGAATATTTCATAAACTAGTTACTGAAAGTTGAAAGGGCCTAGGTTGATGTCTGTGATGTCTGCCCAATGTGAGTCAACTTTACTATCAGTAAGAGTGGTATCCCCATGTTTATACCTTAAGGTATAAGGGAGCTGCTCTACTTTGATCTTTTTAGGCCTAATTCCTTTCCTTGTAGTTTCACCTAGTTGACTCCTTTGAGAAGCCTCATCTGATGCCCTAGACATTTCTTGATTCCTGCAAGTAACTCCTATATTAGATGAACAAAAAAATCAAAGTTAGTTAATCATATAATACCATTCCCTACCTTCCCTTGATAGCATTATACTTAGTCAAAATTTTCTTTCATCGGAAGTGGAACCATGGAAAGATCGGGAATAGGAAACACACTATAACATATTGCAGGGTCAGAACTAGGACCGGAATGGGAATCAAAAGAGGATCAGAACTGAGACTGAAATGAGAACCAAACTAGAAACTAATTGCCAGTTCCAAGTTCGATATCCATTCCGGCCTCAATTCCACCTAAGTTTAAGTGCGAAGACTTGAGGATAAGTATATAAAGGAAAAACATTGTAATGACCAGAATCAGAATCATTTTAGGAATTAATCATAGAGAAAACAACCTCAGGACAATTTCATTCCCGAGTCTACTCTCACCAATTCAATACGCAAAACGAAGTGTGTTTTCCAAAGACACGGTCATATGAATTTTAAAACCTAGGTCACATGAGATTATCTAGAAGACCAAATAAAAGTGGCCTAACCCCTAACTTTCAATCGTACAAGGACCAAGTGAAACCAAAGGCTAAATGCATTGTAAATTTTTATCGAGAAAACCCTAATTTGCTTGATACGTTGATTTAATCACATAGGTCAACACAAATCCACCATAGAACACATCTAAATGACACAAGATTAGGAAGAAAATAGGGTTTCAACATATTTCAAACATCTAAAGTATGAAAACCCTAGAAAATGGAATCCCTAATTAGAAATTAGGGCACGAAAACAAACCACCTATTGTGAAAGCGATAGCAAACAAAAAATAAAGAAAACAAAACAACAAAACAAAGAAAAAAAGAAAAAACAAAAAGAAGAAACAAGACAAAACAAAAGGAAAGTGAAAAATTCACAGGAGAAAAAAAATGAATGCGCCAAACACAACAACACAAAGCAGGAAGAAGAAGAAAATCCCTACCTTAAAACGCTCTCCAGGAAAGACTGGAATCTGACCAAGATTTGCTCAGTAACTCACATCCACAATCAAATCAATCCTCTCAAATATTTTTTGACTCTAGTTCACTCAAATGTTTTGAATAATAAAGATAATGAGCCAATTAAACATAATTATGAATTTAAAATCAATTCGCGTGTGCGAAGAGGTTGCAATTAATGTCATAAATACAGTATGTCAGAGGCGGAGCAAGCAAATCGAACAGAGAGTTAAGTCCTATAAACACCAAAAGTGGGGTGGAAACGGACCTGGGTCAGAGACAATCATAAAGAACCTTGTATCGAGTCCCCTACCCAGTCTCAAATCTAGCTCTGGTCCCGCAACAAAGACAACGACGAAAGAAAAGAAACAAAGGGGTGGAGACGAAGCCAAAATTGAAATGGAACTTTCACAAAGTTCAAAGTTCGGTTCTAATTTTGGTTTCGGATCCACTCAAAAGCAAGAAATGCAACAAGGACACATGAACACAAAGGGAAGCTAGACCGGAACAGAAACCGAACCCAACCCAAACACCAACGAAACAATGAGACAAAGTAAACAAGTGGGGTCAGGATCAGAACAAGAACAAGATTTGGAATTTTGAAAGTTCCAAATCCTATTACACATCCAGTTTCACTTCTGCTCAGGCAAAACAAAATGCAAGGAAAACGACTAACAACTCAAGGGACAAACAAACCTGAGAGTGCAAAAACACAACAACAAACAAAGAACAAAACAAGCAAAGAGAGTGGACTCAGAGTCGGAACCAAACTAGGATGAGGAACTCTGAAGAAGTTCTGAATCTATTTTCGTTTCTAGCTCCGCTTTTGACAGAGCAAAAGAACAAAAGACTTAGGAGCAAAACAAGACAACTCCTAAGACCCGAACAAAAACCCAAAAACAAATCAACTCCAAGGGGGGCCCATTTTGTTCCAAACTAATAATGGGGTGGTTATGCAAGGCATAACAATTAGGAAATGAGATCCCAACCTCAAATTGACTAACAACCCATAGGTGAATCAATTTAAGCTGAGAATACTCAGATTTCCTTATGACTGAAGGAAGGTGGTAAAGGTTAAACAACACTTTGGGGAGAAAAACTAAAAATAGTAAACTAACACCAAAATACAATTTAACACTTGAAACAATAAGATTAAACTCAATACTAACAAAACCTATAATCAAATTGTAGATCAAAGAAGGGAATATTTGAGTGTACCTTTCACCAAAAGTCAGTTTGTGAAGCTGATTTGGGACTCATTCACCCAAGGGTGAATGGGTCCTTTGTTATGATTTTTTTGCAACTTTTGAGAGCCTCTGCTCCTATCTCTGCACTTCCAGATTCTCCGGGTTTTAGTGTCAAAAAATCAAAAATAAATTTTGTAGATGAGTTTTTGTGAGATGATAACTTTTATGAAATTTTTTGCAACTTTGACAACTTCATTTTTTCTCTTCAACAGATCTTCAAGCTTTCTTCCACCTAGATCAACAAACACAACATGAAAGGCATTTTTTTTGTTTTTGGTGAATGGGGGTTTGTCTTGGTCAAACCCCATTTTGGTAATCAAACCTTAAAGTGAAATGAAATAGGAAAAATGGAATGACGGATGAACAAAGTAGTGTTACCACTTAAAAAACCCTTCAATAAACCTTAGAATGCAAATCTATAACTTGCATGAAATGACTTCAATGGATGTGAATCTTGAACCTTAAATCTTGCTTGAAATAATGGATTTGAATGCTTGAATGAGTCATGAAACCTACATCACCATATTAGCTCCAAAAACATACATGATGCAAGAAGACTTTGATATGACAATGAATCTTGAATGCTACAATACAACTCTGATAAATCTTCTCTTGAATGCCTTGAATTTCTTTTGAAATCTCATAAACTTGCTAGGTTCTTGAATTGCTTTTTCTAGGATTTGAAATGATGAAATAACCTTATATTTATAGGCATGTATCCTCGATTTCATGAAATTCAAATATCACAATCCTAGACATCTGAATATACACTTAGAGATATTAAAATTCTACTAAAAAACATAATTTAAATTTAGGTCCTAAGGTTAAGGGAGGACCCATTCGCCCATGGGTGAATGGGTCCCAGGTCCCTAAACCTAGGGTACACATTGCTCAATGAGAAGTGTTATGTTTTTTTATTAGATAAGCAGTGAAAGGGCCCTGATCCTATGGTTACAAATCCATAACAAAAAACCGAGAAATAGAGTGGGAAAAATGGCACCAACCACCACCAGAAAACAACATCAGACAAAACAACCTAGAGCTAGAATGGCACATAGGCCAAGTACCCAAAATTGTAACCACAAAACCATTACCCGCATAATAAAAAATAGAATCCCCATATTAATCCATAAAATAGTGCACAAACCATTTATGAGATTAACTAAAGTCCAACAGGTACGAAACCATAACACAGTTATAATGAAATAGCAGTCTAGGATAATAAAACAAAGCACCAAAAATTTTCAGATTAGACATCTAACTAGAGCAAAAAGACAAGTCTTGAGGCCGCACCCAACATGGCAAGACACATGAGTCCATTGGTGACCTTCATATTCTTCCACCACATGATTCCACCTCACAACCAACATAACAGGCCAAATAACCATCCATAATGCAACAACACAACATCCAATCACCATAACCACACCAAGGGTGGAAAAAATAACCCAAAATTCTAACCAATTATTATATATTTCAAAACATTCTGCAACCAACAGATCATGAGACAACCATCTCACAGTAGTCTTATCTCGTAGAGAACTAATTTCAAATTCGAACACAAAAAAATGTTGAAGAAGAAAATAAACTCTTTCATCCAACTTAACTATCCACATCTATAGGAGAAGTTACTATGAGAGCCCTATCCACTATAGCAAAGAGTCTCCAACATACCAAAACTCCACCTCGATAGGAGTGGTCTCTACCTCAATTGGATTTTCAAGGGAGAAGACTTGTTGAAGAAGCATAAGCAACCCACCACACCCTCAAAACCCTTCTCCACCTCCATAGGAGAGGTCTCCACCTCAAAAGGAGAGGAATCCACCTCAATAAGAGATGTCATCTATAGAGCCAAGAAGGTTGCACACACCCTTGTAGAGAGAATACACATAGTAACCATGAGCAACACAAGCACCTGGGCCTTCAACAAGAACTTTGAAAGCAACCCCACCAACAGAGAACTTGATATTGTCAACAAGAATCCCAAGGCTTTTAGGAAGAGAAAAGAGTGCAACCTATCCAAGACCATAGAGCACGAAACTTGAGAGTACACATGACCCTTGATGAACATCAACAAGCCTTGCATAAGCAAATTAAATATTCCAAGAAAGAAACCCACAAATGAATCCTCCAACATCACATACAACTTCCCCAAAAGAGCTTTCAAACCAGCCCCAACAAGAGCTAGAACAACCAAAGACTCGGTTAACAAATCCCAAAGAAACATAAAATTCAAAAACTCATAAACCACCACTTCTAAAATGGATAAAATTTGGGTGTCCACAACACCTTTGAAGATCATCATCATACTTAACAGAGAAATTTGTGAAACCAAAGTGTACTCAACACATTTGAAACTCATCAAGAAACCAACAAATGGGGACACCCTTCCAACAAGGTGGACATTGAAGAATTCCTAATACACCATGTTCATATTTTCACAAAGAGCTTCTGAAACAACTAAAACATTAACCAAATCATAACACCTTTCGAGCTCAGAAATGTGGAACCCAAAGTCAAAGAGGAGGACAACAACCATGTAAACTGGGAAAAGGAATAGCAACAAGAATTCTTGAAAACCTAAAGCAGGAGAAGGAAACAAACCCCAACCACTCAGGAGAACAAAGGACAAGAGCACCAAAAAATACTTAGGAGGAAAGCACACTGGTGCCAATAGTAAGCCCCAACAAAGAGGCATCAAGAGAACACCAGTCACCCAACTAGAAAAAGACGCGCCTAAAATTAGAGAACCAACACCACAGATCAGATCCAAAGCAATATCCAAGACTCCCTGAACTAGTTGGAGAAAAGAAACATTAACCCCAGCCATCCAAAACAAAGACAATAGATAGGTAGAAAAACTATCTTGAAGGCCAATTACAATGTCCCCACTTAGGTAGGGAAAGCAGAGCAAAACAAACACACCGCAATGAACCCATCCATCCAAAGCATGGTCAAAGGAGAAAGAACCACCATGGAAATGCAACTCTTAACCCCACCCTAAATAGAAGCCCTCATATGCCATCTAGATCTCCACAGGACAACAGGTAGAGCAACCAAACCCCCACCTATACCAAACATGCCAAGAAGACCAAGAAACATCGAAGAAAACTCCAACGAAGTAGGTTGGATCCCCAAAATCCTCCACAAATAGAAAAAAATCATTGTCATCATCTACCTCTGAGCCATCATCTCTGCCATCGCCAAAGGATTTCAAAATTCCATTCCCACTCGCCATCATGTTTGAGAAGTGTTATGTTAAGGCATTAATGAATGTTGGGTTTCCTCTTCGAAAAATGTAATAAAGAGGCTTGGAAAATGAATTAAAGGGACAATTAAGGCATAATTAAGCTCAATTAATTAAGGGAGCCCTACATAAGTGTGAAAGTGTAAACGTGTACACTTTACAACACTAAAATAAGGCACAATTAAGTCCAAATTAACTAGGAAGGCCCAAACAAGTGTAAAAACGTAAAGGGATACATTTTTCTACACTACAATTACATCTTTAGTTTAGATAATAATAATAATAATAAATTTGCATATAAATGTTATTTTATAAATATCTAAATGTTAGGTGATAGTTAGTTTTTAAATAGGTTAGTTGAGAGTTATTCCCATAAAGAGTTTGGATAGTTAGCATAGTAAATGAATTGGAATGTAAAACAACCCATTAAATTAAATCAAATAATATTTTTCTGTTATTTTTATTTGCAATTATAGTTTAATCTACAAAATTATTTGTGCTCTAATATTTTTCACTACTATCAAGGAATAAAATTGGAGTGATTACCATCGAAGATATCATCATTCCAAAGTAGCATCAAGTTCTACCATCTTAATTTCAAATAAGTGTATGGAAATGGGGGACAAAAGGGGGTCTTAAGAATTAGAAAAAAATGATCCTAGATGAGAAATTGAAGATAGTTAGGCTCAAAATTTGAAGATGCAACAAGAACAAGAGTCATAGTGCTTTGAATCTACTTTCTAAACTACTATTTTTTAAAATGGTGAAGATTAAGGGGTTCAAATAGTGGGAGCACACAAAAAACTCATTTTTTTGTCAAAAAAATATAACATAGTATTTGGTGTGCTCCCTCTAAAATATAAACTTTTTTTAGTATTTCAAATATCACTTCAGTAAAAAATAGCCAGCACCATGTAGTTTATGCATGTTTTTCTACTAATTTTAAATGAATGTATGTTTTTTACTAATTTTCAAAGTGGACACATCCTAATAGATTAAAAATTGAGTGTGCTCCCCCTCAGCTTTTTGGAAACTAGTCAAAAATCATTTTTTTTGAATGTGTATAAACTAGAGTTTATATTATCAAAGTGTAATTTAATTACAATTTTAATAAACAAATAAAAAATGAAAGAAAAAATACTATATTATAGGTTTTTAACAAAAAAGAAGATGCTAGAAAAATAAATTAAAGATGAAAACCTTAACATAATTGAAATGTAAAAAATACATGGTTAGAAAGCTAAGAGAGAGATTGACGTTATTGTGGTATTTTAACTCAACATTGAAACATGTGCGAACCTAATGGAGAGCACACTTGAGATTACATCATTTTTTTATTATTTACAAAAAACATGCTTTTAGGTGTTGACATGCAAGTCCAATCCTTTAAGTTGGATGCCCAAGGAAAATTCAACCCCAATGGTTGTTAATACCCAATCCAACTACGAACATAAGCATGTTATAACATCCTCATGTTATAACAAACTCACATTATAATGCACTCATGTTATCACACTCACATTTCTAAGAAGGAAAAATAAAATTCTCCCTCTCCCTCTCTTCCTCCTCTACGTATATCTCTCCATTTCTCTAACTCTATCTCCCCCCTCTTGCTATCACCCCTCCTCCATCCCTCCCTCCCTCTCTCTCTCTCTATCTCTCTCTTTATTTTCCCATATATTTGTCTCTACCTCCCTCCCTCTTTCTCTTCCCATCTCTCTCTCTATCCATCTATTTATATCTCTATCTCTCTATTTCTTTATATCACCCTCTATATTTGTCTCTATATTTATCTCTCCTCTCTATCTCCCTCTCTCTATCAATTTTACATAGTCATTATTCTATTTTATAAAGCAATTTTTAAAAAAAATCTCTTTATGGGTACTACCCCCAAACCCCCAATACTATGAGCTCTAAAAATTATTGCCACCCCCTTGGACCCCTTGGTGATACTAGTGTGGGAAATCCCCCCAAACCCCCTTCACTAAGTAAGATCCAAAAAAAAACTAAAATAAAAACCTATAAATTAGGAAGATAATTAGGCTCTATTACCAACACTTGCTCTCTATATCTCTCTATATTTATCTCTCCATCTACCTCTTTCTATCTCTCTATCTATTTCTCTCCCTCCATCCCTCCCTCCCTATATCTTCACCTATACCTCTATCTTCCACTCTTTATCTCTATCTATAGATACCTCTCCCTCTCTCTATCTATCCCTCTCTCCTCCCTCTTCCTAGACCTTTATATCTATATATCTATTGTTATCTCTATCTCTCCATATTTATACTTTCTCTTTATATATATCTTCTTATCTCTCCATATCTCTCTACCCCTATATCTCTTCCTTTCTCTACCTCTATCTATATATCACTTCCCATATCTCTCTCTCCCTCTACCTATCTCTCTTCCTTTCCCTTACTCTACCTCTATCTCTATATCTCTCCCCTTCTATCTCCCTTTATACCTATATCTCTCCCTTTCCCTTCCCCCCTCTATATTTCCCAAGTTATATATATATATATATATATATATATATATCACTATCTCTCCCTCTTTCTCCATATCTCCCCATTACTCGCTCTTTCTATATATCTTTACTTCTCTCTCATATCTCTATTTCTCTCTCTTCCTATCCCTCTCTATCTATATCTCCATCTCTCTCACTCATACACACACTCCCTATTTCTACCTCCCTATCTCTATCTCTCCCCATCTCCTCTCTCTCTCTCTCTCCCTCTCCTCTCCTTCTCTCTCTCTCTTCCTCTCTACCTATCTCTCTCCTTTTCTCTTTCCCTTTATCTTTCCCAAGTTACATCTATATCTAGATATCTCTCCATCTCTCCCTATTTATCCCTCTTTCTATATCTCTCTACTTATCCTCTGTCCTTACTCTATTTCTCTCTCTCCCTCTCTCTATTTATATATCTCTCCCACTCTCTATCTTTATCTTCATATATCTCTCTCACTCATATACACACTACTTGGTTATCCCTCCCTATCTCTATCTCTCCACCTCTCTCTATCACTCTCTCCCTCTACCTCTCTCTATGCTTCTCAATTACTTGCCTCTATTACCTCCTTTCTCTTTATTGCCCCATTTATTTATTTCTCCCTATCTCTCTCTCCCCCTCTTTATCTATATATCACTATCTCTACCTATCTCTCTTATTCACTTCATCTCCTATGCTCTATATCTCTATATCTTTGTCTTTATTTCTCTCTTTATCTCTCTCTTATTTCTCTCTATTCCTTTATATAGGAAATATTTATGTCCATATCTCCCTTCCTCTCCTCCTATCCATCTTGATCTCTCTATATCTCCCTCTATCTATATATCTCCTACTCTCCCTTTCTATATATTGACCTATATCTCCCTCTCTCCCTCTTCTTTGTCTCCCTCCCTGCCCATCTCTCTCCCCCTCTCTACCCATCTCTCTCCATTTATATATCTCAATATCTATATCTCCCCCTCTCTCTTTCTCTTCCCATATATTTGTATCTCTCCCTCCCTCTCTCTTTCTATATTTATGCATATAGATCTCTTTATATCTCTATCTCTCAATTAGTCTATCTCTCCCTCTCCCTCTTACTCTATATATCTATATCTCTTCCTCTCTATCTCTCCTTATCTACCCCCCTCTCTCTATTCCTACCTCCCTCTATCTATTTTTACCTCTCACTTTACCTCTCTCTATCATTCTATATATTTCTATTCCTATCCCTTTATCTTCATCTCTACTTCTATCTTCATTTCTCCCTTTTTATCTCTAGATCTCTATATCCATCTCTATCTCTCTCTTTGTTGGTAATGGAGCTTGATTATCTTCCTGATTTAAAGGTTTTTTTTTGAGTTGTGTTTGATTCTTAGTTTGTAATGGGGTATGTAGGGCGGCTTTCCTCCCCACTAATATCACTAGGGGTTCTAGGGGGGTGGCAATAATATTTGGAGCCCCCTTGGTGTTGTTTTGGGGCTAGTAACCTTGAAGATTTTTTAAACTTCCTTGTAAAACATAATAACAACTATGTAAATTTGATAAAGAAAGGGAGATAGAGAGGAAGTGATGGATATATATATATATATATATATAGCTTGAGGGAGATTGAGAGATAGAGAGATAGATATAGAGGGTGATATAAAATTACCAACTTGTTTCATTTTAAGATATGCATAACATGAGCGCATTAAATTGCAATCACGTTATATTGCACTCATGTTATGCTTTGGTAATAATCTATCCTAGGATCAGTCACTACTAAGTCATAATGTGAGTGCATTATAATGCAAGAAAATTATAAAGTGCTCTTTTTATGCCCTAGATTGACCAAAAAGTGGTTGGGCCACTTTTTAGTCCCACATCATTTTGTACATACCCTCACATGAATGTATTCTTCAATTATATGACTTTCCTCTTGATACGATTTGGTACTTAGTAAAAAAACAATAGGTGTAACAATGTAAATAATATTTTTTACCCATTTTTCTTATTTCTTTAGAGGTGGCTCCATAGAAATATTTTATATTTATTTAATCACATTAGTATTCTTTGGTACCTGTGAATAAGTGATTCCTTTATTATGAAATGTGGGTTTTTGAGATATATTTCTCTTATCCCCCTTGGGTGGAATAAGAGGTAAATAATGCTTAGTATGATAATGTACAATAGTATTTTTATCCTTTTATTTCCTTTGCACCTCTAATTTCCTTTTATACACATCATAAAGAGCCTATTAACTTGCATATGGTGGTTCCTTATGAGTGTGTATTTAATTTCCAAAGCAAAATAAGTCATATATATAGGCTCATATGAATCTCATGTAACATTTATAACTATTTGATCGTGAACATACTTAATATATTGATGTACAATAGAAGGAATGACCTCAAGTGCTTAAACCATGGGCTAACAAGTGAAATAGAAAATATATCTAAAGGAATAACATGCCAAAGTCTTAAACCTCTTTCCTTCTTTAATAGGTAAAATTATATAGCCCAAAGTGTTAATCAATATAACATTAGGCATTTTTTTAAAAATCCATAAGTGTGCATATGCATCTTATTTAATGTGAATAGCAAGAAAGAGCTCTTTTTTTGCATATATGTTAAATTGATTTGTAGAATAAATGAGATTTTCCTTTTTAAAAAATCATTTATACTACCATTCACATATAATGCCCATCATAGTAATTTTTCTACTAGAAGATGTGTTTGAGTTGTGTCAAAATGCTTAGTTTCATGAGATGAGTGAATTAGGATAATTATCTACGTGGGTAAAATTTTACATATTTTTATATAGAAAGAATACCCTAATGCTATATTTTCTAAATAAAAATATCAAATTTAGGTCTTTGTTTGAGAGAAACTAGCTCGGAAGTTTTATATCTGTGTACTATATAGGAGTGGAGCCTAAACACACAAATGATATAATCCATGTATTGTGAATGTAACAGCCCATGGATCCATTCAATCTTGGAAAAATATTCTTAGCCTAGGTGAATTTTATAAAAATGATGCAAATCAATGAACCATTGCTTAGATAAACTAGTTTCTACCCAATATTCCCATATTTCTTCACATGTAGGGTTTTAAAAGAGAAACCATTAATCTTGGACATGTTTTATTTAGAGGATCTTAGAAATAATTATCTTTTATAAATGGAGAATTGAAACTCTTTCAAATATCTAACTACAAAGGATTCCATCATCTTATAACCTCAATAAGTTATCTCTAAGGTACAAAGAAATTGTTCTTTGTGCTAACCACTAGTTAGTGCACCAAATATTACAAATAAATGATGACTTCCTATGGAAAGGCATCTCCCAAGTCTAGAGGATCTTTTGACATATTGAACGGTATTTGGAAGCTCAAGTATATCTATATATGTTCTCTAAGGCCTAGGTATTGGATTCTAACCACCATCCACTTCATTAGAACCTTTATGGTGAATCTAGTATAGCTAGAAATAACAGTGTTGTACAACATTTTAAAACCCTCAAAATAAGTTTTATCAACCAAAAAATATAATACATAGAAAAATTTAGGTGTGAAACATAAAAATGTGGTTACCCTAAGTTTAGTATCCAAAACCTAGGGTTAATTCCATCATTTCTAGGATTTCGTTAGGATGCAAATCAACAAGTCTCATAAGATTGACTTTCAACCTTCAAGGTGAGTTAATCAAACCTACATCTGATACTTTTGAGTTTTAGGAATGAATTGGAAATTATTTGGATTGATTGACCTAATTAGACTATATGACCTAATATGATAAATGTAATTTCTCAATAACTGATAAACAAAAACATTCATGTTCCAACATATCTAGAAGGTGTAGATAACTATGTACTTGCCCAAAAAAATTGTCTTGATATGTCTATAAGGATTAGGTTTCCCAATGGTGAATGGCTCTTTATAGGGGTGTCATGAAGTGATTTTGAGGTCCTCTATTGTTGGATCTAAGATTTTGTTTTCCATTTGTAAATTTGTCAAATTTTCATAAATAAATTTTGTAGGTGAGTTTGTGTCTTGACAAGGTTGATGAAAAAAAATGCAACAATGCAAAATAGATCTTCAAACTCTCTTCAATCCTCTTCAAACCTGTAACCTACATAGTCACAAAGAGGGAAAATGTTGTGCCATATAAGGGCTTTCCTCAATAAAAACCCGTGTAAGTGTTCCCACTTCCACAATGACAATGTCAATGATAAATTGATAATGGAAAGGAAGGGAATGATGAATGAACACAATGTGAAACTTACCACCCTTCAATGGCTTCCTTGAAGGACTGAAGTCATACACATCACTTCAAGGATCTTGTATTTTTCTTGATATATTTGCTTGAATGCTTGAATGTTCATATTTCTTAGACACCTATAACAATGTTAGCCTTCCTAAAATATGAACATGAACACACATAAACTTTGACATGATGTTGAATCTCAAAATTTTGTAATAATGATCTGATAATGTTGCTATTGATTTGCTCTTGATCATAGTTTTTTCTCTTGAATGCTAGAAAATGTGAGTGTAGACACCTAAAAATGGTCTGGAGAATCTAATTAATTAAATACGACTTATTTGATTAATTAATCTTAAATTCATCTACTTAGTAAATAAATAGAAATATTTATTTATATTAAGTTCATTATTAATTCTTCTATTTTATCATATTATTTTCCTCTTAATTAAATAAACAAAATTAAATACTTTGTTTTATTTAATTATTATCATTATTATTTCTTCTATACTTTATCTATTAATTCTATCTTAAATTAAATACACATCTTCAATAATTTGTGTTATTTAATTACCTCATCACATTTCTTCTTAATTAAATAAAGATATCCTAGAATATTTAATTTAATTATCATATTCTTTTATTTTAATTTAAATAAACAACTTCTATAGTTTGTTTTATTAAATTATTTATTCCTCTTTTGTTGAATTTAAATAAACTAAAAATATTTAAATAAATGCATAAATCATATCCCTCTATTCACTCACCAATAAAATTATATTTTTCAAATCTAATTAATTCAACTGTCATTCACAGGAAGAGCCTCGGGGACAAACCTACAGGAAATCCTCTCAATCTTCTGCCTCAAATCTTTCCTCTCATCTTGCCTAGTGTTTTCATGGGGAGGAACAATCCTCCATGATCAGCTTCACCTTCTCATCTCATACCATTCAATTCTCCAGATTGAATCTCAACCTCTGTTGTGTTACCCCTTCACAAATGTGTGCCATGAAATCTATAAATATAGGTTTCTGATTACAGGAAAAGGATCCTAATTTTTGCAATCTTACTCTGTAGGTTTTTTAGGCATTCAAGCAAATAGAAGCAATCATCAAGCAATCAAGCATTTTAGTTCATCAATCATCGCTGTTTACAGTAGTTTCTTTCTCATAAGTTTTATTGTAGAATCATCTTAGTTGCATTTAGGAATCATAATAGCTTAATTCTCATTCTTTAAGTGTCATTTCAACAATCTATTAGCTTATTTAAATCTGAGAGCAAAGTAGATTAGAGAAATCTTTAAAGTTAGAGAGCAATAGGACAGATTTCTGAAGGTTCCTATGTTTAAAATAGTTTAAATCTCTTGAATCTTAGATGCAATGTCTTATTTAGAAGTGTAGATGCATACTTAATTTGTTTATCTCATTCTTACACTTCCATTTTGGCACCCACCATGGGGCCTAACCCCATATTCTACAATTTTTTTGTGAAAAGTGTCTTACAGGTATCGGCGTGTTTGTTTTAGCGAAATCGTGGTTTTTTATAGCGCGTCGGCTGAATTTTGTAGCACGTCAAAGGAAAACTATAGCGTGTCGTACAACTATTTTAGCATGCCGCACAACTGTTTTAACGTGCCACACAACTGTTTTAGTGCCTCAACTCTTTGTTCTTTAAATATCTTTTATCTGGATCTGACACATCCGTGGCCAGATTTTGTTCTTTAATCTCTTTTTGGTTAAAATTTATCAATCCTAGGATAGCAAACGGATAAAAATTGATCAATCCTAGGATAGAAATTTCATTATTACTTGTGGGATTAAAATTGGACATCATACTTTTTATGGAGCAATATCTCCATATAGATTAGATAATTTGTCTTTTGGGTTTTAAAAAGTGAACAACTTCTTTGCTGTGATTGGGTGATAGGTTTATGCTCTCCCCTTGACTGGGTGCATCAGAATACCAAACTCACTTTTACTTTGCGCATTTTCAAGCTTTCATTAAAACATTTAGATAGGCCTGCCGTAGTAGGAAAAAGTACTCACCCTACAGGAACGACCTGAGTGGGGACAGCCAAATGCCATGGCATTCCAACCCACTTTAAAATTTATGTGAATTTGGGGAAACCCTCTTTCAACAGAAGTGTGCAGGATAACCATCCCCAAAATCTTTGTTCTAAAGATTGGGAGGTCTCTCGAGGGAGTTTATCCATTTTCCACTCTGAACAGAAACCCTATCTAAGAACCTAGAAATAGAATCATGCTTGTCAGTTCCCGAACATTGTAATACTCGGCGGTGCAGGGGCGGGGAAGAATCTACCCTCAAGCACTCACCATATAATTTCCAAGGACTGTTTGCTCAGGGGATCCAGTATCCACTTCCGTCACTCTGAGTACGCACCTGGAAAAGACAAAAACATGGGCGCCCTCTAGGGGGTGACATGGCTGTGTGAGTCGACACAATTCCAAGTTGTGGGCCATTCGAGTATATAACAATGACCTTTTGTCTCTAGGAGTGAGTCTGTTTGAATTGTCTTATCTTGTTATCAAACCAGTAAAAATTAAGAAGAATCATGTTTGGTTCTTAAAACATACACTATCTGTTTAGATTCTAGGATTTTGAATCAACTATTCTATTCTTGCTTGTTGTGTTTTCCTTCATTAAATTCAGATAAGATCATCACAAAAATCTTCAAATCAAACACTTGTGAAATTATCATGATTCGAGATTGGGTATCCACCAAATTTTTCAAGAAGTCTCTTGTCAAACGAATCAGAAAGCCAAAGAAAAAACTTACATACAAACAACTCTTGAGAAAGCAACGATTTTTATATCAAAGTAGAAAAGTTCTACTCCAACATAGGACCTTTATTCATAGATATCACGATTTCTCTAGAGGTTATACGGATGACTATGTTGTAGCTCCCTTAGATTCACAAGCATTTTATCAAAGAAGGGCTCTTAGACAACACCACAATCACAGTCAACAAATTCATCCAGAATACATCCCACAACCTGCCATACAATACGTTACAAGACCAAGTGAATTTCATAGAGTAAGATAGTTTCCTATGGGGCCCCAAAATAATTTTGTAGCGCTTCGTAGCTTTGTTTTAGCGCGTCATGGCTCTGTTTTAGCACGTCATAGCTCTGGTTTAGCGCGTCGTGGCTCTGTTTTAGCGCGTCATGGCTCTATTTTAGCACGTCGTGTCTATGTTTTAGCGCGTCGTAGCTCTGTTTTAGTGCGTCGTGGCTATGTTTTAGTGCGTCATGGCTCTATTTTAGTGTGTCGTGGCTCTATTTTAGCACATCATAGCTCTATTTTTGCGCCTTAGAGATCTGTTTTAGCGCTCCCGAAAGTCAGAAAAATAGAGAGTTAGTAAGACAGTTTGTCAGTTTGCCCACATCGAAAACAAGGTTTTATCGGTCCAAAACACTTGAATCATACAAAAAAAAGAAAACTTTACTATTACGCCTAGGTCTTGAAACATCTTGCAAAGTGTCCTTATCAATCATCACTAAATCTGAGATTTTTGTGTCAAGATTTCCCTATCAAGGATTTTATCATCCTTCCATCACGAAACTAGACACAACTAAATCATATTTTTAATGTAGTTCTATCAAAAATCCAAGATCAAAGTCTAGAGTAAAACTTTAAAGTTTGTATGCCTATTTTCACACGATCAGCATATCAAAGACAACAAGAAGAAGAAAATGAAAGAATAGTAGCCATGGCTAAAGAAAACCCTTGGGGATGATACAACAACACTGATCCTCTCACTAATTCACAAGAGAAAGAAATAACTGTAGAAGAAATCGAGAAAGTTCAACAAGACCCTCATTTCCATAAATTTATGGAAAAGATGTTAGAGCAAGATATGGAAAAGTATCTTTTGTTATTAGCTGACAAAGGTGCTAAGCTTCCTAAAGACTTTGATGTCAACCAACTCAAGGAAACGACCACACCTCAGGCAACTAGTATGGAAAATCCAAATCAAATAGATGCTTTGACAAGACAAATCCAACAATTACAATTGCAGTTCCAAAATATCCAACAAGGGCCAACAAAAAGATATTCCTTACAGGACATTTGCCCTTATCCATTTGACCAAAGCATTAACATGATACCGTTTCCATGGTATTGTGAATACCCGACATACAACAAATACAATGGAAGAACCGATCCATTTGATCACGTATGGGAATTTAGAGCCATGAGCATAGAGTTCGCACACAAGGACTCTTACTTACTACGATTATTTCCAAGAAGCTTAGGAAACACTTGCATGGAGTGGTTCTCTAAAATGGAACCCGAGATCCAATCTTTTGAAGAACTGATCAATAGGTTCATAACGCACTTCTCATTCAACATCCAACATGGGGTGACCTTAAAAGAACTCTACAACACCAAACAAGAAAAGGGTGAAAAGTTTCTTTCCTTTCTCCAACGATGGAGAAGGCTATTTGGTAAATACCCTAGATCTATTCCTAAAGAGGAGAAGATAGAGATGTTCATTGATAACCTAGTGGATGAAATGAATTATAGATTGGACTTGCAATGTCTATCTACATTTGAGCAAGTTATCGAAAAGGGACTCAAAATCGAAGAGGCTCTAATCAAAAGAGGAACAATCAAACACTTCATTGAAGGTTCAAACAATAACAATTCCTCTAACAACAACAATGAAAATCCAAGATTTTGGCAAAAGAATAAAAATACCGATGCCATAATTGATACACACATATCCAAACCAGTATTCACCTTGACGCCAACCACTACAAACAAACCAAAAAATGATCCTAATGTCAAACAAAGTAGTGATCAAGGAAATAATCAAAACAATGGAGAAACAAAAACCCAATCATTCCAACAACCATCCAATAAACGAAAATTCACGCCATTAGGGCAATCATTGGAATCAGTCCTCAAAGAACTTTTAGATGAAAAACTTATTCAAGTACAAGAAGCTAGAAATTGGGACCCTCAAGTCAAACCATCATGGTGGAATGACTCACATTACTATCACTATCATCAAAATAAAGGCCACATGACTGAAAATTGTTGGTAGTTAAAACATGCGGTGCAAGACCTTATAGAACAAAAGAAAGTATTTGTAGAGGGGCACCAAACAAACAAAGATCATACAACGTTCAAAAATCCTCTACCCAATTATCAGAAGGGAGAATCCTCTTCCGCAAACAATAAAGGTAAGAATGTCGGTTATGTTTATGACACAACAATCCTTTGTTTTTCTGCTGTCAAGGAGGATGAGGAGTTATACAATCAAATCAATTGAAACAATGACATTACACCTACTAATTTGGTACAACATATGGACAAATCTGAAAAACAAAATTAATGTAATCACACTCAAAGGGAAACAAGAGCACCAACCGGTTAATGCCACAACAAGGGCACAATCCAAAGTTATATTGAAAGGAGCATCATTATCATCCCAATCTGTGGATCCTCCCTCCAATCAATATAATCTCATTGATTAATTACAGAAAATACCAGCGCAAATATCTATCTTAGAACTTTTAAAGATCTCCCCATCACACAAAGAGGTTCTTGAGCAAGCTCTTGTATCAACCATGGTACCTAACAATTTGGGTGTATGTCAATTTCAAGCTATGGTAGGACATCTATCTACACCTCATTGTCTTTCATTTTCCGAACATGATGATGTATCACTCACCCATCCACATAATTCCGCCCTTCACATTGAAGTCCTCATCCATAAACACCGTGTAAAGCGTGTCCTGATAGATGGAGGGGCTGGTTTAAATATTTGTACCTTAAAGCTGATTCGTGCACTAGGATACTCAAATGAAGCCATTGATACAAGAAGAAAAATCACAATCAAAGCATATGATGAGGAAGAAAGATCCTCTAAAGGATTGATCATATTACCCATTCAAGTGGGACCTATTGTCCAAAATGTGGTTTGTCAAGTCTTAGATAGGGAACTGACATACAATATACTGTTGGGACGTCCTTGGATTCATGACATGCAAGCAGTACCTTCCACCTATCATCAATGTCTAAAATTTCATATCAATGGACAAGAGGTAACAATCACATCAGACTATAATGACACCCAAACTTTCCATACATTGAAAACATTTCAAGATACATTAATACCTCACAGTAGAGAAGTTCGCACATCAGATTCATGTAATGGTGAGAAACAGCAAAGCTTCATATCAAAGTGGCTTCCAAAACAACAAAAATCACAAGAGATCAAGGTGGCACAATCTAATCCTTCAAATGTTGAAGAACAATTGGCTTCACTCTCACACCAGTTCACCAACAAAGTACAGATAAGTGACAAAGGAATGGGTGAATATGGTGTCAAACACTCTTTCCATCTATAACAGATGTTACCCTCCTTACAAACATATGGACAACCATCTACAACCACACAAGAATCAGCACAATCTACAATGGCATTAGATGGCAGATTTGTGAAAGCCGGAAACTTAGATGAAGAATCAGAAGATAAGGCTATACTCAATTGGCTTTATAGAGATGAGGAAACTTCCACTTCCACAAGTGATATCATAGAGACAAATCAATATGGAAAGGGAAAAACTATTCTGGAAAAGATGGGGTATTCAGGACAGGGACCTCTTGGGTTAAGGAAACAAGGCATAACAGAACCAATCCAACCACTCACGCTCCAACATAAGGATAAAACTGGACTAGGATATACAGTAGGACAAGGACCTCTTGAACGAGGGGAACAAAGTGTAACAGAACCAATCCAAGTTCTCACAGTTCAGCATAATAACACAAATGGGCTAGGATATACATAAGGACAGGGCTCTCTTGAATCAAGGGAACAAGGCACAACAACACCAACCCAACCTTTAACACTTCAGCAAAATGGTAGAACTGGACTAGGACACACAGAAGAAGTAAGAGCAGAACTCACCAATAGAACTGTGGAGTGTATTCTTCAAATGAGAGATAACTTCAAAATAGATTCAAATGAATATGAGTGGGACAACTTATCAGATGTTTCCTATGAAGATATTCATATTGATGTTATCAAAAAGTATACCCCCAAATGTGAGGAGGGTCAAAGCTCAAGTTTTAATCCTATTGTCTTTGAAACACAAAATTCCGATGACTCAAGTGAAGACAAACAAACATCGAGTGAGATAAATGATGTAGAAGAAAATACCTTCGTAGGCCTCGACATAACCACTAACAAATTTGATGACATTTCCATCTGAGCTTTCACAATCGCTGACCTCAACCCATCTAATGATTCATTGCCTTTACTGCATCCCGAGCTTATCAAGTGGGAACCCCAACACCCCATCAATCTCCCTATTTTTGACAATGACTCCGCTATTATTAACTACCTTTGCTGTGCAGAATCTGATACTTGTTCTACCAATGCTTCTTTTAATGATGCTTTTAGGCAGGAGGGTGCCAAGCCTTCTAGTTGCAAAAGTATAAAAAATAAATAATGGATCTAATGGTGAAAACCATTCTATGGTAGTATTTGATCCTAAAATAGTAAAAAAAAAGAATGCATCCAATGGTGAAAATCTCATTAAGGCGCCAAAGGATGGAAGGCTTGACATCCTCCCACAACATTACCATGAAAGATCATCAGTGTTGGTAGAACCCACACAATCTATTGATATTGACACAACAGAGAAAGTAAGAATACTACACCTGGCAGCATCCATGACAGATACAGAAAAGCCAGATTTTATCAAATTCTTTGAAGAATGATGCATCAATTTTTCTTGGTCATACTCTGACATGCTAGGCTTAGACACAAATCTTATTATGCATCATTTATCTTTACCAGCTGGCACTAAACCAGTAAAACATAAACTGAGAAAGATGCATCCACATGTTGCATTATTGGTAAAAAATGATTTGAAGAAACTACTAGATGCTGGATTTATCAGATCTATTGATTATGCTGAATGGATATCCAACATTGTACCTATTTCAAAGCCAGATCACACCATCTGAATATGTACAAATTTTTGGGATTTAAATAGAGCATGTCCAAACGATGATTTTCCTTTGCCAAACATAGACATGATTGTAGATTTAACAGCTGGCCATCAAATGCTATCACTCATGGATGGATTTTCAGGATACAATCAGATCAAAATAGCTCCTGAGGACCAAGAAAAGACAGAATTTACATGTCCATGGGGCACCTTTTGCTAGAACGTCATGCCTTTTGGGTTAAAGAATGTAGGAGCTACATACCAGCGAGCTATGACAACAATCTTCCATGACATGATGCACACCTTCATGGAGGACTATGTGGACGACATCTTAGCCAAATCTCACACCAGAGAAGGACATCTAGAGATACTTTCCAAAATATTTGACAGGTTGGAGAAATTTAAAGTTAGATTAAATTCCAAGAAATGTGTCTTTGGAGTAACATCAGCAAAACTCCTTGGATACATAGTTTCTACAAAAGGAATTGAAGTAGATCCAGCAAAAGTTAAAGCCATTGTGGAAATGCCACCTCCTAAGAATATCAGCACATTAAGATCTCTACAAGGCCGACTACAGTCCATCAGAAGATTCATCTCTCAACTAGCAGATCGGTGTCATCCATTCAACCATCTTTTGCATAAAAATGTGTCTTTTAAACAGGATGAACAGTGTGAGAGTACTTTCAATCAAATCAAGCATTATTTAATGACACCACCAATCTTGGTGCCACCCAGTAAAGACAAGCCATTGTTGCTATATATTGCAACAACAGATATCTCTTTAGGAGCCTTGCTGGCACAAGAGGATAGAGAAGGAAAGGAACAGGCAATATACTATATCAGCAGGACACTCAATGGACATGAAGTAAACTACACCTTCATCAAAAAATCATGCTTAGCAGTAGTGTTTGCAACACAAAAATTGTGACACTATATGCTCATCACACTATCAAGCTCGTTGCAAAAATCAATCCCCTCAAGTATTTACTGAGCAAAGCAGCTTTAACAGGAAGGTTGGCAAAGTGGGTCATGCTCCTCAGTGAGTTTGACATTCAGCATGTTGAAAGGCGAGCTATCAAAGGACAAGTCATTGTTGACCAATTAGCAGAAGCTCCATTGTTAGACATTCATCCTATGACCATGGAATTTCCTGATGTGGATATTCTCAATGTTACAACACAACCATGGCAACTCTACTTCGATGGATCCTACACACAACATGGATCAGGGGCAGGAATTTTATTTGTCACACCTCTTGGGCACACAATTCCACAATCTTACAGGCTTACCTTCCGTTGCACTAACAATGTGGCAAAAGCTTTAATCATTGGAATTAAAGTGACTATTGACTGGAGAATCACAGAACTATAGGTGTATGGAGACTCTCAGTTAATCATCTATCAAGTCAACAATGATTACCAAACTAAGGATGACACACTGATTTTATACAAGAGACTGGTAGATGATCTAAGGAAATACTTCATAGATATCAAATTTGAGCAGATACCAAGATCAGAGAATAAAGCAGCAGATTCCATGGCCACAATAGCATCTCTTTTACAAATGCCTGAAATGCAAGATCGTTATCAATATATTGTGGAACAAGTATCAAATCCTGCATACGCAAACCCCAAATCCCAAACCATAAGTCTTTTGGATAGCGCCCAATCTTCAATTTACGGAGACATTTATACTTACCTAAAATATAATATCTTACCGCCAAATCTTTCTCGCAACCAAAAGCGCAACTTCATATGCCAATCCGCCAAACATACCATTATTGCTAACACCCTTTACCGTCGAGGCCTAGATGGTACTCTTTTGCGTTGTTTAGAACATAACGAATCTGCTTCTGCTTTACATGAGGTCCATAAAGGAATTTGTGGCACACATTCAAGCAGATTATCTTTAGCCAAGAAACTCCTTTGTTTGGGATATTACTGGCCACACATGGAGCAAGAATCTTATCAGTTTGTTAAGAGATGTCAAAAATTTCAGATTCATGGCAATCTTATACATGCACCAGCACAGGAGCTCCATCCATTCGCATCTACATGGCCGTTTTGTCAATGGGGATTGGACTTGGTAGGGAAAATTAACCCATCTTCATCTAATGGACATAAGTTCATTATCACAGCAACAGAATATTTTACAAAATGGGTGGAGGCAGTTCCCTTAACCACAATCACGGGGAAGCAGATATCATCCTTCATACTTAATTATCTCATTTGTAGATATGGGATACCCCAGTCGATCATCACAGATAATGGCAGGCCTTTCAAGAACCAAGATGTCCAAGAGCTGTGTGAAAATTTCCACATCCAACATCGCTTTTCAACCCCTTACTACCCTCAAGGTAATGGACAGGCAAAAGCTTCAAACAAAACAATCCTAAAGATTCTCAAGACTGTAAATGAGGTAGGGCATGATTGGCACAGCTTAACCCTACTCTTTGGGCTTACAGGACTAGCATCAGAACACCAACAGGAGCTACACCATATGCTCTTGTCTATGGATCAGAGGCAATATTACCTATCGAGGTAGAAATTCCATCCCTTCGAGTTTCACTAAAGGGACTCATTTCAGATGAGGATTAAGGATCTCTAGACTTCAAGAATTAGAGCTACTTGATGAACGTCGACAACAAGCTGTCAATCATTTGATAGCCTATCAACAAAGAATGTCTAGGAACTATAATCACAGGGTTAAGCCTAGAGTCTTCTAGATCGGAGACTTGGTCCTACGGGAAAACCCTAGAAATCAAGCAGACAGAGAAAAGAAGGGAAAGTTTGAACCTAACTGGATAGGGCCTTATGTCATTATATCAGTCTATGGATCAGGAGCATACCGGCTGTCTACACTAGAAGGAGATATGTTGGAGGAACCCATGAACAGCATCCATCTCAGGCGATTCTATACTTGAGGATACCTAGTGCACGGTTGGTAAGGTTGTCTTGATGAAAACCTAGCAAACAGGCATCATGATGACAGAAAAAGTAAAAACAAAATAAAAATAAGGGACACAATAAAAACAACTGGTGAAAACCTGGTAAACAGGTGCTGCTTGTGATTTTCAACTAGCTCTTTTATCTATTGGGTATAGTTTTGTTACGATTGTCTCCTTTCATGATCATTTCCATCTATCATTTAAGAAAATTATTATCACTATCCATATCATGGCAAGGTTATCATGTCTTACCTTAGCTTGGGGGCAATATCCTAGAGTTATTTGGTACAATGGACTTTGAGCTTAAATGGAAAGGAAATCAAACATGACAACACCAAGTGGCAATACTTGAAAAGGCAAACAAAAACATCAGAAAATTTGTCAAAAAATCCAAAAACATCAGAAAATCCGTCAAAAAATCCAAAAACATCAAAAAATCTGTCAAAAAATCCAAAAACACAAAAATAGAGTTTGTGTTGGTCGAACTACGTGGTCTCTGCGTGTATAACGTAGGCAAGGCTAATCTTTGATCAGCCCCCGAGGCCCCTAGGATAGGTCTTTAGGTTACGTCCTTTGGTCAAATGTCCGAGAATATCATGCAAACATCAGCACACACATTTTAACATCGATGATCTAATCTGAATAATGATTTGAAAATACATTAAGTAGAATTTGAATTGTTGTACTTTTCATTTTATCATTTGCTTATCATTTCTTTGGAGCTACTCGATGATGTATTAAACTAGAGAAACAAGGAAGGAGAATGATACTTTTTCTTTGTTTGTTGTTTGTGAGTTAGTCATTATTATTCTGTGAATTGTCGCGGGAAGTGCTCTACCAAGTATCATGGATGACATTCTGATTCACTTAAGAAAATGATTAATTCTTGTTTGTTTACACAAGAAATGCTCAGGTCATCTTGGTTTAATTGTACCTTGATTCTTGTGTTCGCTTGCAATATCAAAAATCATGAAAGAAATACTCAGGTCATCATTGGACTATCTCATATCATTGATGATTGTATTCACTTTCAACATTTTAAAAGCTCAGTGATGATACAAAGCAAAATAAAAAGATTGTTGAAATAACACTTAGGTTTGCATTGATAAAATAGGTTTGCATGGTAAAAATAGATTGCATTCATAATAATACATCTGCAGAGTATTGGTTACACAAGTTACAAAGATTCATTTGCAAATAATGTTATCTTTTCTTATTAAAGATTGAGTATACTTGACACATACAATTTTCATAATGGCATGCATATAAAACCATTTCTTCATCTCATCATGATTTTCACAATAAACATCTCATTTCATGATATCATATACACATTATATTTCATTATCTCATCATTCATATATTCACATTGTTCTTACCATATAGTTGCAAAATCATCATTCATTGCATACATATAGAATGTGTTTTATAAATTCATCATAAATTTCACATATACATTACATTTCATTAAAACATCTCATCATACATTATAATATTCTTATCATATTTCACATATGTCATATTTAACATACATTACATACATCCATTGAATTTCATAAACATTATATGGCATTCAATTAAAACATACAGAAATCTCATTTCATATTATATTATTTTATCATATGCATCCACATCAAACGTCTCATTTCAAGTAATACAAATCATATGCACATCACATTTTGCATAACCATGTACACATAGCATTTCACATATTATATAAATATGGCATTTCAAAAACATATAAACATTGCATACCATTGCATTTCATTAGAAAATACATACATCATCAATATCATAAAACATAAAAATCACATCATCATAAATACATCTATCACATCTAGCATAATAAATCATCATAAAACATAGAAAGCAAATTGCATACATCTCATCATCACATATCGTAGAATACATAAAAATTAAAATGCATCCATCACATAAATCATGTAGAACATATCATAAATCGATCAAAACCGCTGCACATCATATATATCTCATCAAGTGTCAAGTATACAATGAAGTCTGGAAAGGATGAAGATAATATCATATCAAAAAATGGCTGTATATATCTCTCAAAATACATCAGAGGGTGCGCATATGATCTCAAGTAGTGCTTGCACCAAAAGGAGCAGGTCTCGCACCAGTATCACCACCACCACCAACTGTCCCGAGATCTCTCGGATCTCTCGGATCTCTCGGGAGAGGCTATGTCATGCCTCTGCTCACTGTCCTCGAATGAGTCCTCTCTGAGTGGGACTGGGCATAACTAACTCTCTACTCTGGGGGGAAAATCTCATGGTATCGGCTCCTGTAGAACTCAATCTCTGCACCTGCCTGCATAGCCTCTCACATATAATCTGCCACAGAAGTCCCATCAGCCACTCTCTGCAATCTCTCTACAGTCACTTGTGTTGTCTCTGCTATCTGTCTAGCAGTATCTCGCTCTGCAGTCAAGGCAATAATCTGTGCCTGCATCTGGGCCGGCGTCTGTACATCTGCCGACTGTACCTGTGCTCGTTGCCTGGCCTCATCCCTCTCACTAGTCAGCAATGTGATCTATGCCTGCGCAGTGGTCAACTGTGCTCATACACCTGCTAGCTGAGCCTGTGCTCGCTCTGTTGACTATCTAGCCTCATCTCTCTCACCAATTAGAGAGGTAATCTGTGTCTGTGCAGTAGCTAGTTGTGCCTACATTTGGGCCTGAGTCTATGCTACTAATCCATGCACCTATGCTAGCTGTCCCTGTAAAGTCAGAATCTCAACACGTAAACCAGCAACCTCTAATCGCTCTGGTAGAGAGGGAGCAACTTCCTGCCTCTTACAAGGTGCACTAGTCGAAGGCTCTAAGGTACCTGCTACGCTCGGTCTCCCCTCATCTCCACTATCATCATCACTGTCATCTCCACTGTCATCATCACTATCATCACTATCATCACTATCACTCTCATCACTACCCTCCACATCCACATCGGCATCTACATCCTCCTCTCTCCTTCGTCTGCGACCACCGTGACCACCCCCTGCAGCTGTTGGTGCTGGCTCATTTGGAATGGTAATACGAGGAGGTGGGTGTAGAGCTAAATACTGTCCATAGTCAGGAGTAATGGGTGCCTCTACAATATCTCGCCGCATATCCCATGCCGATGGCTGAAGAGCACGATAACCCTCAATAAGTGCCTCATAAGGTAAGCATGGACCCCAATTACTGGCATCTATCCGGCGTCGTCCATAGTGAGCTACTCCCTATGGCATACACTGTACAATCCCATACTACCTGTAGACATGGTGAATCAGGAATCGCTCCAAAATCTTGGAGCTCTTCCCGATCAAATACATCGAGTCGGCCAAATATCCCAACTCGACATCATCCTCATCCCAGTCATCACAATCTAAATATGGACGCTAGGTCACTGTCTCCACATCATCAAGAACCCATCTCCAATGATCTAGCTTACCCATCATATGCTGGGTAGGCATGCCTCTGTAACAGAACACATAGGGTCTCGTCGTTGGTCTCGATAACACTGGCTTAGGATGCATGACAGCAATATGCTCCCATGCCCATACATGAAGAAGTGTAGCTCCTGCTGATAAACTATTACCTCCCAGGTACACGATCCAGTGTAAATCATGATATAACTGAGCAAGCATACACATGCCCCAAGCATATCTCGTCCTATGTAACACCATGCTCTCTAATACTCGACCCCATCCAAGAGATAGACCCTTTGACCTCTTATCAAGACAAAGGAATCCACCAATAAAGCTTGCCAAAACTGAAGGAAGTGGAGCATATGAATTATACATCTCTACCCAGGGGATCCAAACTCCTGCAATATGAGGATCCTGAAAGACTCTCCGAATAGAATATATTCCACACTGCTCCTCTGAATCATGCACAACAATCTCACCAACAAAAGGAATACGAAGGATACGCCATACATCCTCTGGTGTCACGGTCATCTCGCCAGTAGGTAAATGAAAGGTGTTGTGGTCACTATGCCACCGCTCTGCTAAAGCTGTAAGTAGACCCCTATTAAGTCTAATATGGGGCATGTCCAATAACGTCCCTAAACCACAATCAGTAATATGTTGTCTCTCCTCTGGTAAAAGTCCTGGTATCATATCAAAAGGCCAGGGGAATTGCTCTCGCAACTGGACAACATCTAAATTCTCTTGTTATCATAGAAAATTTTAAAGATCAATACCTTATCATCAGAATATCAAACATCATTTATCTTATCTATCACACGATCAATTTATCAAGAATGAACCCTCATCTATCAATCAGGTTCAATCCATCAAAAAAAATTTAATTATTCCTCGCTTATCATGAGGGTAATTATTATCAATCAATCAATGGATCTCCCTTATCATGAGATCATTTACCATCTATTTAGTCAAATCAACGCGCTACAGTTTTTGGCCAATGCGTTGTAAGATTGGGTCGGGGTGCTAAAACTACTTGGGCGCTATGCTATCTTGTCGGCGCGCTAAAATAGAGTTCCTGCACACTCTTTTGGTGAAGCGCTACAACAAACCCCCAGCGTGCTATCCTATCTACTCAAAGCGCTATTCTTTTCAACACGCTAAACTATCCTATGAGGGTGCTACAAAACTTGGTTGGCATGCTAAAACAGACAATCGACGCGCTATGTCGGGCCGTCGATGCGCTATTCCACACCGGGTCAGGCGCTAAAACTCTAAAAACACACTAAAATGAAATAAAAATCATGTGCGCGAATTATGAGGAGGTTTCAGGGTATGTACCGAAGGTCCATAATCAGCGGGATGCTAGTGACGTCGCACACGCTCGAGTCTGTGAGTGTGGTAGGGGATCGGCATCCTGCTGCTCCTAGCACTCTAAGGGTCTCTATCACAATTTTTACTAAGTCAAATGCACAAATGGCTTTTGAAAATGACCTTTTGAGTTTATATAGGTTCTTTTTGTGGGATTTTTTTATTTTTCTTGGTGGGAAGGAAATTCTTATCTATCGCAGGGGTAGTTTTTGGACAATTTTATCGGGAGATAAATTGTTTCTTCATCGTTTCATCATCAAATCATCATAAAAATTCAAAAAAATCATAAAAATTCAAAATTCATCAATTTCTCTCCCGTGGGGCATATATCGCTATCATTTCAAAATTCAACATCTGGGCAAATCAGGGTATATCTTAAAACTTTTCGTCACAATACTAGAGGGCAAATTTTCTTTGAAGCGATGCATAAACACATCACTTCAAAGAGGGGCAAAATGTAGACACCTAACAATGGTCCGAGAATCTAATTAATTAAATACTTATTTGATTAATTAATCTTAAATTCATCTACTTAGTAAATAAATAGAAATATTTATTTATATTAAGTTCATTATTAATTCTTCTATTTTATCATATTATTTCCCTCTTAATTAAATAAACAAAATTAAATACTTTGTTTTATTTAATTATTATCATTATTATTTCTTCTATACTTTATCTATTAATTCTATCTTAAATTAAATACACAGCTTCAATAATTTGTGTTATTTAATTACCTCATCACATTTCTTCTTAATTAAATAAAGATATCCTAGAATCTTTAATTTAATTATCATATTCCTTTTATTTTAATTTAAATAAACAACTTCTATAGTTTGTTTTATAAAATTATTTATTCCTCTTTTGCTGAATTTAAATAAACTAAAAATATTTAAATAAATGCATAAATCATATCCCTCTATTCACTTACCAATAAAATTAGATTTTTCAAATCTAATTAATTCAACTGTCATTCACGGGAAGAGCCTCGAGGACAAACCTGTAGGAAATCGTCTCAATCTTCTGCCTCAAATCTTTCCTCTCATCTTGCCTAGTGTTTTCATGGGGAGGAACAATCCTCCATGATCAGCTCCACCTTCTCATCTCATACCATTCAATTCTCCAGATTGAATCTCAACCTCTGTTGTGTTACCCCTTCACAAATGTGTGTCGTGAAATCTATAAATATAGGTTTCTGATTACAGGAAAAGGATCCTAATTTGTGCAATCTTACTCTGCAGGTTTTTCAGGCATTCAAGCAAATAGAAGCAATCATCAAGCAATCAAGCATTTTAGTTCATCAATCATGGTTTTTTATAGTAGTTTCTTTCTCATAAGTTTTACTGTAGAATCATCTTAGTTGCATTTAGGAATCATAATAGCTTAATTCTCATTCTTTAAGTGTCATTTCAACAATCTATTAGCTTATTTAAATCTGAGAGCAAAGTAGATTAGAGAAATCTTTAAAGTTAGAGAGCAATAGGATAGATTTCTGAAGGTTCCTATGTTTAAAATAGTTTAAATCTCTTGAATCTTAGATGCAATGTCTTATTTAGAAGTGTAGATGCATACTTAATTTGTTTATCTCATTCTTACACTTCCAGTGAGCTATTTTTCAAATGGTAAAATAACTAGGTATTTATAGGTGTTTATCCAATTTCCTAAAAATTAGATTCCAAAAGTTGACACTTCATATTTGAATTTTGGATGTTAAAATACCATCAAAAACATATTTGAATTTGGGTTTTGGCTAAAGAAGGGGACTCAGTCACCCATGGGCGACTGGGTCCTAGCCCAAATTTTTAGGACACTCAAAGTTGAGGATAATTTAATATTTGAATGCATTTGTTCAATGCTTGTCCTCCTTCCAAAAATGATAAAAATTAGGCTTTGGAATGCATAATTTGTAAAATTAGAAGCTTAAATAAGTCCAATAAATTAGGGGGTCCAAAACATATTATGAAATTGTTAAGGTATACAATTTTATACATTACATTTAGCCCCCACTTTATTGAGAGTATGAACTTACAGTTGAACTCACATTAAAGTAGAAAATATTTCAAGAGGGGTATGATTTTCCAAATGTTGAAGAGATAGGATGACTAAGGATCAAGGGGGTTGTGCAAGCCCCTAGGAACCAAGATCCCATCACAAACCAACATGACCACAAAGGAACACACACATATATGTATGATATGTA
Organism: Sequoia sempervirens; assembly: GCA_007258455.2. Classification (NCBI taxonomy): domain Eukaryota; kingdom Viridiplantae; phylum Streptophyta; class Pinopsida; order Cupressales; family Cupressaceae; genus Sequoia; species Sequoia sempervirens. Next base: position 6,061,918 of record VDFB02252616.1, on the reverse strand, counting down.
GCAAGACAACATACAAAAACATACTTGTCAAATAACATGAAGCATACATAATGAAAGAACATATGAAAAGATGGAACATATAGATGAAAATGAAATCAAAACAAACATGATGTAAACACGAAGAAGACACAAAAAGGAACACAAAAGAAACAAGGTTAGTACTAAAATTTTGGGTTGGTAAGGAAAAGAGACCTCAGTCTTAAATCGTCTCAAATAAAAACGTCATCAATCAAATAAAATAATTCTCCCATGAGGATTGAAGTCATACACATTACTCATGGAACAAATGGCTCCACTGGTAAGCAATTTGTATTATGCTAGGTGGCCATGTTAAAAGGAATTCATGACTCACATAATAAAAAAGTCTGATATTTTCTAGGTGAACCATAAATCAAGAGACACATAGGCTAGTGAAGTCCAATATTCACTAGGTGAGCCCCCAAGATAAGGTAAAAATGAGACACACATATTAGGTCTACAATGTGTGCCCGTGGAAAAGTGGAAAACACAAAATAGTTCTACAACACTAGTAGAATTTGGAAAATAAATGACTAGGTGACTAAAAGTTTTAGTCACAACAACTAAAAATGACTAAATTCTACTCATTTTTTGCAACTCAGCTATAAATGAGTAAATAAATGACTAATTTGGTCATTAACTAAAAATTAATTAGTCACGGAAATAAAAATGACTAAAAAGTTAGTCGTCAAATCCAAAGTAGAAAAAATTAAAAAAAAAATTCATCCAATTATTGGCATGATGTATTCATGCGCACGATATATTGGCGAGAATATTCACATTCATTGCATATTCATTCATCTCGCTTGACCTTGCTTCGTTCATTCATTGCAGGCCTCACTTCATTTGTTAGCCTAGCATGAAGTGTTTTGATCAGTTATAGTAGCTAATTGCATGGGCGATAAGGATTCAGAGAGGACCTATAGACTTCTGAAAAGGTGGGCAAGTTCAAGGAATTCAAAGTTTTCTCCAATGAATTTCAATTCGTCGAGGCCCTCTATAGCAAAGTCAAATTTGAGCACGCCCTCTGCAATGAATTTAGAGGTAATTCAAAACCCTCATTACATTAAACACAAATTCAAAATCCTCATTACAATCTACTGCTCTTAATAATGTTCTGTTTCTCTTAATAATGTTCTTTTACAATCTTTCCACTGTTCTGCTTCATAATGTGCTTGAGCTAAATATAATAAAATTTGGGTGTCAATGCCAAATTAGAATTTCCTCAAACATTTTTGATACATTTTCAATGCAAGCAAAAATTGTCCTTGTACAAAGTAAACATGTGTCAGATTTACCCACACATCAAGGATCTGAACAAAGATGTTTCCTACTACAACTTCTTGTAGCTATGTAAAAATTCCCTTTGCAATATCAAATTGACCCATTTCAACTAGCACAATGGCTGCCTCATTTGTAGCATAAACATTTCATGGTCTCTATGCCAACACTTTACAATACAATTCTCTAGCCTTCTCAAGATGTTGTGCCTCCACCTTTGGATCCCTCCTCTCATTGCGAAAAGCTACAAAATAATTCCAATATCCAAGTGAAATGTCAACATAAGAATTCTTTGTATTTGATTCACTTTGTGTAACTTTAATTGTTTCTTTCCTTTAAGCCAGTCATCTATTTTCAGTTCCATTTTTCCAAGCATAGATAAATCATTTGATGAGTTTTTATCCACCTTAAGGGCATCCACAATCAATTCTAGGCTTATTTGGATCTCATTCCGAGCCTGAGGCATGGCTACAAGACATAGATATGTATCCACATAATCAAGAAGCTTGAACAATATTAGCCCGTATAAAAGATTTGCTTTTTCAGTATCATGTAGTTGTTCAAACAACCTAGCAATATTAAATAGTGTTGTGAATTTATCCCATGGTAACTCAAGTGAAACACTTCCTTCTTCTAGTCGATGGAAGAATTTCATATCCTTAAAGAGCATAGGAAAAACTACAGAATTAGCACTAGGGATTTTCTTTATGAATTTAGCCCAAATTCCATTTCCTAATGCCTCAATAATTTTTTTTCGAGCTAACTCTAGTTCATCACACTCAAAATGAAGAACTCCAATGTTGTTTAACAATTGAATGGTTACTTCTTCTCTGCTCTTCTTCATAATAGAATTTGGCGGATTAAGAGAATATAAGGCTACACTGGGTTCTGAAAATATTAATAACTCACCCATCTTAATAAATGCATGGGCATCAAGTGGATCTATGTGAGTTTCCTTTCTTAAAATTTCCAATCCCTTCTTTGACAACCCTTGTTGAGCATATATATGGCCTACAACTTTTGAGCTCTCACAATTCTCAAGGTCGACCTCCAAAACCTTCTCAAAATTTGAGAGAGAACTCTTAAGATCTCCTAGCTTCAATTGAACCTATCCACAAAATCTTGTGGCCTCTAGCTTTCCTTGACTGATGTCATGTAGTAGCAGGCAGTGGTGTCATAATCACCTTTACTATGATAAGATCGTGCAAGATTATAATATGAATGAGATTTCATGAGAGGGTGGTCAGTTGAAACAAGAGCTATCTCAGTCATCTGTTCCACAAGAAAATGTTGCCCTGTAGTGAAGAAAAAATGGTTTGCTAAATGATTCAATGCCATTGTAGATTACGGGTACAATTCAAAGGTTCTACGCATCTTTTCCATTCCTTCATGAACACTACCTTTTTCACTAGCTATGAGAATCCTACAAGTAAAAAATGCACAAAATTGACCACAGGGATTTATGTAGAGGTAGAACATCATTTCCTAATGGCTCCATAAAAGTTTATTGATCCAACTCTAGTTTATCATGCTCAAAATGAATAACCCCAATATTGTTTAGCAATTGAATGGGTACTTCTTCTCTTCTCTTCTTCAAATGAGACTTTGGCATCTTAAGAGAATCTCAGGTTGCACTGGGGTATGACGATATTAATAACTCACCCATCTTGATAAATGCATGGGCATCATGTGGATCTATGTGAGTTGCCTTTCTTAAAATTTCCAAAGCCTTCTTTGCCTGCCCTTGGTGAGCATATATATGGCCTAAAACTTTTAAGCTCTCACAGTTCTCAAGGTGGACCTCCAAAACCTTTTCAAAATTTGAGAGAGAACTCTTACAATCTCCTAGCTTCAATTGAACCTATCCACAAAATCATGTGGTTTATGTATTTCCTTGATTGATGTCATGTAGTAGCAACTAGTGGTATCATAATCACCTTTACTATGATAAGATCATGCAAGATTATAATATGAATGAGATTTCATGAGAGGTTGGTCAGTTGAAACAAGAGTTATCTTAGTCAATTGTTCCACAAGAAAATGTTGCCTTGTGTAGAAAAAATGGTTTGCTAAATGATTCAATGCCATTGTAGAGTACGAGTATAATTCAAAGGCTCTACGCATCTTTTGCATTCCTTCATGAACACTACCTTTTTCACTAACTATGTGAATCCTACAATTAAAAAGTGCACAAAACTGACCACAAAAATTTTTCCCCATTTCAAACAACAAAATTTCCAAAAAATGCATTTAAAACCTACAAAAAAATGCAAATAAAATCACGCCTGATTTTCATGCCAAAAAAACCATGAGACCATAACTTGTTTCTTACTATTATTCTTTGATATATTTTTTCCAAGAATCCATAGCTTTTTTGAAATCACTTGTTTTAGGCTTTTAGCCATAGTAGCAAGGCAGTGAACTGTTTGATAAAATGCTTTAGTAGACATGTATGAAAAATGTGGTAGCATAGAAAAGGAAATGAACTTTGGAAAAAATGCCTCAAAGAAATGTGGTCTCATGGTGATGGAATACCATGAAAAATTCCATGACAAGTGAATTATTATGGATTGTCATGGCATTCCATCACCATGAGACCACATTTCTTTGAGGCATTTTTTCAACCAGTTCACTGCATTGTCTATGTTATTGCTTAACATTATGCTTTGATAGATTTTTTCCAAGCATCCTTAGCTTGTTTTAAAGCACTTGTTTTAGGATTTTAGCCTTAGCAACAAGATAGTGAACTATTTGATAGAATGCTTTGGTAGACATGTATGAAAAATGTGGTAGCATAGACAAGACAATGAACTTTTTGAAAAAATTCCTCAAAGAAATGTGGTCTCATGGAATGCAATGACAAGCAAATGCATTTGGAAGCTACTCCTAGTTATTAGTTATGCAATGTGAAGTAATTGCATAACTTCTTAGGTTGACTTTGTAAAAACTACTTTGTAATTGAAATTTTGTCATCTATCAGCATCTAGTTATTAGTTATACAATGTGAAGTAATGCTTTGAGTTTGAAAGATGTGAAATGCAATGTAATCAACAATTTGAATATAAACTACAAAAATATATTTTTTACAATTCATTAGTTAAACTCTCTATTTTATTTTCTCTCTATAACTCTATTGCTATGGAAAGTCCTTTCAATTAAAAAAAAATTGTCTCTCAGTCTACTATTTTTTGTTGCTATGTGTAGAACATTATAGATGGATCAATGTCAGAGGTTGACTAGGGATCAATACCTTGCATTTGATGAGAGAATAGTCAATGAGAGGGACATGGAAAAATATCCATGTCCATGTAATTATTGTCTTGGTGGAAAGGTGAAAAAAAGAAGTGAAATTTATTGACATATCATAAGATACGGGCATAGTGGTATAAGCCCTTGGAATGTCAATTATTACGAAGATAGGATAGAATTATAGAGTGTGAGAGATGAAGAGGCAACAATGCTAGACAAAGGGTTTGAAGTTGATAGAATGTTGAATGAGGGTCTAAAATATGATTGGGCCAAGTTGATGGAGGATGCTTCAAGGCTTTTGTATGCTAATTGCAGGTTAAGTCGTTTGACAATAATCCTTCAAATTCTTAACTTGCAAGTGGTGTTTGGTTGGGAAAATGAGAGTGTAGATCAGTTATTGGAATTATTAAGTTCATTGTTACCATCTAACTCCACATTTCCAACAAAAAGAAGTTAATGTAGAAAGGAAATCACTAAGCTAGGCTTAGGGTATGAAAAAATCCACACATGTGTGAATGGTTGTGTATTATTTCGCAAGAATCTTGCAAGTGAGAGTGAATATCTAAAATGTCATGAAGTGAGGTATAGAGAAAGGTTGAAATCAATTGTGGTTCCTAGAAAGGTTCTTCGCCACTTTCCAGTAATCCCATGATTACTTTGAATGTATAGGTGAAGAGACATTGCTGAACTTATGCAATGGCATTCCCAAAATAAGAGCACTGATGGAAAATGACATGTGCTTGATTGTAATACGTGGATGGAATTTGATAATAGATGGCCTGATTTTTCTTAAGATCCTCGTAATATAAGGTTGAGCTTGGCTCTAGATGGGGTGAACCCATTCTCAGATCAAAATACTAAATGGTCAACTTGGTCGGTGTTTTTAATAAATTATAACTTGCCTCCATGGTTAGCAACTAAACCATTTTTCTTAATACTATCATTAATTATACCAGGAAAGAGAAGTCTAACTTTAGATGCAATTGATGCTTATCTAGAGCCATTATATGATGAGCTAATGGAATTGTGGAAAGGAATTGAACATTTTCAATCTTTAAGGGATGGTCATTCAATCAAATTCACTTTAAGAGCTTCCTTATTGTTTACGATTCATGATCCTACATATGGAACATTGTCTAGTCTCAATGTTCATGGATACCATGGATGTCCTACTTGCAAATTTAGGGATTTTGTGAGGCACTCAAGAATTTTGTGTAAGTATATTTATTGTGGACATCGTGTTTACCTTAAAATGGATCATCCATATCATCAACAAAAAACACAATTCAATAGTTAAGAAGAGAATCGTGAAGCACCACTGCTAATAATAGGTGATTACATTGTTGAGAATGGACAAAAAAGAATGTCATTTATTGAAAATGATGGGATTGTTGGTAGTAGATATGATCCATGTAATGAAAGTAGTGTAAAAAGGTTGTGCATATTCTATAAGTTATCATACTTTAAGGATATAGCCATTAGGCATACTGTTGACTTTATGCATACTGAGAAAAATATAGCCTATACTATTATAGAAACTCTTTTTGGTGCTTTGGATACTATTTCATCATGTGAAGAATTTCAACAACTAAAGATTTGTCAAAATTTTTGGGTTGAAAAATATGATGATGAAAAATATAGAAAACCTAGTGCTTCTTATGTTTGGACAAAGGAATAATGTGCACAATCCTTACAGTTGATGTTTCAGACTTGCTTTCCCACTGGATATGTAAGTAGTACTATTAGAAGCCAAACTAACATTGATGGCTTAAGAGGCCTCAAGACCCATGAATATCATGTCATAATGGAGAATATTTTACCTATTGTGGTAAATATATTAAGTTTACCAAAGGGGCCAAGATTGGAAGTTATAAGGTTGGGCCTAATATTAAAGAGGATGATTTTACATGTATTAGATCCTTCGAACTTTGATAGTTTGAGGGAGGAGGTTGTTGAAGTCCTTTGTCTATTGGAACAGGAATTTCCACCAACAATCTTTAACATTTCTATGCATCTTTTGATACATCTACAATATGAACTAAAGCATTGTGGCCCGATAAGAATGTATCCTATAGAATGATATATGAAGGTTTTGGAAAAAAATGTTCGTACTAGGACAAAATCGGAAGGCAACATGTCTGAGGGATATTCAATGCAAGAGGCCATGGGATTTTGCACAGAATATATGAAAGAATTTTAAAACGTCATTCGACGTGTATGGGACAATGACGAAGAAGACACAATTGCAGGTGAAGCATTAGAAGACAATGGATGTGGCTTCAAGCTATCAAATCAAGAAAGAAGTGTGATACATGCCTATATTCTTCAAAACACATCTTTGTTCGATAAGTGGCGTAGGTAAAAAATATTTTACACAATAATTTATTTACTCAATTGCATTTACACATTTATATTATCAATCTTACTATTTGTACATTAATATTCTATGTAGAAAATATGAAGAATACAATCAAGCTTGGATGCAACATCGAGTTCAAAGGCACATACATCATGATGATTTGATTCGAGGTGATTCTTTTCCAAAATTTGAAGAATGGATTGCTAATGCAGTCAGTGATGCAAAAGAAGAAGGTCAAGATATAACAATGGAGGAAAGTAAGATTTCACAATCTCCACTTTTATGGGATATGCGTTTTAGTGGAATGTGGGCCTATGGCAATCATTTAAGAGTGAAAAAAAAGACAAAGGAAAGATAAATTGTGATTTTGTTAGTGCTGAATTTCTTCACGAAATTGAGAAGAAATTTTATGTTGGATTCATCCAACAAATTATTCTAGTGGACTATGGTGAAAATAGTCCTATATTATTAAAATGTAATTGGATCCGACCAGCTGCAGTACAATATGATGAGTATGGATTTGTACACACAAATAGAAGATAATTTTTATCAAAGACGGATGAGCCATGTGTTTCCCCTCTTCAAATTAGCCAATAATTTCTAATTTATGATGTAAGAATCCTAGAATAGTTATATGTCATTCAAATAGAGTCTTGTTCAAAATGAAAATTCATGGAAGTTGTTGATATAATGCCTTATGGGAAATATGTTAATTCATAAGAAACATTCAAAGAAGTGGATGAAGACAATGATGGAGTGTTTGAAGAAGACATTTTGATTACCGATGAAGAGATTGGGAGAGAAAATGCATTACATGTCACAAATGAGGATGATGAAGAAAATCAAGCAGATGTAGATGTGAATGATTAGGATTCTGATCTTGCTAGCAATGCAGATGATTATGATGATGTTTTTTCACCTAAAAAGGATATCTTGTCACCTAAAATTTGGTTATATGTATGGTGTAATTTATTATTGAATGTAATAAAGATCTGAGTATAGGTATGCTTATTCACTATTATTCTATTGATACATTTCTGAATGTAATCATCATTATTCTACTAATACATTGTAGACAAAACCTGAGATGTTCACTACTCATTTGAAGTGTATTTAAAGTTAGGTTCAATCATTCTTCTTAGTTTTCTTTGGTTGATAATTTGAAATTAATTTTTTTTAGTTAGAATATAATTTCTTTTATGTCCTATATGTTTTCTAAATTCAAAAATATAATGAACTTCTTTGATTTAATAATACATATAGATATCTTAACATTGGTTGAACTAAGCCTCCCCATTACAAATAAATAAATGATCTCTTAGGACTGACTGACATTGAAAACTAAAACTGAGAGACTGCAAAATTAGAAAATTCTTCAATCTTTTCAATAAAATGATATCTAAAATACTACATTCATAATAAAATCCAATACTGCACTACCACAGCAATCAATAGAGGTATGCACGGGATGGCAGGACATATAGATCAATTTACAAATGCTTACTGTAATACCACGACAACCAAACATGAAACCGCGAGGTGGCAGTGATAACATGTTAACAACTAAAGTAAACCGCAACCCCACAAGGGGTAAATAACTGTGGTATGGTGGTGAACAATCACTCAACCACTAGAATTCACTCGTTGTCCCACAGAATTCCAAAGGGGTGTACACGGGGTGGTGATACTTCTACCTCTACCTCGCAATAGTCTTGATATGACAGAGCGGTATGGCAGTGAACAGTCACTCCACCACTAGAATTAACCCATCGTTTCACAAGAGTCCAAAGGGGTGTGCACAAGGTGGTGGTACTGCTAACGCTACCCTACAAAGGTCTTTAAATGACCTAGTGGTAGTGTGGTAAAAGTTGTCAATGCATTAAATGATTACACCGTTTGATTTCCCAAGATCAACGAAATGTATTCAAACTCAAAATATGGGCAGATTCTGAAATATCTTGCACAAATTGACATTTCACATTAATAGTGAGGTGATTGAGCTCAACAACAAATATTACTTGGGAGTCGATGAAATTTTGGCAATCATTCACAAAGCTCAGCGTACTAGAGGCAAGGGAGTTCAAGCAGGAAAATGTTGTAGCTATTATTATGTAAGGTAAGTTCATTAAACCCTTTGTAGAAAGTGTATAAGAATTGAATTTTCTTCTATAAGTAGACACTTAAAAAATCAAGTAGGAGTAAATTCTTCATCATGCCACCCAAAAGAAGTCAACTTGCGAGTAAAAAAGGAAGTGTCCATAGTTTCTAAATCAAAGAAGACATACCTGAAAAAATCCATTGTAGATGTGTTACCTAATTCTATAGACAAAGGATCCAAAAACGTGTTTAAAAATACATCCCAAGGATGTAGAGACCCAATTATTCCTATCTCAGGGTGGGATCTATTTTGGTACTTCTATGAAAAAAGGGTTGAGAAGGTACCGGTTTTGAATCCTTGGACCTTAGATTTGGCCAAATTGATAGTCCCAAATTTCTTCGTAGATGTTGAGTTTATTAAAGTATTGGCACAATATTATCACCTAGCTACCAAGACTATAAGAATGCCAGATGCTTCACCATTAGTGGTGCTGACTAAAGAAGCAATTATAGAATGTTTTATGTTAAACAAGCAAGCTATCACTAAGAGCGACTTGGACATAAGTGAGGAGGATTATAGGAGATTGAGAAATACCTACAAGAGTGATAAACTTCCTTTACACATGAAAAATGGTTGTAAACAATAGGAGGATACCTATCTCCCCCTCCCAAAATTAGCCATTTGCCACATAAGACTTCCAAGTATATTTCAAAAGAACTTATTTTTCTTTGTTCCAAGTGCTTGGAATAGATGTTGAAGAGAGGATGCCAACATATATCATGATGATGGCAATAATGATACAAAATCCTGAAGTGAACATTGAGTATGAATTTTTTGCTAAAATTGAGAAAGGGCTACATGAGGGATTTTTGCAAGAGAGAACTTAGCTCCCATCACTTTTAGGAAATACTCTCTATTGTGTCATTTAATATTGTACTAAAATAGAAACAGATGGACTAAAGAATATGTTTTGGAATGACTGATGATGTAGGGAATAGGTTTCCTATACAAAACTGGTGTTACATCTAGGATAGTAGATGTAAAAATAGTGATTATGTAATATTTCATAATGATTTCATAATAAAGGTCATGGTCGCTCTTGGTCTTATTTCACCAAGATTTCCTAATAAAAACATGCAAGTATTAAGACCTTTAGCATTGAAGCCAGAGTAGGGGTGACTCACAATTTTGGTGACTGGTTCTTCTTAGCAAACCAAACAATAATAAGGGTTATGGGTTTCCTCAAGCCCCACATGTTTTACCTAAATTTATTTCTATTTGAATTGCATTTTTAGAATTTATGTGGCAAATGTTATGGATGGAGCGGGATGTTATGAAAAGACAGAAAAAGGGTACATTCCTCCTTGACCTAATTGAATTTGAGTAACTATTTGTAGGGTCTAACACTCTTGAAGAACTACAAAACTATTTGAATATGTTGTATCCATTGAATTCACAAGGAGAAAGGGTCTTTGATCTTGAAGGGCATATTAATTTTATAAAGCAGGCAATTCTCACTAAAGCTTAGATTACCCATGTAATGGATTACGTATAAGATGTAATAAGAAATTGCTTTACATCTGATGAAGTTTTTCAGAGGAAGAGGAAGTGGGAAATCATAAAGAGGCTTGAGGAGGAGAAGAAAAGGGACACTGGATTCCAACGATTCTATGTTGAAGAAAAGGATCCTATCAAAAGGATGAACACAATAATTGACAACTCTGAAAGATTATATGTTCAACCAGAAAAGAAACCCGAGGGTGAGTCTTTGAAACCCTCCAAGCTGCCCATCAAACCAAGAGGTATTGTAATCACAAAGCCCCTACTAGAAACTGCCACAATACAATCAGAAGTATCCCCTAAGCAACCAAGTCTTAAAAGGAAGAAGACACATGGAGCGGCCCCCTTAGTGGCATATGAAATAAGTGAAGGAGTAGGGCATATTAAAGAGGTAGCCGATGTACTTTTGAATTTTAAAGATGATGGACTTGATCAACCACCGCTTAAGCTTGCAATTGATGCTCACAAACTAGAAGAAAGAGTGGATGTACATGGGCATAATGATCAAGAAGTGCATGATGATGAAAGGGTGATTGTTGCCCTTAGATTTATTGAAGATGATGAATTTATTCAAACTCTCGAGTTTAAGGATTTTTTGTTTAAGATGAAAATGAAAAAATTTGAGGAGAGACTCCAAATTAATAGGATGGGCACTGAGGAGTCACAACATGACCAAATTTTTTCCCAAACTCTTGAAGAACTCAAGATTAATGGAATTACTGTTAGCCCCCAAAAAGCAAGAAAATTGGTCTTAGAAAGAAATATACTAATTATTCTTGGGATGGAGTTAAATAAGATATTCTTACTGGATCAAGTAAGAAGCCAAGAAGATCCCATGTTGGTTTCTGAATTCAATTCAAATGAGGGAATGAGTGGCACAGGTTACAATCCAAGACTTGAAACCCTAGTCTTTTGGACAAAGCAAAAAAGAATAGAAAAACCAAGATTGCTTGATGTTGTAAAAGAAATGAGAGGGACTTCCATGGTAAAGACACTTCAATACACATTAGCATTGGAGGTAGCTACTATGACAATGCACTCAACAATGTTTACTAGGGATGTGGTTAAAGCTATGGAGATTATATTGGCATAATTTGAGAAAGCATAAACTGATATGAATGATGAAGTGAATAGGTTATTCATAGAAAATGTGAAATTGAAACAATAGTTGAAGGGATCGGGTCCTTCCCAAAGCATAGAATCAGCAGTATACCAGCCTCCTGCCATCCAAACTAATAAATGTAAAATCACTATTGAACAAGTTAATGTGCTAAAACAAGAAATTGAGAAGTTGAAAAAGAGTAATGAAGAAACAAAGGAAAGAGCAAAGAAAGAAACCCTTGAGGTATTGGAACAGATCTTGGAGCATAGGGTTAAACTAATTGTGTACAAATTGGAAAATGTGTATGAAAGTTATGTTTCCTTTTCACAAGCAGTTGATCAAATAAAGGCCCGTGTACCTATATTGGACCCCTTAGTCAAGAAATGACAACCTGTACATCACATCTTAATGACTTTGTGCAAAATTTTAAAAAAGGACTGTTGAGGCCTCCATAACTTTAAAGCCTCCTGATCAAATGGTTCGAATGGTCACAGATGAATTTCAATACATGTCTACAGAAGACCAAAAGATTAAAGCAAGAATGGATTAATTTCACATGCTAAAGCAATGGTTCATGCCTAAGATACTAAGGGATGATGATCAACTGAAAGGATCCAAGGATTGGGTAGATGAATTTAGAAAAAAAATTCCCAACTACCTCACTAATATACAAAAGAATGGTGACATAAATATTCACCACCTCAATTTAACCTTGGATGGAATAATTGCACTAGATGTTGGGTACTCAAAATTCACCATGGATACCAAAGGGTTATTAGATAGCAGATGGAAGAGTCACTTGGCCAAAACACAAAAAATGCAAGAGTACAAATGGCCTCATGATTACATGGTGTACCAATCACTAGTGGAATTTGGAAAATAAATGACTACATGACTAAAAGTTTTAGTCACGTGACTAACACTAGTAGAATTTGACAAATAAATGACTAATTTGGTCATTTATAAGTGACTAATTTGGTCATTGGGTAAAATCACAACTAAATGACTAAATAAATGTGCTCATTATTAAAATCTTGGCCATAATTTTGATTTTAATAAACATACTCTAAAACCTTCGTCAGGACCTTATTTTCGATCGTAGCCTGCCATAATTAATAATAAAATATTACAAATAAAATTACTAATTAATAGTTTTTGTGGAATAAATATTTTGTTTTTGTGGAATAAAATTACAATAATATTCTAAAAAATGTACTTATTTCCCCTTTTAGTCATGGTCTCTATCATCAAATCCCACTCAAAATGGCATGGGCCTTAATAATACACAAATCACAAAGCCTAACACTTGAAAAGGAAACAATCAATATCAACAATGTATATCAGTATGACCTCACATTAACAACTATTTCTAGAGTGTGTGAACTTGCAAGCCTATGCATAAAACTAGCCTTCACATTTCAATGGTATAAACGCATGCAACAAATTCCATAGGTAGCTCGTCAAAAGCAAGAAGAAGAACGCTTATTGGCATTATCAAATTCAAACTCTTGAATGAACACTAATACAAAAAAGAACTACAGGTTAGTTACTTTGATTTTATCAACTACATTTTTCCCACGTCTTCCAACCAAAAAACCTTCATTGCATACTTAGTTACAAAGTGTCTCCAATGATTAATCCAAATTTCTTCTTTCAAAAAAGTAGTCATACACTACACATGAAACATTAATATCAACTTGCTCTAAAACATGACTAAAAAAAAATCTTTCTTTTCTCTTTCTAACAATTTTTCTACAAGTATGCAAATACATAAAAGCAACAACAAAATAAGACCAAACACTCTCACAACTCAACCATTTTGCTAGCACTAAATGCCATTGGAGTTCCTCATTTATGTCATATTTTATTTCGACATTAAGTCCCAACTCCAGATTTTCTTGAGATGATTTCCTTTCACAAACTAGATACTCATTTGTAGATTGTCATAGCAATATTTGCAATTACACTCCTTCAAATTTGAATGTGGATTTTCTTTTCTAGGATTGTAATTGAATGCACCTAAATCCTTATGATATGGCTTCAAATTTGAATGTACCTTTACTTTTCCTTTATAGTAATTGAACGTCTTATGTAAGGGAACTCCAATTATTTGGAATTCATGTCATTATGAAAGAACACTCATTATTTGCAAGCTTTCTTGCTACCTCTTATTTAAATTTCTAGTATAATTAGCCTTTGTGGATTGAGATGGATTATATTCAGAATATGAAACATCTTTATTATGTAAAAACAATATCTATTGATCTATTTGATGTTTTCTTGATTGTACTATTTAGATATCTATGTTCAAATATCATTGGTAGATATAAACAAAAAAAAATAGAACAACTATTAAGCTTTTAAACTTTAAAAATCTACACAAATGACTAAAAAAATAGGAAAATTTATCTGCACAAATGATGACAAAGGCTTCAAAAAATAGAATCAAAAGAAAAGGTAATTTGTAAGTATTGGCAATACAAATTACTGTGCATGATTTATTAGTTTAAAATCTATTAAACTTTAAATTTGTAGGCATCCATAAAAATCTGCAAACAACTAAACTTCAAACAATGGGTTAGTGCCTTGCAAACTCTATCAAAATACCTCTATGAAATACCTTGTAAAGATTTCCAAATGCCATACATGACAAAATAAAAGCTAAAGCATTAGGAAAACAATAACAAATCACCTATTCCATAGTGGATTGGTGTCACATGTGCTAGTGACCCTTTCCCAACCCTTGATCAAAGCTCAAGATGATAAAATGCAAATGGAGATTGTTGATGGTGTTTTCTGCACAGCAACAACTCAGACAGAAAATGATATTCTATCTCTCTTGAAAGATAATCTTCAACAATGAATTGCTGAAAATCACCCCAAGGTCTCTCGGGTGTTAGGTCATAACAATGCATAAAACAACTCAGATGAAATGTGAAATTGCTGGTAATCACAATCGGACTTACTACAGCGAACTGAACCCTCTCAATTTATCAGATCTGACAATAAGATGATCTTGAATCCTAAATCTAACCGAATAATAAAGAAATTGCAAAAGATAGGGATGCAGGGAAGGTAATAAAATCTAAATTACTGAACGGACAAGCAATGCAAATGACATATATTTGGAATGGACCTATCTCAAATAACCAATTCATGTTCGACCCACAAGGCAATCTTACAAGAACAGTGCAATCTTCTGAGGAATACAAATTTTCAAATCATAGACTTGCATCTACAACCGAACTTAAGCACATTTGAATATATGGTCCAAGTTGACTTCACCAGCCTACTACAATCAGATAGTTACTGGGAGTATAGACCAAAGATAGCTACCGACATTCCAAATATGAAATCACATACACCATTTATCCAACTAAACTAATTTATTTCTGAACATTAAACCCTAGATCTTCAAGCAATGTAAAAGATAGAGCAAAAGAACCATGCAAGATGAGATAACACAAAGGATTTCACCAGGAAAACCACAATGCCTTCAATTGTATTAATCATCAAATGCTGCAACAATTCAACTGTTCTGAATATGATATTTGCTTCAAGAAATTCTAAAACTCTAACTATTGCTCTTGCTAATCTCTACTACAGTCTTGCTAATGTCTATCAAAAATTTTTGAGCTGAACTCTTACAATGAAGCAAGAATGCCTACTTATCAAATTTTCCCCCCAAAACATGTCGGCCCAGCCAAACATTTTTACAAAATAATAAAAACCGCCAAAACAGGTCGGCCAAGGAAACAAACTAAGGCACACATTTAATGCCATCATCCAAGTCGGCCAAGGCACAGTCCCCAAGGAAATCCGGTCCAATGCATGCCCTATGATAATAGGGAAGCACAAATCTCGAGATAAACCTTAACTGCTACTTCCTTTGTCTTTCCTCCGCGATGGTGACCCTTGGACCTTCGAGAAAACTCCTTCCAGCTCAGCAACAGGTGGCAATGGCAAAACTTTGAGCCGACATTTAATTGAATCAATTCCTTCATTGGATCGCCCGATGGTTTTCTTCCATTCCTCCTTGCTGGCCAAGTATCTATCTATCACTGCCAAATATGTAGCTGCATCATCAAGCATATGGCCAGTGACAACCTCATCAGAATCAGGGGCATAAACCTCATGCCACCACTCTTTCAATTGATCTAAACTCAGGTACTTAGGAGCCATCTTATTCCTCCCTGTCATCACTTCAAAAAATGCAATGCAACCATCATAGATTGCAGTGAGGTCAGCATCAATGGACTTTCTTCATTTCTGTATCTTTTTCAGGGCTCCCTACCTGATCTGCAATGCCTCGAACCATTCCCATGGTTCATCCAACCTGGTAGAGGGAATAATTCCATCCTTTCCCAATTGTTCCTTGCCATGCCCCAGAATAATCTTTGTCTTCTGCAGCAGGGAATCGACATCATTCTTATCCTAAGAAAGGATGCTTTCCATCAGCTCTTTTCCTCGGACTGCATCCTTTCCAACAGACAGGATTTCCTTAATAGCTTCATCTCCTTGCGTCCGAACACTCATCAACCAGTCTGTGGCAGCTTGTGTGGAGGCCTTCATCTTCTCTATGCCAAAAATTGTTTCCTTCGGCAGAAATCTAGGAGTAGAAGAGGAGGACGGATGGAGGGACTGTAGAGGTTTCATGACCTCTTCTAAGCTTTTCCTTAACCTCTCATTTTCCCTTTTCAACTCTCGCTTTGTCTGAGTCTCCTTCTTTAATCTGTCTACAATTACAGCACTTGACCCCTCGAATTCCTCAATGTCTTGTTCTAGGGAGGCCGGCCCAAGGTTAATGGTTTGGACACTGTAATCCTGGCTTGCTACCTCATCTCTTGTTTTATCTGCAGCAGGGGTGGCGATGTGGACTACACGGTTGTGCACTTCATCCCTTTCCACCCGGGAAATTACCCTGGCAGCCTTCTTCTTCTTCCCCTTACCAATCTGAGATAACATTGCATCCCAGTCAAGAGGAGTGTCCTCTACTATCACCTGTTTCTTCCTTGCTATTTCTTTTTCTAACCAGTCCGGGGCTACAGGGTCCGTCCGGATTCCTTCTGTGTCAGTTTTCCCCGGGTCCTCTGCGACTTCCTCCTCTTCCTCAGCTGTCACCTCAACCTCCTTCTCGGCTGTGGCCTTGTCATCTTCTTCCTTCTCAGGAGTCTTCTCGCTCTGAACAGCCTCCTCAATCCCCAACTCTGGAAACACTGGCGATGGAGTCCGAGCAGGCAGGCTTTCCTCCGGTTCTGGTGATCCGCGGCCTTCCTCACTCTCCGGAGAGTCCTCGTATTGTACCAAGGGAGAAGTGTGCCTCTCTTCTGTCTCTACCTCGAGTTCGGCAGCCTCAGTGAATAATGTTCCCTCCCTGAATGGCTCTGCCTCTCCGCTGATTTCTTGTCCATCCAGATTCTCAGGTTCTGTTACACTCTGTGGAGGAGAGACAGGCTTGTCCTGTTCAGTGGCTGGCAATACTGGGGAAGAATCCTTTGGCTGTGCGGCATCCTTTGGGGAAGGAGTTCTGGATTTTCTGGTGTATACTTTGGTCTTCTCCCCTCCGGAGCTTTCCACATCCACAATTGGAGGTTCATCCTCTGAAGTCGTTTGGCCTTTCTTCTTCGCCACCCTTGTAGTTCTGGCTTTCTTGGGCGGTGGAGGAGCATCCTCCTCTTCAGCTTTCTCTGCCTTCTCCTCATCCGAGGACTTACTGATGGTTAGAGTCTTCCACCTGCGTTTGCCAATTGGTTTCCTCTTTGCTGCAGGCTCAGTCCCTTTAGGACCTCTGACTTTGATCTTGAATGGCGATGTTTTGGCTGATTTCCCTTTGGGGTCCTCTTCCCCGGATTCTTCAGAGGTGGACATGGGGTTGAGATTCCCCATCAAATCAAAAGTGCATGGCACATTAGCATTTTCCAATACCCACACCTCATGTTTAACCCAAGCAAAGGTATACCTCAGCACCGGAGCCATCAAGCCTTCCAACTCTGTCACCTCAGGCTCATTCCAATCAATATCCGCCACTGACCTATCCTTGATGGGCTCATAGACATGGTCCTGGACCAGTTTTCCATCATCTTCCAGCTGATCCGAATCAGCTTCACATTGTACTGCCTAATTGCCTCTACTGGCAGCCGGGAATACCTTTTCCTCCGTGCATCAAGGTCATCCTTGATATTGACCCAGTAATCTTCCAAATCCTCTTTATGTCTAAATTCCCGGGTAGCCCTCTTCTGTGCTTCTCCGGTGATGTCAAAGTTCATTCTCTTTGAATGGAAAGAGAATCCATAGGCTGCCAACTCCTCACCTGCAGTGTGGGCTGATTGAATGGAAGGGCACATTTCTCCCACGCCAATCCCAAGGGGAAAGTCACCTCCAAAACCAGTTTTATGTTTCTCCCTCTTGACCACTGCATCAAACTCACAAATTTGTCTCACGACCTCTAGCAGCACAATGTGGTCAGTGGGATACCTGGGCAATCTGTAGGGTGCAACGGGGCATCCATCAATCCGGAGATAAGTGAAGGTGGGGAACTGGATGAACCAGGCCCCGTAATTCTTAATCAGTCCTTTTGCCCCATCGGACAATCTGATGTGCTCCGCATTCTGAAGGGTCCGGGTAATGTGCATGGTGAAGGCATCATTGGCCCTCCTATAATCTCCGTGTCCGAGGTGCAATTCCGGATAGACTTCATAGATAATATCCTGTCCAATGGTTCCCGCCGGAGTCAGTCCCTTGTAGGGGTAGGAGATGGCCAGTATATACATGATGTAAGAGGACATGGTAAACTTCTTTCCCTCCAAAACATTCCTCAGTTGCTTATCTATTTCTGCACTGATTAGACCGGCCCAGTGATAATTCGTTCCTTGGCCTATCTTGGTGATCACATGGACCATCCAATTTTCCAATACCCCGGCGGTTTTAAGTCCGGCCACCCTGCTCAGCAGTGTGATGGCGTCATAAATATCCGGCCTGAACTTCACCCTGTGCAACTGTTTGGGCAATTTGGAGTGGTGAGTCTTGGGCTTCTCAAGCCATGAGTTGATAAGCTGCTGAGCCTTAACTGGCTCGTTCTCATAATACGTGCGAGCAGTGTCAATGTTTAAGGCACAGACCGAGGGGAGATCCGGCATGCTGAAGGCCCGGGCAATGGAGGCTGGACTGAAGTTTGCCAACACTCGTCCCTCAGTGGTGACCACCATCTGTGTGTCAAAAGCGTACTGTCTAGCACACTCCAAAATCAGCTCGTAGCACTGCACTGCTGGAGGGAACCCTGCCACATGTACCAACCCTGAATTCATCATCCCCTGCCTCAAGGGTGACGGGTCTTTCTCAGCTGTTCTCTGTTTGAATTCCTCATAACGCCAGGCACCAACGTTGGTATCGGACACATCCGCCCACACGGAGGATATCTTACTCTCCAGGACCTGACTCTTCATGTCCAACCTCAATCTTTCTGTCTCAGAAACTGAAGATGCCCCTGCACCACCTTTGGACTTCCCAGCAACAGCTTTGCCTGATTCAGCCTGCACATCCAAGAATTGTCATTAGAATTCAACTATTGAGTTCATGTCAATCCAAAAGGTTAGCACACATCATATAAATCCATTAGAATCAACTACTAATTGCCAATCTTTCGAGATCCGGAGAAATCAGATAATCCGAAAAATCATGTAAACCGGGAAAATACCGTCGGGACGGAATTTCGGAGAAATCCGACCCAGACGGATTTCTGCTGCCAAAGCACTATTAGCCATGTAAATCATTAATATGTTCGGAAATCAAAGGAAAATCATTAATTTTGCTCTTTGGCAACAAGAAATAAGCATTAACAAACATTCCATCAATCCTATCACCGAAATATACAAAAGAATGCAATCAGACAGGAAATCCAGAAAAATTCGGGCAGAACGGATTTTCGTGGACAGTATAAATTACGTCGGGAACTAACCTCGTCCGCGGAATAAGCGGAAACCGGGAAAATCCGGGAGCAAGAAAATTCCGCGACGACCTCGGAAACCCGAAAAATGGCAAGACGTACACTAAAACTTGAGCGACCACGGGATCTCCACTATCTAAGCTCAAATGATCCTAAAACCGACGATGATCACCAGACTCAAGTATGCAAAGGATTCCAACTCTCAAAAGCCCCCAAATGAGAAATCCCTATGCTAAGACAATGGTGCCCTAAATCGCGTGACCAGATTTCTGCCATTAAAACCAGAGCAAGCTTTAGGGTTAAAAAAAATATTAGTTCATGATTTACCTAAAAGCCCTCTAATCCTCACAGGACGGGGAAGCCAACACAACGCGGGGCTAAAATCACTCAAGCACAAGAAACAATCATCGTTCTAGCCGAAACACTAGGGAAACCCTAAATTCGCATGGTAACACATCCCGCGCCCGAAACAAGCAAGCAATACGACCCAGAATTTCGTCTAACGCGTAAATATGCAATCAGATGAACAAACGGAACTTATAGGGCATGAGAGATGGGCCTCAGAAAAAAAAACGGATCAACCCGACTGGATAAATACGAAACCCAAAACCAAAACAAGGGCCGACCCCAAAATTCAACAATGCCCAGTACAAGAAAACCTCAAATCACCATGCAAGCAAACGAAAGGGCAACGAATACATACCATGGATCAAAACGGGCAGAAATCCGAGCTCAGAAAGTCAACCACGCGACAAACACGTCCAAGCAACGAGATACTGGCAGCAACACTCAAGCAATTCATGTGCAAACACACCAAGATCAATCCTCAAAGCTCAAATGAAAGTTCTGAATCGCCAGAGCAGAAAACAAGGAAGCAATCGAAGTTGGAATGAATCAAAAAATGCCCTAAAGTCGCCCTTATACCCGTCTTAACCAAGGTACCTCAGCCATTAATGCACGAAAAGACGTTTCTGACAAGTCCGGAAACCCGAGCCCCAAGTGGAATTTTGGAGAATCCCAGAATGCGCGGAGTCACGGATCCCGCGGAAATGTAGAAACCGGGGAAATCAGGAAGATCGGGATTTTGACAGAATCCGGGAAAATCCGACTGGACCGGAAAATCCCGAAGTTAGGAAAAAACCCGGAATCGGAGAATCTGGCAAGAGACGGACAAGGAACCAGGGCCGGAAAAATCCGCCATAGGCGGAAAATCTCAGATCCAGGTGAAAACCCGAATTCGGCCAAAAACTCAATTTCAATCAATTGCAACCCCAAGGCAAGGGCAAAGCCAGCAAAACCAACATGTCAAGACCCCAAAATGATAAATCCAATAAAATCAAAGGTCAAAAACACAAAAAAAAAAAGGGGGTCCCCACTCCAAGTGGGGCGTGTGTGCAAAAACTGCACAACAAATGGCGACTGCTGGGGAAATGCTCGAGCATTTCGATGACAAACTGGAATCAAGAACCCAAACTCTGTTTCAACTCAAGTACCTAGCCGTCACCCTAAGTTAAAGCAAAGAAACTCTCACCATTCAGACATTCCTATACCAGGTCCAAGTGTGTGCATGTGCATATCTTACCTACCTTCAGGCAAAGAACCGATGGTATGAACAGGCTACGTAAGATTCTGACCCTAAAAGTAACCTGATAGAGCCTCAGCCAGCAGCCCATAGCCCCGACGAGGTTATCGCGTGATCCTCCTGAACATAGCTCTACTGCCCAGGCGTCTATAGCCCCGTGAGATATTCAGATTCCCCTGATGAGTTGAATTCCTCGACCTTGCCATATACTTTTCTTTTCTTTTTTTCTTTTTTTTTTTTTATGAATATTTCTTTTTACTCAACTTATTCAACCTGTGAACAGTGAAGTTCACACTCAGGGCTGAGAACCACAGTGGCACTAGAGCAGAAAAAGATTTTTCACCTGTCCAGACCTTATAAGGACCTTTTACAACTTCAGGTATATTTAAAGATTAAAGGTATAAGACCCCAATACATTCCTGTTCAGACTAACTAGAAAATCTTCGCCTTACCACAAGGACAAATGACATAGGCAACGGAATTCATACCATAACATTCTGGAAAAAAGATTAAAGTTTGTAAGGGAAATATCAGGAACATTGGACCTGCTTTGCCACCATTATCATACAGATGCACCCAAAATCCCACAAGGAGATAAGACCAAAAGCAAGAGCAACGCAAAGCAAAACAAACAAACCAAAGCAAACCTACTCTAACCAAACAAAACCAGCAAAGCGAAAGGGAAACCTACCCTAACCAAAACAAGCAAAGCAAGAAAAGAGAGCAACCTAACTAACTATTTACAGGGCAAAGAGCTGAGAACAGCTCAAGACTAGAAATAATGTTTAAGATACTACCCATTAATAGGCAGTGGTATGTCTTCTCCCGTGAGAGTCCTCAAGCGGAAGGCATTATCTCCCAGAATTTCAGCAATCTGGTAAGGACCAAGCCATAATCTATCAAACTTACCATGGCTTCCTTTCTGATCATGCGGCTTATCCCAATACAGGACAAGGTCAGAGATCCTAAAGGCTTTGACCTTACCTCTCCTATCAAACCATCGCTTGACTACCCCCTGGTGTTTGGCAAACCTTTCAAGGGCATTATCCCATTTTTCCTCAAGATGCAATAGTTCAGCTAATCTTGCTTCTTTTCTATCCCCCTCATCATAAAACTGATTGATAAACTGCAGAGTTGGAATTTTAAGCTGGATAGGGAAAACTGGTTCCAGACCGTACACTAAATGATAAGGAGAGGTACCAATGGAGGACTTAACCCGAGTACGATCTGCCCAAAGAGCAAACCTAAGCTGGGTATGCCAGTCCTTTGGGTTCCTCTCTAACAGTTTTCGAATAACAGTCAACAGGTTCTTATTAGAGGATTCAGCTAGACCATTCCCCTGGGGATAATAATTAGATGCAAACTTAACAACAATGCCATGATCAAAAGCCCAGTTTAAAAATTTCAAAGATGCAAAGGCGGGACCATTATCACACACAACAGCAATAGGACATCCAAACCGATTGAGAATGGCAGATTCTAAGAAATCGATTACTACCTCTGATGTACACTGCCTACAAGCAAATGCTTCAGTCCACCTTATAAAGTAATCAGTAATGGTGAGGATATACCTGTGTCCAGCAGAAGATGGTGGATTGATGGGGCCGATGAAATCCATACCCCATTGAGTAAAAGGTTTTACCTCAATAACAGACTGGAGCGGAAGTGCTGCACACCTTTCCCGTGTCGCTGCAGTCTGACAAATATGACAGGTCCGGACATGATGATGAACATCCTTGAATAGTGTAGGCTAGTAGTATCCTGCCCGCAAAATCTGGTTGGCAGTAGCAATGGCAGAACCATGACCAGTGCCATATTTCTCATGAAACTCATTTATTACTCTTTCAGCTTCCTGTTTTCCAAGGCACCTTAAGTAAATACCTTCGTGATTCTTCTTGTACAGGACAGCTCCTTTCAGCATGAAACCATCACTTTTCATTCTCAAGGCTCGCCTCTGTACTGCATTTAAATGACCAGGAGCTTGTTGATTCAACAAATAATAAACTACATCATCATACCAGCCATCTGGGGAAACCACTTCAACATCATAGTTACAGACAGACAATTCAGGGCCTATCTCTGCCATGGTTTGGGTGAGTCCCTGTCCTCTTACCAGCTTCATGGGTTGGATCTCAATGTCGTACTCCTGAAGCATGGTCACCCATTTAGCTCCATTTAGCTCTGCGCTCCCCTAATTCATTCTGCATCAGCAATAACTTAACTGCAGGATCAGGAACAATTGCAAACACCTTGTTTCTGAGGATATAGTGCCTAAATTTCTTTACTGCTTGGACAAGGGCATACGCTTGCTTCTCCACACATGGGTATTTCAACTCAGCATCCTTCAATGGCGTACTCATGAAAGCGATGGGATGCTCATTCCCCTCATCAGACTTTTGTGTCAGCATTCCAGCACATGAGTGGTCTGAAGCAAAGGAATAGATATAGAACGGTTTACTATAATCTGGACTGACCAATACTGGAGCATCAGCAATAGCTCTTTTGATCTCTGCAAAGGACTCCTTCGCTTCTGTGGTCCACTCGATCTTGGCATCTTGTTTTAACATGGCATTTAGTGGCTTCACAATCTCAGCAAACCCAGTGATGAATTTCCTGACAAAATTAATCTTACCAAAGAAAGATTTCATCTCTTTCTTGCTGGCAGGCGGCTGAATTTTTAGGATGGCTTCCACTCTCTCTGGATCTATAGCAATTCCTTTCTCTGATATGACGTGCCCTAACAATTTTCCCTCTGTAACCCCGAAAATACACTTCTTGGGATTTAAAGAGATGCCGAATTCCCTGCACTTCTGGAACACCTTACGAAGATCTGAGATATGATCCCCTCTGCTTTTGGAGAAAACAGTCAGATCATCCATGTAAATGATAAATTTACCTCTACATGCTCGAAAGCTTATATCCATAGCCTGCTTGGAACGTGGCTCCCGTGATTGATAAGTCCGAATGGCATCCTCCTCAGAGGCTAAGGTTCCCACTCTTAAGCAACTTTGTTTCGCCCCTTGTCGACCATCACCGATTATATCCTGAATAGCCATCCAAAAAGGACATCATCTGCGATCCATTAACCACTTGTAACACTTCATCCAAAGAGGGAACTGGATAATTATCCTTTTCAGATGACCTGTTCAGATTTCTGAAGTCAACACAGAGCCTAATTTCACCGTTCTTTTTTCTTACTGGCACTAGATTTGCCACCCATGTTGAATGCCTGACAGGGAATATAATCCTGGCAGACAGCAATTTCTAAACTTTCTTCTGTATGAGGGGCTCCAGCAGTGCGTTGATAGGTCTCTGCCTCTGTCTAAAAGGCTTAGCACCTGGCTTGAGAGGTATAGTGTGAGTTATGATGGATGTATCATAAGTCTTCAAGTCTTCATAACCCCAGGCCACTATGTCTGGAAAGTCGTATAGGGCTCTGATTATTCCATGTCTTTCTTCAGGAGTACAAACCTTACCAATGAAAACATTCTTCACATCATCTTCAGTGCCCACATTGTGAGTGTCACACTGCCCACTGATAGACTCTTAGATTCCTGTTTCTGATCTCTGATTTTGTCCATATCGAAAATCCTCTCCAACTGTACCATTCCCCTCGGAATAGTATTGGACTTTAAATTTAGCACACCTTCCAGATCCAATTCTGCTTCTTGAGGTTCTGTTTCATCAATGATCTGTGAAGCAAAGACATCCGTGTTTGTGATAAAGTCAAGGATATGTTTATCATCCTCAAACACCTGAAAATTAGTCACATTGTCAGGGACTGACGGGACAGGAGTTAATTCAACAGTAAACTTCTTCAATCCTGATAGGGACAGGGGCTGCAAAGTACTGGCCGCTTGAGCTAGGGAATCAGCAGTTTGATTCTTCTTCCTTGGGATCAATTGAATATTAAAAGCGTCGAATCCCTCGATGAGGTCACACACCCTATGTCTATAGTTGGTCATTCTCCTGTTGTGACACGCATACTGCTTTCTTACTTGTTTGACCACTAATTCTGAGTCACCAAATACTTGCAAGACCTTGACCTTTTTGTTTAGTGCCATAAGGAGTCCATGAATTAAAGCTTCATATTCAGCCACATTATTTGTACAATAAAATTGGAGCCTATGAGCTGCAAAGAAACTCTTACCTTTTGGACTTATCAACTCAAATCTGGCTCCAGCCCCCTGCTTGGACTTAGATCCATCAAACTTGAGAGTCCAGTATTCCGTAGTGGTGGTCTTCTTCATTTTGTCTTTTGGCTTGTCAGTAATAGAGGTTTTCACAGCCACAACAGGTTTCTGATTTTCAGACTTTGCTTGCAAACTCTGCTCATCTGTGCTAGCCACCTGAGATGGATTCATGCTTTTGTGCACTTCTTTCACTGCTGTCTAACACAAGCAACACTCCAATTCTGAGTGAGAAGCATTGTGGACTCTACACCAATTCGGCAAGAGTAACTCCTTGAAACTTGTCTTCCTTCCCAAGTGAGTTTGATTCTCCACGCATTGCTTGATGAAATCTTGGAAATTGTCCAGTAAGCTAATCGGTCTATCCTCAGGTTCTTCTTCTTCCTCAACTGATTCTGTTAGGACTTCAACAAGACTGGACCCTGTTTCAGCGTCCACTGGCATCGTATGCAACATCAATACCTCTTCTGTATCGGATTCTTCATATAGGGCCGATAGCAAGTAGTTTCCCATTCCAGCGTCTGATATGAGAACCTCAGCCGAAGTCTTTTGGTATTCTGTTATCATGTACTTCATTCTAGGCTCCCTCTCGATCCTTATCTGATTAGGCACTCCCTTCCAGGGAAGCCACATGTGAGAGTGATCAGTGGACACATACCCATTCAGGGCCTTGGTGAAATCTCTTCCTAAAATTAAACCGTATGCGTCAGGAATGTCAGCTACCTGAATGTTGATAACCTGTTGGATTCTAGGATCCGAAGCAATCTGCATATGAATCATGTTCAATTCCCCTACCACACTTATTTCGGTCCTGTCCAACTGAGTGACCTTCTTCTGGGAATCAGCAGGTGTTATTCCCAGAGCCCTACAAACTCCGAGAGGCATCACATTAGTGGAAGCACCAGAATCCAACAGACAATTATGGAGGTTCTTACCAAAGATTCTGACAGAAATCAGAAATAGAGGAGTCTCCGTCTTTCCTTGAAACAAAGTGGGTTGAATATCCATCTGGGCCACTTGAGTTCTATCCTTTTCTTTTCCTCTATCTCCAGGGGGTGGATTAGTCATATTCTGTGTCTGACTTTGTGTGTTCACAGGCTGAAAACTGGAGGTCTGGCTGACATGCTCACCAGAAGATTTGTCCAATGTCTTTGAATTCACATCGTAAGTACCCAAGACAGCCTTTCTAATTGCAGGAAACCTCAACAATTCAAAAGCAGAAAGGTTTACCTTTAATTTCTTGAATTCCTCCAC
The DNA here is from genome assembly GCA_007258455.2 of Sequoia sempervirens. Lineage (NCBI taxonomy): Eukaryota > Viridiplantae > Streptophyta > Pinopsida > Cupressales > Cupressaceae > Sequoia > Sequoia sempervirens. Next base: position 6,035,283 of record VDFB02252616.1, on the reverse strand, counting down.
GACATACGAAGCCATCTGTTCTTCACTTATGTCAGTGGAGGCCTCCTTAGATGGTTCCTCTACCTTATCCTTACTTACTTGAACAGTTCTTTCCTTTTGTGGTTCTGCTTGAACTTGTCTATCTTTCGAAAGGTATTGCTTAGAGACCTATGGATAAGACGGATTGTTACTTGCATTAGGATCTGGAGGAGTACTGAAATTGTTGGGAGGAATAGAGGTGGTGAAAGGCCCTCCAAGTTGCGGGCGCCTGTGAGGCATATCCCTTAATCCTTGTCTCTGGAACACCTGTACCTCTTCAACATAAGCTTCATGCTCATCCAGGGGACCATTGTCATTCATCTCCCCTTCGTTAAACAACTGAACGACTTCATCTCCATTACAAATCTGATCTGTTTCATGCTTCTGGGAATCAGGTTCTTCTGGTACATTTTCGTTACTGGTGGGAAAAGGAGCATGGTTCAACACCAGCACAGGGGAATCATATGAATTGGAAGCAACAATCTCCTGCCCATTCACATTGTTCTCTACCTCATACTGAAAGATAGAAGTCGCAGTCTGGAACTCAGGACATTCCAGTTCTGAATGTTGACTTGTTTTATGGAGCCTACACCATCCTGACAGGGCTACTTCTGCGAGATACACACCAGTGGGAGGTTTATCCTGGCTGACTGGCTGGTTCGCAGATTGATTAACAATTTGATTGGCTGGCTGATCCAATGGAGTAGGAACTCCTCCATTATTAGGCCCTGTATTCCAAGTTCTGTTATGTCCCTGTGTTGGCCTTTTGTCAAATCCTGACCCACTTCCTTGGCCTCTATCAAAGTTTTGCCTCCTATCGTTGTTGAAACCTCTATCTTGATTATACCCCCTATCATTGTAGAATCCTCTGTCATTGCGTTGTCCCCTGTCGAAATTCTGCCCCTGTGAGAACTCTCTGTTCTGATTGGATTGCATTCCCTTTTGAGCAGCTTGTAATTGGCTATTCTGGCTTCTCAAATAAGTCACCTCTAGATTTAGCTTCTTTATTTGTTCAGCCATTTCATCAATCCTTTCCTTATTCGGGTCTCGGTAGGGAGGCTGGTTTGGGTTACTCAGAGGTGGGACAGGTACTGGGGCGGATCCCAGAGACTGATGCAACACTTCCGAATTCTGCAGATAAGCCGGGAAGCTATTTGACTGTGACTGGTACATAGGCTGGTTAACCTGCTGTTGAGGGAAGTTCACCATAGGAGAGACCTGATTCATAGGATGACCAGGGTGTGGTACCATTGATAATTGAGGAACCGGATTCATAATAGGGGTGTGATTGGTGAGGGCCTGATTTACTGCCTGAATCTGGTTAGGATGTGCGACTGGTCCCAGAGAAGGCAATGGCCCCGTCAAGTGCTGTCTCAAGTCTGTGCTAAGCTTGACAGCCTCCGTATAAGCATCTGTCAAGGTAGCCGGAGGGTTAGGTCTCCATTTCAGAAAGGTTGTTGTTAGACTATCCAGAGCTTCATAATATACTCCCAGGGCAGTACCATCATCTAGGACATATGGGTCTTGCAATCTGGTGAACGCACGATGGAATCTATTATTGAAACTGGCTATGGGTTCGTTAACTTCTCTCTTGACTTTGATAAATTGCAGGTATAGCTCATTAGCACTGATGGGTATTCGGAACTTTTGCAGAAAGGTCTTTTCAAGGTCACTCCAATTCTGAATTGAGCCAGCAGGGAGATAATTGTACCAATAAAAGGCTTCTTCACCCAAGGAATAAGGAAATAACCTACAAGCAACATCTTCATGGACAATTCCTCTGTCTTTGAGGCAAGTTTGGAAAATCCTTATGTGTTCTTCTGCAGTTCTATTCGGGTCATTTACATGGAATTTCGAGCAGAAATGCTCAGGATTTTTAGGCATTACATTATAAGCCCCGAAGGACAAAGGTGATGGATTATTGGCAAGGAAAGCCATTGGTAAGAGCGGGGGTGGAGGTTGTGGTTGGTTAATGGCAGGCTGAGGCTGTTGAGGAGGAACCTCTTCGGGGATGGGTATGGCTTCAATCTCAGGCTGAGAAGATATGGACGATGTGGGTGAAGGGATGGGTGATGATGATTCTCCCCCTACTCTAGTCCTCCTTGACCTATTGGGGAACTGCAACTCTTCTAAATCCTCTCCTCTTGTGGTGGATCTGGTATTTCTCCTATATCTCTCTGGAGAGATGGCATTCAAGAAACGATCCAGTGTGCTCATTCAGGCCCTCCTTCTAGCGCCAATCTATTGATGGTGTTTTCTGCACAGCAACAACTCAGACAGAAAATGATATTCTATCTCTCTTGAAAGATAATCTTCAACAATGAATTGTAAAAATCACCCCAAGGTCTCTTGGGTGTTAGGTCATAACAATGCATAAAACAACTCAGATAAAATGTGAAATTGCCGGTAATCACAATCGGACCTTACTACAAGCAAACTGAACCCTTTCAATTTATCAGATCTGACAATACGATGATCTCGAATCCTAAATCTAACTGAATAATAAAGAAATTAAAAAGATAGATGCAATGTAATAAAATCTAAATTAATGAATCCGACAAGCAATGCAAATACATATATTTGAATGGACCTATCTCAAATAACCACCCCTCGCTCACCCACAAGGCAATCTTACAAGAACAGTGCAATCTTCTGAAAAATACAGATTTTCAAATCATAGACTTGCATCTACAACCTAACTTAAGCACATTTGAATATATGGTCCAGGTTGACTTCACCAGCCTACTACAATCAGATAGTTACTGGGAGTATAGACCAAAGATAGCTACCGACATTCCAAATATGAAATCACATACACCATTTATCCCACTAAACTAATTTATTTCTGACCATTAAACCCTAGATCTTCAAGCAATGTAAAAGATAGAGCAAAAGAACCATGCAAGATGAGATAACACAAAGGATTTCACCAGGAAAACCACAATGCCTTCAATTGTATTAATCATCAAATGCTGCAACAATTCAACTGTTCTGAATATGATATTTGCTTCAAGAAATTCTAAAACTCTAACTATTGCTCTTGCTAATCTCTACTACAGTCTTGCTAATGTCTATCAAAAATTTTTGAGCTGAACTCTTACAATGAAGCAAGAATGCCTACTTATCAAATTTTCCCCCCAAAACATGTCGGCCCAGCCAAACATTTTTACAAAATAATAAAAACCGCCAAAACAGGTCGGCCAAGGAAACAAACTAAGGCACACATTTAATGCCATCATCCAAGTCGGGCTAAGGCACAACAAATTCCTCAAGGAACTGTCCAATGCATGCCCTATGATAATAGGCGCTAATAAATCTCGAACTGGGAAGAATCCACGTATGCATCCTTTTGGGGAAGGAGTTCGATTTTCCGTATACTTTTGTCTTTTCCTCCTGAGCTTTCCACATCCACAATTGGGGTTCATCCTCCGAAGTCGTTTGGCCTTTCTTCTTCGCCACCCTTGTAGTTCTGGCTTTCTTGGGCAGTGGAGGAGCATCCTCCTCTTCAGCTTTCTCTGCCTTCTCCTCATCCGAGGACTTACTGATGGTTAGAGTCTTCCACCTGCGTTTGCCAATTGGTTTCCTCTTTGCTGCAGGCTCAGTCCCTTTAGGACCTCTGACTTTGATCTTGAATGGCGATGTTTTGGCTGATTTCCCTTTGGGGTCCTCTTCCCCGGATTCTTCAGAGGTGGACATGGGGTTGAGATTCCCCATCAAATCAAAAGTGCATGGCATATTAGCATTTTCCAATACCCACACCTCATGTTTAACCCAAGCAAAGGTATACCTCAGCACCGGAGCCATCAAGCCTTCCAACTCTGTCACCTCAGGCTCATTCCAATCAATATCCGCCACTGACCTATCCTTGATGGGCTCATAGACATGGTCCTGGACCAGTTTTCCATCATCTTCCAGCTGATCCGAAATCAGCTTCACATTGTACTGCCTAATTGCCTCTACTGGCAGCCGGGAATACCTTTTCCTCCGTGCATCAAGGCCATCCTTGATATTGACCCAGTAATCTTCCAAATCCTCTTTATGTCTAAATTCTCGGGTAGCCCTCTTCTGTGCTTCTCCGGTGATGTCAAAGTTCATTCTCTTTGAATGGAAAGAGAATCCATAGGCTGCCAACTCCTCACCTGCAATTTGGGCTGATTGAATGGAAGGGCACATTTCTCCCACGCCAATCCCAAGGGGAAAGTCACCTCCAAAACCAGTTTATGTTTCTCCCTCTTGACCACTACATCAAACTCACAAATTTGTCTCACGACCTCTAGCAGCACAATGTGGTCAGTGGGATACCTGGGCAATCTGTAGGGTGCAACGGGGCATCCATCAATCCGGAGATAAGTGAAGGTGGGGAACTGGATGAACCAGGCCCCGTAATTCTTAATCAGTCCTCTTGCCCCATCGGACAATCTGATGTGCTCCACATTCTGAAGGGTCCGGGTAATGTGCATGGTGAAGGCATCATTGGCCCTCCTATAATCTCCGTGTCCGAGGTGCAATTCCGGATAGACTTCATAGATAATATCCTGTCCAATGGTTCCCGTCGAAGTCAGTCCCTTGTAGGGGTAGGAGATGGCCAGTATATACATGATGTAAGAGGACATGGTAAACTTCTTTCCCTCCAAAACATTCCTCAGTTGCTTATCTATTTCTGCACTGATTAGACCGACCCAGTGATAATTCGTTCCCTGGCCTATCTTGGTGATCACATGGACCATCCAATTTTCCAATACCCCGGCAGTTTTAAGTCCCGCCACCCTACTCAGCAGTGTGATGGCGTCATAAATATCCGGCCTGAACTTCACCCTGTGCAACTGTTTGGGCAATTTGGAGTGGTGAGTCTTGGGCTTCTCAAGCCATGAGTTGATAAGCTGCTGAGCCTTAACTGGCTCGTTCTCATAATACGTGCGAGCAGTGTCAATGTTTAAGGCACAGACCGAGGGGAGATCCGGCATGCTGAAGGCCCGGGCAATGGAGGCTGGACTGAAGTTTTCCAACACTCGTCCCTCAGTGGTGACCACCATCTGTGTGTCAAAAGCGTACTGTCTAGCACACTCCAAAATCAGCTCGTAGCACTGGACTGCTGGAGGGAACCCTGCCACATGTACCAACCCTGAATTCATCATCCCCTGCCTCAAGGGTGACGGGTCTTTCTCAGCTGTTCTCTGTTTGAATTCCTCATAACGCCAGGCACCAACGTTGGTATCGGACACATCCGCCCACACGGAGGATATCTTACTCTCCGGGACCTGACTCTTCATGTCCAACCTCAATCTTTCTGTCTCGGAAACTGAAGATGCCCCTGCACCACCTTTGGACTTCCCAGCAACAGCTTTGCCTGATTCAGCCTGCACATCCAAGAATTGTCATTAGAATTCAACTATTGAGTTCATGTCAATCCAAAAGGTTAGCACACATCATATAAATCCATTAGAATCAACTACTAATTGCCAATCTTTCGAGATCCGGAGAAATCAGATAATCCGAAAAATCATGTAAACCGGGAAAATACCGTCGGGACGGAATTTCGGAGAAATCCGACCCAGACGGATTTCTGCTGCCAAAGCACTATTAGCCATGTAAATCATTAATATGTTCGGAAATCAAAGGAAAATCATTAATTTTGCTCTTTGGCAACAAGAAATAAGCATTAACAAACATTCCATCAATCCTATCACCGAAATATACAAAAGAATGCAATCAGACAGGAAATCCAGAAAAATTCGGGCAGAACGGATTTTCGTGGACAGTATAAATTACGTCGGGAACTAACCTCGTCCGCGGAATAAGCGGAAACCGGGAAAATCCGGGAGCAAGAAAATTCCGCGACGACCTCGGAAACCCGAAAAATGGCAAGACGTACACTAAAACTTGAGCGACCACGGGATCTCCACTATCTAAGCTCAAATGATCCTAAAACCGACGATGATCACCAGACTCAAGTATGCAAAGGATTCCAACTCTCAAAAGCCCCCAAATGAGAAATCCCTATGCTAAGACAATGGTGCCCTAAATCGCGTGACCAGATTTCTGCCATTAAAACCAGAGCAAGCTTTAGGGTTAAAAAAAATATTAGTTCATGATTTACCTAAAAGCCCTCTAATCCTCACAGGACGGGGAAGCCAACACAACGCGGGGCTAAAATCACTCAAGCACAAGAAACAATCATCGTTCTAGCCGAAACACTAGGGAAACCCTAAATTCGCATGGTAACACATCCCGCGCCCGAAACAAGCAAGCAATACGACCCAGAATTCCGTCTAACGCGTAAATATGCAATCAGATGAACAAACAGAACTTATAGGGCACGAGAGATGGGCCTCAGAAAAAAAAAATGGATCAACCCGACTGGATAAATACGAAACCCAAAACCAAAACAAGGGCCGACCCCAAAATTCAACAATGCCCAATACAAGAAAACCTCAAATCACCATGCAAGCAAACGGAAGGGCGACGAATACATACCATGGATCAAAACGGGCAGAAATCCGAGCTCAGAAAGTCAACCATGCGACAAACACGTCCAAGCAACGAGATACTGGCAGCAACACTCAAGCAATTCACGCGCAAACACACCAAGATCAATCCTCAAAGCTCAAATGAAAGTTCTGAATTGCCCGAGCAGAAAACAAGGGAGCAATCGAAGTTGGAATGAATCAGAAAATGCCCTAAAGTCGCCCTTGCAGATGCGAGACCAGGTACCTCAGCCGTGTCATGAAAGGCGTTTCGACAAGTCGGAAGCGAGGCCCAAGTGGAATTTAGGAGAATCTGGGAATCTGGCCAGATGGATCACGGAAATCACGGCTTAGGAAATCCGAGGAAGATCAGGATTTTGACAGAATCCGGGAAAATCCGACTGGATCGGGAAATCCCGAAGTTAGGCAAAAACCCAGAATCGGAGAATCCGGCAAGAGACGGACAAGGAACCAGGGCCGGAAAAATCCGCCAGAGGCGGAAAATCCCGGATCCAGGTGAAAACCCGAATTTGGCCAAAAACTCAATTTCAATCAATTGCAACCCCAAGGCAAGGGCAAAGCCAGCAAAACCAACATGTCAAGACCCCAAAATGATGAATCCAATAAAATCAAAGGTCAAAGACACCAAAAAAAAGGGGGGTCCCCACTCCAAGTGGGGCATGTGTGCAAAAACTGCACAACAAAACCTTTTTCTCTTATGTGACCTCACTTATGATGTCAGAGCATAGTTTTCTCTGAAGGAATTTTTACCTCCATAGAGTTTACATAATTAGGGATATTTCCCTCTTTACCTCCATGAGTAGCTTTCAGTGACTTTACAGAGACACTGTTACATTGAACAGCCTGTGCATCCAACTTGTACAGGGTACCAATTTGAGCACCTCTAGCCAGCACCATTGAACCTCTAGTCATCTTGCAGTCATTCCCAGAGAACATGACTTGTACTCCAATATCATTCAGCTTACTAACAGACAACAAATTTCAAGCCATACCTAGTATGTGCATAACATCATTGATCCCCTTCACTCTTCCATTAGGGAATTGTATTTTGACTCTTCCACGGCCAACAATCTCCAAAGTTGAATCACTCGCCAAATACACCTTTCCACCATCGTATTCTTCATACTTTCTGAACCACTCTCTATAAGATGTCATGTGGAAAGATGCTCCAAAATCAATCAACCAGACATTATCTGATGCTTGTGTAGCCAAGGCTGCAATGAAGGTGTCACCATCACTATGAGAAGACTCATTGTCGGAAGAGCCCTTCTTCTTCTTCTTCTTTTCCTCTTTACAATCCTTTCAGACATGACCCAGTTGCCCACAGTTCCAACACTTCACCTTGGACTTCTTGCCAGGAGACTTTGATCTCCCTTCTGATTTCGATTTGGACTTCTTGTCCTTCTTCTTTCCTTTCTCCTTTGACCTTCCTCTAACAGCAAGGGTCTCCTTTGCCATCTCAGAAGATTTCCTTCTCATTTCTTCTGACATCAAAGAACCAACAATATCTTCCATCTTGAAGTTGGATGTTGTACTCCCAATAGCCATCACTAGATGATCCCATGAGTCTGGCAAAGAACACAATAATAGCATACAGTGATCCTCTTCTTTAGTCTTTACACCAACAAATGTTAAGCGTGAAAGAAACATGTTAAAATTACGTCGGATGATCAACTACAGACCTCTTGCATTCTCAAAGAGTACAACTTCAACTACCGAGGAACAATTTATTCACCGAACTTCCCTAATAAAATGGGTCTTTTGATCTCTTCCACAGAAAGAGATTCTCCTCTTCTGCACATTGAGAAGAATGAAGTCTACCAAACAGAGCCTTATAATCCCCTTAGACTTTCTATCTGCAAGGTCCCAATCTTCTTGCTTCATGCCTGTAGGCTTCACTCCAGACACAACAATCCAAAGATCATGATCCACTAAGAGATCCTCCATCTTAAGTTTCCACAACTCAAGGAAGTGTAGAATTGAACTTCTCTATTTCGAAATGCTGCGATGTGCTAGCCATCTCAATCTATAATTAGAAATTGTCCTTCTCTGAGGACTCCTTGAATAGAATTGACTCAAAACCGTACCCACAAAGGGATGGCACAACGGCGAGGGTTTGGTACCTTGGAAATTAGATAGAAACAGCTATACTAACGTCGAAACCTCGGGGAAGGAATGCATATACGCACCCAATTTTTTCAATTACAGTTCAATTAAGATGCACTATGAACTAAATATCAGAAATAGAGAATTAGACAAACACATATGAACACCCTATTTACATGGGAAAACCCTTACGGGAGAAAAACCCACCACACCAAGAGAAATCACTTTGTATTAGAGTAATGAAATTACATACAAATATTCTGACTTATCTTTCTGATGTCATATTATAGCAACTTTCACTATGATCAAACTTGTATAGGAACCATCACATTATAGTCTACACAGAATAGAAATCACTCTGATACAATTCGAACTGTTCACACACCTATTGATTGAACCAACCTTTGAACCCACGAGTATCTGCAACTGCAAACTATATTCATGGCATTCCCTGTCTGTTGAACTTCCTCATAGAACTGCCACAACAGACTGCCTTCCAATGGTTCCCATTCGACTTCTCCTATTGGTCGACAATGAGCCACATAGGATAGTCTCACTCGGTCAAATGACTTCACACTGTATCGGCATGTCGGTGAGGCACAAGAAGTGTCTCCCTGATGCCCAAAGACTTCATATCGATATCGCCAAGAGTTCCAATAGTCGGCAGGATGTTACATCGAGTCTTGATAGCCATCGCTCATCTTTCGCGATGTCACCAAGACATGTCACTTTCACTGAGACGTCATACTGAAGCTCCACAAGTCAGATAGACGTGAGTTTTCCATTCGGCAAGACTATCGCTCTTCGTTGAGACCACATACCGATATTCAAAGTCACAGTGATCTCAACATTCCTATCGGCAAGACTTACTGCTCGCCAAGAGGTTTCATCGAGATACATAAAGCTACACCGAAGCCATCAGCAGTCACCAAGACTATCGTCCATCACTAAGACTCTACTCTGAGATCCATATGTTTCACCGAGCACCGAACTATTGGCAAGACAATCTTTCACCAAAAGGTTTCACCGAGCTCTCTTATGTTTCTCTGAAAGCATACAACTATTTGGCAAGACCTCACACCGAGATCTTTTATGTTACTGCGAGGAATCCATATGCGTTCGCATCGATGAGACCTTCATCGTTCGCTGGGACTTCTTCCTGAGACCATTTGGGTTACCCCAACAGCCAACACTTGAACCTCCGTCGGTGAGACATTTGCACATCGATAAGACTTCTTACTGATAGAATATAAGATATGCCGAAGACCACAATATGTAACATACTGTCAGTGAGACTTTAATATCTCAATAAGACTTCTCACTGAGCCACCGTAGGTTATTCTGATATGCGATAGAATGGCCTGTCGGCCAGAGATATCCACGGGCGGCAAGAGGTTCCAATGACTGCTCTATGTCACAATGATAGACTCCACAGTAAAAACATTTCGCAAGACTTTTACAAGGTCACAGCGACCTGTACAATTTCAACAAGGTTACTACTGCTAGTCGGCCAGACATGATGGATGTCACACCGACTTTGCTCCAATAGAGATTACAGCCTGTGATGATTGAGGCATACATTTCTAACACCCTCAACCCTCAACTCTTAAACCCTCTATCCTATACATTAAACCCTCAACCCTCAACCCTAATCCTTCAACCATATACCCTCAAACCTATACCCTAAACCCTAAACCCTTGACCCTAAACCCTTAATCCCTCAACCCTTAAATCCTCAACCCTCTACCTTCTACCCTTAATCCTCAACCCTTATACCCTCTACCCTGACCTTAAACCCTCAACCCTCAACCCTCAACCCCGCATAAGCCTAAACCCTTAAACCCTCTACCCTATATATTGCAAACCCTCCCGACCCTTAATCCCTCAACCTAAACCATTATATAACTTCTATACCCTATACCCTATACGTTTGGACCCTCCAGCCTAATCCTTCAGCCATATACCCTGAGCCTATACCCTCTGCACCCTCTACATAAACCCTCAACCTAATCCCTCCAGCCTATACCCTGAAGCCGATACCCTAAATCATCAACCCTATAGGTCCTCCGCCTAATCCTCAAACATGCACTCGTCCCTCCCTTTCTCTCCTGTCTACTTCCATCTCACCTCTCTCACCTCCCCTCTCCTGGCCACCCTATCTGGTGTCTCTATCTACCCTCTCGCTCTTTCTACGTACCTCTTTCTCAATCAATCCCTACCGCTCTCTCTCACTCCCTCTATCTATCTCTCTATATCTCCCTCCCACTACCTCTCCATCACTTCTCTCTCCCACTCCCTCTTAGGGTTTATGGATTAGGGTAGAATTTTCTTGGTTTGAGGTAGGGTTGAGGGATTAGGGTTGAGGGTAGAGGGTATTGGGTTGAGGGTAGAGACCCAATACCCTCTACCCTCAACCATAATCCCTCAACTATATACCCTAAACCCAATACCCTAAATCATGAACCCTATAGGTCCTCCACCCTAATTCCTCAACCCTATACCCTCAAACCCTATCCCTTTCTCTCTATCTATACATCTCACCTCTCTCTCCCTCCCTCTCTCCTACCCTCTCTAATTTTCTCCATCTACCCTCTCCCTCTTTCTATGTACCTCTTGCTCAATCAATCCCTACCACTCTCTCTCACTCCCCCTATCTATCTCTCTCTATCTCCCTCCCACTGCCTCTCCATCACTTGGCCTTTTTGAAAAAATGAGTCTAAGAAATGGGGTCTCCTGGTGATTTACATCACCAAGAGACCCCTTTTTTTGGACCCATTTTTACAAGTAGGCCACTACATTGCTAATTTCATTGAATTTGCAAGCCAGTTGACCCACTAGCTTGCTAATTCGGTGAAATTGGCAACCTAACTTGCCTGTTTGAAAAAATGGGCGGGAGACCCCATTTCTTGGACCCATATTTTCAAATAGGCAAGTTAGGTTGCCAATTTCACCGAATTGGGAAAGCTAGTGGGCCCACTGGCTTGCCACTACATTTCCAATTTCACCAAATTGGCAAGCTAGTGGACCCACTAGCTTGGAATTTTGGTGAAATTGGCAACCTAACTTGCTTTTTTGAAAAAATGGGTTCAAGAAATGGGGTCTCCCGGTGATGTAAATCACTGGGAGACCTTATTTCTTACACCCATTTTTTCAAATAGGCCACTACATTCCCAATTTCAATGAATTAGCAAGCTAGGGTAGAGTGTTTAAGGGTTTAAGAGTTTAAGGGTTAAGGGTTAAGGGTAGAGGGTAGAGGGTTAAGAGTAGAGGGGAGAGAGATAGGAGTGAGTGAGTGAGAGAGAGACACTTGAGAGAGGGAGAGGCGGTAGGAGGGAGAGACTTGAGAGAAAGAGAGAGAGGGAGGGAGTGGAGAGAGATAGAGGGTAGAGAGTAGAGGGTTAAGAGTAGAGGAGAGAGAGATAGGAGTGAGTGAGTAAGAGAGAGACTTGAGAGAGGAAGAGGGGGTAAGAGGGAGAGACTTGAGAGAGATAGAGGGTAGAGGGTAGAGGGTTTAAGTGTTTTAGGTTTAAGGGTTCAGGATTTAAGGGTTAATGATTTAGGGTTTAGGGTTAAGGGTAGAGGGGAGAGAGATAGAGGGAGTGAGTGAGAGAGAAAGACCTGAGAGAGGGAGAGTTGGTGGAGGGTAGAGACTTGAGAGAGAGACAGAGAGACAAAGATACAAAGGGAGTGAGTGGGAGAGAGATAGAGGGTAGAGGGTTAAGAGTAGAAGGTAGAGGGCCCACTAGCTTGCCAATTTGATGAAATTGGCATCCTAACATGGTCTATTTGAAAAAATGGGTCTGAGAAATGGGGTCTCTCAGTGATTTATGGGAGACCGCATTTCTTAGACCCATTGTTTCAAATAGGACACTACATTCCCAATTTCGCTAAATTGGCAAGCTAGGGTAGAGGGTTTAAGGGTTTAAGGGTTAAGGGTAGAGGGTAGAGGGGAGAGAGATAGGAGTGAATGAGTGAGAGAGAGAGACTTGAGAGAGGGAGACTTGAGCATATGGTCTTCTTTCTCTGGACTGGTTCCCACTCTTCTAAAATATTCCTTTTGCACTTCTTTACCTTTCGTTCAAATTTCTTGTACAACTTCTCTTCAATCTTCAATGCAAATTGGTATTCTTATTCATGTTGAACATCAAAAATACTAAGAGGGGGGTGATCAGTATTCCATAAAACCATATTAACATCCATCTTTACATTATCACAATTCTGATGAAATTAGATAGAGAGAACATAAAAACGTGTTGATGCAACCATACACATGAACACTAGGATTTTTACGTGGAAACACAAAAAAGGGAAAAGCCACGGTGAGGTTCAACTGACAATATATTATGTCGAGATACAAAATATTATAGGACTCACTGTCCTTGAAAAGGCTCACTACCTAAGTACAAAAGATGGCTAACTGTCAAGATACAATGATAGTGGCTCACTGCCAAAAGATTGAACTGATAGGATACACCTCCAATGTGTAGGGTTCAGTTCCATTGAAGCTTAGAATATGAAGTACTGCCTCACACAGTAGTCACTCAACAAAACTGCAATTATCACAAATGATAAAGAATTTAGGCTTAGATCTTCACGCACCTCTTAATCCTTTTTTCACTCACACTTACTTCTCATTTCACATTCACTGCTCATATGTGTCCTCTTCACTCCATTGCTCAAAACATCTTAAATATATATAAAAATATATCTTAATCATCAATTAGGTTGGCCTAATTAGATGAAAACAAAATAATCAAAACTTCATTTGTCAGTACCATATATTATTTAAACATTTTATCCATGTAGTGCATTATACCAAGTCGGCTATCATCCATAAAGCATAACTAGCCTTCATAAAGTATTGCATATGCTGAGTCAGCCAAGACTAAAACGAAATTCTCCAAACCAACAAATAATCCTCAAAGAAAATACCTTCTGGATCTAAGAACACATTAATTTACCATCATACTACCAACATATAGGCTATCAAACAAAACACAACATAAGAATGTTCACCTTAATAAAGTGCGGAGTCTCCCACATAGTATTCCTTGAGCAAGGAACAACAATAGAATATAGAGTTGAACTATGTCAGAGATAAATTTCTACTCACAACAAAAGATGTCTCAAGATCCAAGATATAGTTGTTTGAACAATTCAAGAAAATATGGTCAAGAGATTAGAGTCATATCATAACTTCCAGTGAATTCCAAACTCAAATACCAACACACTGATCCATCACAAAAAGAGTATTACCAATAGAGAACAACTTTTGGTAAACCAAGTAGACTTCCCATATAGTTATCACCATGTTGACATCAATGACAACATAGGAACAACCAACACAAACCATCCATACTTCATGCTCATGTTTTGAGGATCCCAACACTTCAATAGATGTCATCTTTACCTGACTCAACTCTTCTTGAATGTTTCTTCTCAGTCCATTGCTATATCTGCCAACCTTTTATTTACTTACTTCACTATGACTAGTTGTGATTATCATCTTGTAGAATTATTTGGTATATTCCTTCATAGATCTTTCTTTTTGTCTCAGACTCTGCAATCTCTTCAACAATTCAATTTCATAATTTTTTGGTATGAATTGATTCTTCAACTTTGTCACCATTCTATCCCATTTGATGATTCTTTCTTTTCCTCTTCTATTTTGATCCAATTGAACTTCTTTCCACCATAATGTAGCATGACCTTTCAAAAAAAAATTCACAAATATGACTATTTTTTTATCTTCAATTTATTCATATTCGAAGTATTCTTCCATCTCATTGATCCAATCAATCAATTCTTTAGGATTCAAATTTCCCACATAATTTTGAATTTCAACTCTAGGTCACTTGCCATTTTTGAGATTGCTTTCAATATTTTTACTTGATTTGATTCTTCTTCTTTGTCATCTAGGGTTTCCACAAATTGATTCACACATATTGCTTTATCATCACTTTCATCATTTTGCCTAGAGTTTAGGCCTCGCCTTCAATCTTCTTCTACAACATCTAGCCTAACTCACATCTCGCATATCATCTCCAACATCTCGTCCATTCTTCTAGCAACATTCTCCATAGAAGGCACTCTCCTTGGAGACATATCTCCCCTTGAATTGATGCAATTGCTTCAATTTGACAATCTGGCCACAAGGGTTTCAACTACCTCAAAATCAGTGATTGGTTGTATAGTCTTCCTTAGGTTGACAATCTATTCACCTCCAAGAATTCCTTTAGGAATTGAAAAATTGCTCTGATACCACTTGGTGCAGTCATAGGAGGGTTCTAGAAGGAATAGTCTGAATTGTGCAGCAGTGAGTCAACACAACCGAAATAACACAACAAACTAATATGTGAACATGAAATCTCATCGATTTGATAATATGATATGAAGCATAGGCCACAAGGGTTAATATTTAGGGCTCATGGGCCTGTCACAAGGGTTTTCAACAATATGACTAGCCAACAAGCCTTATTACATGCCCCCGAAGGGTTTTGTGTGAAAATATAATGACTTTAAAACATCTAACTTAGAACTGATAACTAAATGAATCCTAGATGATTAAAAATGCTTATAAATATGCTTCTCAAGCTCTCATATAGGTTTTTGTTAGCCACAAGGGTTAATAACCTAATGAATGATCAAATATGAATGTCAGCCTCAAAGTATGAAGGATTAACTCCACATGAAAAGACATGACTTTTGGATCTCCAAGATAGGTCCCAACTGACCCAAGATTCTTGTATGATGTTCCCTTAAGCTCAACATGATCTGGAATAGGTCCAAACTAAGAAACTAGGCCATGTCAGCCCCAATGCTCTATCTGTAATCATAGTGAAATTTTGAGAGAGATAAATTTTGATAGACAAATACAAATGATATGAAATATGAATATGTGATAGATGTTGATGTGTAGATGTTATATCCGACTCCATGAGCTAGGAAACAAAGATGCGGTAAAATTCAGAATGAACTGTACTAAAATTTCTATTGAATGCAATGCATGAAAATAACTATTTTTGGTTGACACATGATTGCTTTATAATCAAGGATGCTCTTGCATCATACGGTAGCCACAAGTTCACTACTCATATCCCAATACATGGTATAAGATAAAGGGTGTAACAAATGGGGCATGAGTAATTTATGGTGTTGATTATTATTTTTTATATAAATTGAAGTGGTATAATGATATAAATTGGACATGAGAATAATATAATATGAAAGATGCTATAAATAATTGATAATTCTTGAGAATAATAAGTGACTTTGCGGGGGGAAACCTTGAAATATCTCTAATGTGAACACATTTCATAATATGATGATCCATATTTAACTAACCACTAGCTCTTGTTTATATGCTTGATTATGTCATGGATACCACCTAGGTCAACTTTGATACCTAAATATAACACCTAAGTGTTGGGATCTCAAGCAAGATTAGAGTAATTATATAAATGGATTTAAACAATTATAACATAGAAATAAATGATAGAATAACGAATTGTATAGGGAGACAAACTTTTTAATGTGGTTCACCCTTTGGGCTACATTCATAAAATAGTAGTTTGAATTTTATTAAAAAAAATTAACAAAATCAAATTACATTCCATAGAAAATACCATTGTTATGTATTAATGTTTACAAACTTTACCACATGTGCTTTGTTGTGTGCTTCCAATGCAAAACTATAACTTCCAAAAACTCTGTTCGTGCATAACTTTTGAACTAACTTGCATGTTGTTCATTGTGGGATTCTTCAATTTCATATGCACACGACTCTTCATTTTCGCAACAAGAAACTGATGACAGTTGCAAGTAATTTTTCAAATTAAATTTCAATGGTAATTTGACAATAAATTTATTTTATTAAAATCTATGGCACTCCCCTATAAAATAATTTGGGAGAAAAACTGTGGCTAGAAAAGTGACCAAAATATTAATCTAGATCATGATCAAGCTACACATACCAACACTATGATGACTTAATCACCTAAATAAGAATACATTAATTAAATTTTGTACAACTTAATTAGGAGTTATGGTAGCCATAAGTTGACTACTCATATCCCAATGCACAATATAAGATTAAGGGTGTAACAAGTGGGGCATGAACGATTTATCATCTTGATTATGTTATGTCTACATAAATTATATTTCAATGCAAATGTTATAATGTAGTTGCTTATAAATGCATATATTATCTTATACAATTATTCTTTCTTTGATTATGTAGATAATAATTCAATAATGTTAAAATTCAATCATTTTCTAAATGTTTGTTTTATGTTATTTTTCAAAATTTTAACTATATTTTATGCAACGAGTTTCGAAAATATACCTTAATGTCAAATAGATTTCACATGAGGAGTACTTGTTCATATTTATCTTGTTATGTATATTATTTTGGTCAAATTGATTTTGTATGGTTTATGTTTAAAAACACCAATTGAAGAACAATGATTGCATGTAATAATCTATTTAAATTTTGTAAAAACTGATAATATTTTTCTATAAGGTGAATTATATGGATGGGAAATGGTGTTGTTATGTTGCCAAAAAATGTATATATTGCTTGATATGGGAATAATCAATGATAAATTGGACTTAATGGGGCCTTGGTCTAGTGTTGTGAGGTGTTTTACACATCCACATTAGGTCTTGGACCCTTGCAAATGCATTAAATGATGTCTTGTAAAGGTGTTGTAAAGTGTTGTAAATCGCTTTCATACTTTTCTTGACTCTTATATTAAGCATTTAAGTCTAATATTATTCAAAAGTTAGCTTTTCCCTCTTCTTCTATAATTAAATAATTATCTTTATTATTTAATTATTCATTAGCCTTTTCTCTCTATAGTTAAATAAATGTTATATTTATTTAATTATTTATCCTTTATTTATCTCCCCAATTAAATAATTATTTTTAATTATTTAATTATATAATTTGTTCTCACCTTTCTTTTGAAATAAATAAAATTAATATTTTATTTATTTCTCCTATGTTGGCTACCTAAATTAAATAATTTTTACAATTATTTAATTTCTCCTATTACCTCTTTTTTGTGCCAATCTTATCTTCCATCTCAATCCTTTATCTATCCATGTTTTTCTTCTCTCAATTAACCTTTGCCCTTGATTAAATTATTTTCTAATTTAATCTTGGCCCTTGATCATGATCCTTATTCTAGCCATTCACTTGACTCTCCTCTATAAAAGGAGACTTTTAAACCCTAATTCATAATTAATTGAATCACTCATTCAATCACCATTCATCATTCATTAAACATTCAAGATAGCATTCAAGCTCACTTCTAAGGCATTCAAGAGCAAGATTCTTAAACCATTGTTGCAACAAATCAAGATCAATCATCATGGCAAGGTATTAATTCCATTATTTCATGCTTCATTACATTATTTCTTCATTTTGGTTTAATTACCTAAAAGCGGTTTGACCAAGGAAAACCCCCATGCCTTAACATCCAACATTTCTTTCTCTTTCCTATGTGTTTGTAGATATAGGTATCTTGAAGGCTTGGAAATCATTAAAGATCAAGTTGAAAAGTTGTTGAAGACATCTCCTTATTGACCAAGTCAAAATATCAACAAAAAAACACTTTCAGGCTCAAAAATAAGAGTATAAGAACCATACACCTGCCAGGAATCGAAGTGCAAACTGAGGGATTTCGTTTCCACTTTTGGATTTTCAAAAATTTAGAAGTGGACTAAGTTGCCAATAGTGGTGACTTAGTCCCACTGAACCTATTTTCTATAATTTTTTTGTAGATCTGGATACCCATTTGGCTGAAATGAGCTCCAAAGGATTTTACTAGATTTGGGACTAAGTCGCCCAGCTTGGCGTAAGTGTCCCAATTGGCCAAAAATTTAGATTTTCTAGGATTTCAGAGACATTTATAGTCTTCATTATGTTCTTCATTATTTTACAGGTGCATAATTTTTGTTTAGCCTTTCTATCTTGTTCTTTATTGCATTTAATCCATCATTTTGCATATCATAATGTGTTTTCAAACAACTTGTATTTCTTAGATTATGCATTAATAATCATCTTTCTTTTTCATTCTATTTCATTAGGACATTACATTTAGATACATTATATCCCTCTTACATTAATCTTGAGTGTAGAAATTAGCATTTTGGCCCCATTTTCTCCCCTTTTAGGTGAAAAACCTAGAAGAGTTAGAGAAACCCTTGGGTAACCAAAATCATTGTCCACATTTTGGTGAACCCGCACTTTGAATACTTTGCTTTCTAATTTTGGAGACCTTTATCATCCTATAATTAGCTTGCATTAGTTAAGTTGCATTCTAGGGTTTCAAATCTTGCATTAGTGAAAGTGCATATAGGTTGCACTTTTTTTGCATCTTAAATCCTTGAAAATTTCTAAAATTTTGCATTTGCATCATAGGTCTGCTTCATACAAACTAGAATAAATCAAAATCAACCAAATAAATCTAAAAGCTCTCAAAAAAATCCCAATTGGGACTAAATTGCCACCTTGGGCGACTTAGTCCCTATTCAGCCCTAAAACTACCTTTTATAGAGCTAAAAACCCTATTTCTGCACTTATCTTTGTTGCCATTACCTAGCTATATCAATTGGTTGAGTTTCTATTACATGCATTTCACTAGATCTAAGTTTAAATTAGCTCATTTCATGCATCGTTCAATTTCAAATTTGCATCTACAACATTTCATCGTTTAGATTGTTGCATTCCATAATCAACAAATTACTTTGTTTTACATCTAAAAATTGCATTGCACTTTATTTACTTTTTCATAGCATATTTTCTTTCAAGAGATGTGGTTTTGATTTGGTTAAAAATGGATTACATAAGTACAACATCCCCTCTTATGAGTTCAATTTTGATTACAACAATGAGGTCATTAAGAAACATGTTAATCATCAAACCATTGACACAATCCTTAATATTACATTGCCCATTGGTGAGAATGGTAGTGTAGAAAATCATAACAATCATACTTGTTCTTCCCCTAATACCTCTCCTATTAATGACAGAGGTATCTTGGTGAAAGAAGGTACAAGCATTGAGGGTCTTTATTTTTTGTCTCCCCATTCCCCTTTGGAGGATGTTAGAAAACAAGAAGATGAGATCATAGAGACATTTCTAGACATCACCTTACCTAGTCTCCATCACCATGACCATCAACATAATTGTCCTTCTCCTAATATCCATCCTCGATGCCATGAGGATAGATTGGTGTTAGAAGATATCCTCATTGACACTCGTGAGAATCTTATTCCTCCCTTTCCTGATGCCCCTACCATTTGGGATGACTTATTTGAACAAAAAAGTCCAATCATTGGTAACCATGAAAATCCTAGGTATCCTTCTCTTGATGCCTCTCAGGTATGAGTGATGAATCTACCTTAATCAACTCAACACTGAAATGTGATGAACCTATTTTTTTCATCCTTCCAATATCTTTCCTAGTTATGAGAGTCTCTTAGTGCAAGAGAATAACAATGTTGACACACTCCGTAGTTCTACACCTTCTACTATCTCTTCTATTTGTGGGAATGAAGTGATAGAAGAATGTGAAAGCATAGACAATCATGATAATCATAGTTCCTCTTCTCCAAATATCTCTCCTAAATGTGATGAAGGTATTTTGGAGCTAGAAGATACACCCATTGTGAATCATGACAATGTTGAAAGCTACTCTTCTATAACTTCTCCTACTTTGGAAGATATTATGTCACAAGAGAGTGAGATCATTAACACATCTCTTAACATCAATCTACCTCTAGTCTACATTCATCTTCTAACTCCTCCCCTATTTGTGAGAATATTTTTGTGAGTGATCATGACAATCACATTATTTGTGAGGAGGATATGTTGTCATTAGATGATCAAACCTTTAAGACCTATGACAATTCTCTTAATTTTTCTTCCCCTATTTTGGAAGACATTATTCGACAAAGGGATGTAATCACAAATAATCATGATAATTATACTTGTTCTTCTCCTAATGTCTCTTCTACTAGTGAAGATGATATTTTAGGATTAGACAAACTATTCATTGAAAGGCATGAGAATATTTTTTCCCCCTTTCCTAATGCTTCCCCCATCCAAGACTACATACTTAAGCAAGAGGATCCAATCATCAAAAAATAAGAATGTGATTCTTTTTCTTCTCTTGAAATGGAATGTGATCAACATCTTGTTTGCTTCTCTCCTAAAAACTCTCCTACTAGGTAGAATGTCACATGCAAACCAAAAATCAACCTCACTATGAAGCATCCTAAATTTCTTGATATAGATTTACCATCATCATGGGAATGCTTTGACAATCATGAAACCTTGAAGCAAAAGGATATAGAAAGACAAAAGAAAATTGAAGAAGCCACAAAGTTATTGGAAGAGGCTTCAAAAAACATTGATTTCATACCTATATCCATGGGGAATACATGATCATAACAAAAGAATTGAAAAAGATAAGATATAAGGAGCTAATGTCCATCACATCCACTTCACCCACTCTAAAAGAAAAGATAACATCCAAAATAAACTTTGAGGCAATAAAACAACCACCAAATCCAAAACAAGTGACAAAAAATTTTGGAAGACAACTTGGTAAAGGATGTGATGCTACAAAACAAGGTATCAATATCCCTACAAATCCTAAAATGAAAGAAAGAACTAATGATCTCTTGGTTATTGTCCTTCAAAACAAAAACCTTCATCCAATTTCAACACTATCACAAACAATTCTTCCACGAAAACTCTAACCTTGGTACATCCTAAACTGATAGACATCTCATTAAATATGTATCAAGCAGAAACTTTGCTTACTTATCACAATAAATGACATTAGTTGTTGCTCCTTGCAACAGTTGCATGTTTTACATTCTCCACAAGGACCAGCATATAATCATCCATTCTTGGCTCACCCTTGTCCTACACTAAGTGGGGGCATGGGGTCAAGTAGCCTTGTCCTGTATGTCACTTGTCATTGTCTCTCCTAGCTAGTCATTAACCTTTCATGAACATATAAGAGCAAGCTTGGGATGTGGACGATATGTCTTAAGTTGAATCACATGTGACATACTCATTCATGATGTAGCTCAATTCAGAAACATATGACTTGGCATAAGGATTTCCAATTTGGCTCTCATGTCTTCTTTCATTTATCATTGGCTACTTTAAAGCAATTTCTCATAGTGATAGTGTAGCAACTGCTTTTAAAGTGGGGGCATACATAGATGGCATCTTTTGACAAAATTTCATGGCATGATTTTACTTTTTTCTTGTGACGTGTCCTCTTCTTTGTGGTTTCGATGGGTTTGATGCCTTCCAAGAGTGTATGATCAACTAGCATGGCCTAATGCAAATGAGGCATCCCATGGGCAATGATCTGACACTCTGACTTGGCCTCTCTTGGATAAATTAGGCACAATTCTCCCTAAGAAGAAGACCTTTACTTGAACAAAGAAAAATCCCTTTTAAACAAAAATTATACATGACATTCAAAAACATTTACAAAAGAATTTTCATTATGGTGCCTTATCAAAGTTATCAAGAGGATAAATTTGGTATGTTTTGTATAATGGGAAGTTGACACATTGGCATGACTTTCTCATTATACGGTGGGAAGCTGACACACTGGCATGACTGTATCACTAAATCACTTCTTTGGGACAACTCACCTTGTAGACGACCTGATGTTCTATGGCCCCAAAGTGAGCACATCTTTGATCCATCTCATTTGTCTTTCCTTTAGTTCTTTTCATTACATGATTGCACATGTATCTTGTTTTGTTGCATATCATTCACCTGTGCATGTCCTTTTGTGCTCATGTTGGTTTGACTTAGGATCTTGGATCTTGAGGGCTTGACCAATGCCTTGATCTTTGTCATTCTTTGTCATCTACATTGGTACATTTAGATTCCTCTTGATGTGCATGTTGGGCTACTTTAATGTGAGTTTGAAGCAAGTTCATCCTCTCACTAAATTCGGGGCTTAATGTGTCACCAAAAAATGTATATCTTGCTTGATATTGGAATAATTGATGATAAATTGGACTTAATGGGGCCTTGGTCTAGTGTTCTGAGGTGTTTTACACATCCACTTTAGGTCTTGGACCCTTGCAAATGCATTAAATGATGTCTTGTAAAGGTGTTGTAAAGAGTTGTAAATCACTTTCATACTTTTCTAGACTCTTATTAAGCATTTAAGTCTAATATTATCCAAAAGTTAGCTTTCCCTCTTCTTCTATAATTAAATAATTATATTTATTATTTAATTATTCATTATCCTTTTCTCTCTATAATTAAATAAATGTTATATTTATTTAATTATTTATCATTTCTTTATCTCCCCAATTAAATAACTATTTTCAATTATTTAATTATATAATTTGTTCTCACTTTTCTTTTGAAATAAATAAAATTAATATTTTATTTATTTCTCCTATGTTGGCCACTTGAATTAAATAATATTTATTATTTAATTTCTCCTATTACCTCTTTTTCTATGCCAATCTTATCTTCCACCTCAAGTATTTATTTATCCATGTCTTTCTTCTCTCAATTAACCTCCACCCTTGATTAAATTATTTTCTAATTTAATCTTGGCCCTTGATCATGATCATTATTCTAGCCATTCACTTAACTCTCCTCTATAAAAGGTGACCTTTAAACCCTAAGTCATAATTAATTCAATCACTCATTCAATCACCATTCATCATTCATTAAACATTCAAGATAGCATTCAAGCTCACTTCTAAGGCATTCAAGAGCAAGATTCTTCAACCATTGTTACAGCAAATCAAGTTCAATCATCATGGCAAGGTACTAATTCCATTATTTCATGCTTCATTACATTATTTCTTCATTTTGGTTTAATTACCTAAAAGGGGTTTGACCAAGGCAAACCTACATACCTTAACATCTAACATTTATTTCTCTTTCCTTGTGTGTTTGTAGATTTAGGTATCTTGAAGGCTTGGAAATCATTCTAGATCAAGTTGCAAAGTTGTTGAAGACATCTCCTTGTTGACCAAGTCAAAATATCAACAAAAATTACTTTTAGGCCCAAAAATCAGAGTTTCAAAACCAAACACTTGTCAGGTACCAAAGTGCAAACCGAGGGCTTCAACTTCCACTTTCAAATTTTTAAAAAATCAGAAGTGGACTAAGTCACCAACAGTGGTGACTTAGTCCCACTAAACCTGTTTTCTATAAGTTTTTGTAGATCTGGATACCCATTTGGCTGAAACAGGCTCCAAAATAGTTTACCAGATCTGGGACTAAGTCTTCCAGCTTGGCGTAAGTGTCCTAGTTGGCCAAAAATTTAGATTTTCTAGAACTTCAGAGACATTTACAGTCTTCATTCCGTCCTTCATCAGTTTCCAGGTGCATAATTTCTATTTATCCTTTCTATATTGTTCTTTATTGCATTTAATCCATTATTTTGCATATCACAATGTGTTTTCAAACAACTTGTATTTCTTAGATTTTTCATTAATAATCATCTTTCTTTTTCAGTCTATTGCATTAGGACATTACAGTTAGATACATTTTATCCCTCTTACATTAATCTTGAGTGTATACATTAGCATTTTGGCCCCATTTTCTCGCCTTTTAGGTGAAAAACCTAGAAGAGTTAGAGAAACCCTTGGGTAACCAAAATCATTGTCCACAGTTGCATTATGAAATCATTCTATCATCCACCTAATGGGAATTCACCTATGAGAACCTTTTATTGGAGGTATACAAGGATAGAGAAGGTGAAGCATTCTTGTAAATTTAGGTTGAGGCCAATAATGTGAGCAATTCCATACAAGGTGGCATAAGAACTAAATCTAAACTACAACTGCTACAAGAACCACAATTAAAAAAAACAACCTCCTGTGTCTATGATGAAAACTAGTTTTCACTCATTATTGGAGTACAACATCATGTAAGACCAATAAAGTCTTTTGTATTTATAATCAATTTTGTTTCATAATTGAGTGCATTTATTAACATCCACTAATTGTTATTGTATCATTATGGATATCGATGCTTATATAGCCTACAGAATTATAGAGAAATAAATGTTATGCTAGTAGATAACACTTTAATACTACAAAATGAAAGAAAGTATACTTTTTATCCAAACATCAAGATACATATTTTATTACATTTATTAATTAATTAAAAAATCAAAATATAACATATTTTTGTTTTCAATTAATAAATAAATATGAACAAATGTACATCCTATTGTCTAAATGGATGTTACCAAAAGAAAATAGACATAACCACAAATATAGCTTCAACACACACATCATGGTTTGTAGACACAACCATGCACTCGTATGGGACGACGAGGTTGACGATGTTGGTGAGAATGGAAAGTCTATCATGGTCACGTGAATAATTAATTTAGATAGAGGAGACCATTCTCGGATCCATTCACCAACACTAACTTAAGTTTTTGTTGCTCTTTAGCTTGCTAGTAGATTTAGTGCATAACGAAGTGCACGAGAAGATTGGGATAGTGGATGGGCAATCATGTGGGGAAGACTGCCCTACTGCAGTAAACATAGCAAAAATTGTATGCATTAAACAATGATGCAGATTCATCTAACAATGAATTTTGACAAAATCCAAAAGTCGTTAGGCATATTAAAGATATAATATCCTTGGGCCCAATGGAGATAACGATATCCCTTTTTTTTTTGGTTTTGGTCTATATGTCAACCCAACTCAACTTGATGCCTCGATATCGCCACAACAATTTATTGACCATGTATTTAATTTTTCGCACAAATACAATCAAGGTATCTAACAAATCCAATAACTATCTTTTGTATTTAATTTAATAGCGAATATTTAACTAATCACGTCTACTATCTTATGATATTTCAATTTCTACTTCACACTCTACTTGCTTTTGACGTTACCAGTGACATGGATCATTATGTCCAAGTCATGCTTCAAAGAGTGTACAAAATACATACAAATACAAATATAATAATATACCTCACTGATGATTTAACATATAATATGTACCTGTATTCCTCGTGCTCGAGAAACTCTTGAGCTAAGAACAGTCAGTCTTTTGTACTTTTGATGGAGAGAGTTCGCTCACCCCCCACCCAATCTACTATATGACAAGACTGACATCTATTCATTTATTTCATTTGGACGAGCATTACATACGCCACTGACTGGCAGTATTGTAAAGTCGTGCTGGACAAGCGAAGAGTGCCGTATTTTGGCTGGCAGTCTCATTCTGCAATAATTCTATTGGGATTACCTCTGTGTCCGTCACTTGCAGACACATCCCCAGTTCCTTGTAGTTGTCGCTGACGTAAATGTGTGTACCAGCAAAGACTTTAACTACCAGTAGCGTATGCATAAAGGTTGCCCATTTGATCGCAATTTTTAATTTGATTGAATAGACCAATTTTCCTAAAATTCATATGTACAATGAATGAAATTTTACATGAATCTTTTTGTACAATGATGTGGACGAAAGCAACGAGATTAACCATTATTAAGCGCAGGAAGTCCTCCTCCTGTACTCCAGACACTATCATCACCATCAAAGTTGACTTTAGTTGAAGAAAGATTGTCTGAGCTTAGATTAGCAGAAACTTCTCTGCACAGCTGCACACGCAAAAAGGTAACTCAATCATCAATCAAAATATATATTACTTGTGGTTTATCAAATGTCGTTCTTTAAAGTGGTACAAATTTCCAAACATGTAAGGCGCAGATTCATTCCAGACAGCATGGAGAGCATGTGAACAGTCACGTAATATATTTTTGACAGGAAATTTTCAATTCTTTATCGAATTACGTAAACAGGGTTTTGAGTTTTTGAAAAATTCAAACATCTCGTGGAACTGTGCCTTGTAACAGCGGACCACATCTCACAACTAGACATAATGACCAACTGGGGAAGCCAACCCGCCTTTAAAAAGAAAAAATATTCTAACTTTTCCGTCAATTTGAGTTATTAGGGCTGTGAGGGAAAGGAACAAAAACATATTTATATTTACCTCCCTGTAAAGGACTCTATCTCCGCAACATTTTCGCAGCTCAACCAGACGCAAACAAGGGGTTACCTCGAAAACCTACGTAAGAAATGACGGTACATTACTAAATATTACTCTCCTTAATTTGAATTTCCAACTGTCCTAAGGACTCACCTCCGTGGTAACCGACAGGTGTCCGTTTCTGCTGTATTTCGGATCCGTTTGTCTTAACATAAGCTGGAATAACGTGATCTACAGGTTAGAAACTTATAATATAATCAATATAAATCCCATCAAGCCTAGCCACAGCTTTAATTTCTGTTAAATAAAAATCATATCCAGCCACTCGGGAAAAGATGATTTTGTGT